>LR812533.1:15781830-16126830 GCA_903798195.1 Danio kyathit | reverse complement strand
GATGCAATTAGAAATTATTTTTCCAAACATAAAACACATTACACAAAACACCTAAAATTAAAAATACATCTAAGTGTGTAAGTAGCGGTTCATTCCGCTGTGGTAAACCAGGGAAAAAGCAGAAGGAAAATTAATTAATTAAATCTGTCAAGTAAATGCATTAATAAATAACATTAAAACTGACATAAATTAAATCTTAACAATATGTTGTCATATTTGGGATTTAGATTTAATGCAGGTAGAGCAATGTAAACATTGTAAACTAAGCTCGGTAGATTCAAATATTGCAGTTTAAAACATTGTGAAACATCAGTATCTGTGCAATGTCCATTAATATAAAAAGCTTATCAGACGTATACATGTAGGTAATATGAAGTAGGCTAATAAATATGTATAGTTTTAAGCAGTATATATACTGTATATATTTTTTTATAGCTTACATTAGCAGATAAATCACAAGGTAGTCCTACTGGGCAAAAAAAGGGATGTCGCTCAGACACTTTTAGAAGCTATCATTCATTCATTCTCACCATACTCAAGGTCTTGGTCTTTTTCGTCTCTTGTTTATTCTCATAGCATCCATGTGGGATAAAAGAATGGCATCTTAACTCTGTCTTTCATAAAGCGAAGTTGTCGTTTAATGCAAAGTAAATCAGACTCATTTAAAGCAGCGTCACTGCGCAAACAAACATTATAAATGCATGCTACACTTCCGACTGTACAGTGTGTTTTCTTTTTCTTATAATGTACAGTTTTGAGGCAAGGCACGTTTTCATTTGCCATCCACTGACAGTCGGACAGGCTCATCCAGTTCATTAAACTCTGTCTTTTAAAATCTAAATCGAAAGCAGAATAAAATGCTCTCCTCATAAAAACCGGCATATCAGCACACTGCTACATTGAAAACATGATTTGATTAGCACCTTCTGATTGGTTCTCTGGATATAGCGGCTTTTGCTGTCAAAGGCATGTGGCGTTTATCGGCTTTTGCACACAAACTGTTATTTCTGAATGCGCTGACGCTGCGATTTTGAGGATTTGAAACAAATATATTAGTGTACTACATGCCTAAAGCATTCACTCAATATCATTAGCAAATTTTTGGCGAAAGTGGCTTTTAGCGGCTTTTGCATCTGAACTCTTCATATGTATAATTAACTGTGTGTAGGTATAGTGTGTCCACAGTCATATCGGCGTGATATAAACACAATAAGTCCCTTTTTTAAATTTCCTTACATTAAATTGGACCCAAGTCCCTCCTGTTTTAAGGCCCACCGCAACGAGACATAGGAGTGCAGTTTCCCCGGCCACCTATTTTATTGACAGCTGCATAGTATATCTCCATAGTACATAATCATATCAACAAGACAGGATATGAGCAAAGCAACTGGGATTAAAAGATCTGTTCAGCTCTCTGTAATCATCAATCATCATCAAATGTGATCAAGAATGAGTTTTACAAGTTTAAAACGTTTTTAAATCAGTGCATGTTTGTAATCAATTACAGCGATTTTACTGTCTTGATCACCGCAGCCACATTTCAGTACAAATATAAAAGAAGACGCTTCAATCCTTGTAGACTTTAAATCAGGTTTATTTTGTACATTAACATAACGGATACCCATACAGCATATATTAACGTTTACCATACAAAAACAGTGCAGAGTTAAACCCGCACGCTGTGTGTTTGTGTGTGCATGAACTTTGTAACGACATTGTGTGTGACTCATCATTGCAGAAAGGCTTGAATTAACTCCACGACAAATACATCAGATAATCATAGGGCAAGTTCTTACTGTAGTATTTTTCACAAACATTACGTGAGATCTGCATTCTTCATGTCTGTCACTGTGCTGTTTATCTGACGCACACAGCCGATTGAGGCACACTCGTGGGAACGGTGGGTGGGGAGAAATAGCATTAAAGGCACCAAAAAACAACTACAATGTGTTTAGAGCAGAAACTTTCAATATTCTGAAAGGTATAATAAATAATCTGATGGGTGTTTTAAGCTGAAAGTTTACAGACACATTCTGAAGACACAAAAGACTTCTCTTAAATCTTGAAAAAGGGGTAAAATAGGTGCCTTTTAAGCAAAGTTTGTTGTAGGTAACTGTAATTAAATGACCTAAAAATGAAAAGTAATCCCTTACATTACTTTTTTAGTGGGAAAGTAATTACTTTGTAACTAATTACACTGAACACTGAGAACATATGGGTTTCAGAAAATACTGATAAATGTATACATATATTAATATATTAGAATAAGTTAGATATCAGTATTTTCTGAAGCCCATATATGTCCTCAGTGTTCAGTGTAACAAGTTACAAAGTAATTACTTTTCCACTAAGTAAAGGGATATTCATTCATTCATTTTCTTTTCGGCTTAGTGTCTAAAGGGATATAATAATATATTAATTATTATATATTGATATATTATAACTAACTAGACATATTTATACATTTATCAATTTACTGTGACCAACTTTTGATAGGTTTTTAAACGTATATCATTGCATCTAACATGTTTCATTATGCAGTAATAAACCTGAACCATATTTCATCAAACATCAGCACACGCTCACTTATTATCTGCAATTATTTCCACCGTCAGCGCACCGTAAACACAATTGATTTAAAATCAACACTTGTTATCGCACAGCAAATAACAATATTGGACACAAACTATGTTTCCAAATTTGCCTCATAAATTATATTGATTGACAAATCATTTTCCGGTGCGAGAACCCTTTTTTTCTTTAATAATTAATTTAGTTTTGCAGACAGGCACAAAGATGAACAACCCTTATGGTCTTGGGAGGCTCCATAATGACTCCTAATCACTGCGTGTCCCATGTTGGATTTGAGGAAGTGGGTCAGCGGAGTTCAGGGAACGGTAATTTAAGATTTAATCCATACTCCACTGCTGCTCATGCGGTCATATGTTTTTCCCCAGAGATAACTCTGCAAACACATCAGCTGTATCACAGGGATATGGAGAGCTCCCGTAGGATCATGTTTACGGGATGCACATTATATTATCTATTAAAAGTGTCTAAAGTATTGGTTAAAATGCAGATAACTTGCACAGTCAGCACTGCGTCTTCCTGACCTTTCGATCTGACGTTCGTTGATTCATCTGACTCATCGTTTTAGCACATTGAATGCTTGATTTCTATTGTAATGCTCTGAGATTGAAACAAAATAATGTGTAGATGTTCCATCTATGATGTAGAGGTTGATTGAAACATTTGCACAAGCCAAGTCTGTGTGAAATCAAAATTGCCCATGTTTATTTTGCTAGCACATGTAAATCTTTAGGTAAACAATCAATCAGTGCAAGTTATTCCACTGAAATAAAAAGTTTAATCAAAGACTTGACATGGTGGCTCAGTGGTTATTACTCTTGCCTCACAGCAAGAAGATTGCTGGTTCGAGTCCCTGCTGGGTCAGTTGGCATTTCTGTGTGGAGTTTGTATGTTCTCCCTGTGTTCGCGTGGGTTTCGCCGGGAGCTCCGGTTTCCCTCAGTACAAAGACATGTGGTATAAGTTAATGGAATAAACTAAATTGCCCATATTGTTTGTCTGTATATGATTGTGTATGGGTGTTTCCCAGTACTGGGTTGCAGCTGAAAAGGCATCCACTGTGTAAAACATATGCTGGATTAGTTGGTGGTTCATTTCGCTGTGGCGACCTCTGATGAATAAATGGACTAAGCCGAAGGAAAATGAATGAATGAATGAATGTATTAATCAAAGTCAGATCATTTGCTTCAACATTTGGAGTGGTGGTCCTTCTCTGGTGACGTCAATTTGATGTGCAAATCTCACGAGGAAACGTAACTATTTTGCACATTGTCAGAAGTGGCTAATTTGTACAAATTTACATAGTTTATTTAATCTCATCTCATATTCATCCGCTTTTCGGAGCCAGGTCACGGGGGCAGGAGTCTTAGAAGAGAACGCCAGACGTACCTCTGCCCAGACACTTCCTCCAGCTCCTCCGGGGGGATCCCGAGGCATTCCCAGGCTAGCCGAGAGACATAGTCCCTCCAGCATGTCTTCCCCGAGGCCTCCTCCTGGTGGGACATGCCTGAAACACCTCCCTAGGTAGGTGTCTAGGAGGGATCCGAAACAGATGCCTGAGCCACCTCAGCTGACTTCTCTCAATGTGGAGGAGCAGCGGCTATACTCCAAGCTCCTCTCGGGTGACAGAGCTCCTCACCCTATCCATAAGGGTGCGCCCTGCCACCCTGCGAAGGAAACCCATTTTGGTCACTTGTGTCCGAGATCTTGTCCTTTCGGTCATGACCCAAAGCTCATGACTGTAGGTGAGAGTAGAACCATAGATTGACCTGTAAATTAAGAGCTTTGCCTTTCGGATCAGCTCCTTCTTTACCACAATGGACAGATACATTGACCGCATTACTGCTGCTGCTGCACCAATCCGCCTGTCAATCTCACGTTCCATCCTTCCTTCACTCATGAACAAAACCCTAAGATACTTGAACTCCTGCACCTGGGGTAAGGACTTTCCTCCAACCTGGACAATTTAATTCATATGAAAACTAATGATTATTAAAAGGACCCCTAAACCCCACCCTAACTCTACACCTTATTGGGGCATGAGTAAATCATACTAAAATGTGCAAATTTAATAAAAATTACCCACTGTATCAAAAATTTACATATTGTACCAAGCTTGCGTTGGTTTGACGGCTTCAGCCACAATATTCTTAACCACTTTACCTCTTACTGTTAGTTTAAATGAAAGAATGATAGGCAAAAAGCCCCGCCCCCTACTCAATATTCAATTTCAGTTGGAAGTACATCAACATACTGAAACAAAAGTCTCAGCTAATTATGGTTCACGCAGACTTTAAAGAAAATAAAAAAGGAATAGCTGAAGTGTAAACATACTGCATGTAATGATGAAATGAACAAAAAGACCAGCAAAAGAATATGAAATCAGAATTGTATTTGTGTCATTTTAGATCACGTCTTTAGGTTTGAAGTTATTGTTTGTGTACTACTGAAAATTGAGCAAATAAGCCTTTAGTTACTGTGGACATCAATAATTTAGTCTTTAGGGCCGTTCAAAAAGAATACGTTTATGCACCTACTGCACTACTTTTTTTCTTAATGTTCCAAGTTAACGTGCACAAGCATCCCACATAAAAAAAAAATACTATGGTAATTAATAATAAACACTATAATGTTTTTGAAATATACTATAGTGAACTACTTTAATATGTTGTGTTAATTATATAGTTGTTGTGGTTATATAAACAAACTGCCCAAATACTGTAAAAAGATGTGAACAACAGAGTATATTATGCTACAACACACCACAGTTTACTAGTAAAAACTAAAGTATACTACAGTATTTATTCCAATTCATCAGTTCAGTATAGTTAATATAAATAGCATGCTGTACTATTTATTAACAAAGAACAGTAAATACTATAATATATACAGTATAATGCACGAGTATAGTACTAAAGTAAATACTGTTTCTACAGGCATATGTTGCTAGCTTGACTTAACTTTCTAGCATGTTATTATAGATTGTTCACATGAACTATATTTCTACCATTAATAGAGTGGAGGAACTATGACGTCACATTGTAGGCCAACGGGCTCCTAGCATAAAACTGGTTCCTTTGATAAAATCTCTATACATGAATTACCGGTTAGTAAACATTCAGGATGCGCGCGCAGTGAGGTTGCAGAAAAAGACTGGGAGCGCTAGCATTTACAGCGAGGGAATGACATCTGATGCGGTACAGAGTTTGTTGTTGTATTAGAGATAAGTTAAAATGATTACATATATATATATATATATATATATATATATATATATATATATATATGATTTACATAATGTTTTCAGTGTATTATAACAGCTTGTCACCCAGTGATAAGCACAGTAATTCGGCAAAATTAATGTTAAAGTGAGCAGCGTTTGTCTGACACGTCCATTTGCGATAATACCCTCCCAATGGAGATTGGATAAGACGAAATGGCCAAGCATCCAGCCCGAAATATCTCATTGAAACTCCAAGTCATTTTACAAGAGAGAAGTAAAGGCCTACAAGTCTTTGGATGCCAACAATTTTGTTCTGTTTGGTAATGTGCAAGAAATAATGTTCCATGATTACCAGATTCAAAACGTTGCGGTGCTAAAAACCGAGGTTCTGCCTAGCCAAAGATAAGGAAAGAAGACGGAACTGTACAAGGACTGAGTAATCATCAACAAGCAAAACAACTGCATTCTGACAGTGAACTACACCTGTATGGCAGGGTATGTTAACTTACATTATTACATTTCATTCTAAGCATTCAGTGTCCGCAATTTAATTAACCATATTTACCTGTTTTTGCTGAAATCATTGCTGCAATTAACAACGAGTAATGTTTATGATTCAGCATAGCGTGAACTTACCTGAAATGAAATGAGAACTGTAGAGTCCAGCATTTTTAATTAGGTCATCACTCTATTTATCATTTTTATCACTTAATAAATATAGATTCAATATTGGACATTAACTATATAATATCCTGTAATTGAAAGGTTCTATAGCGATAGAATAAGATGCAAACATAATTTTAAAACTGCATTCAGTGTCTTCCGTTTTAGGTCCTCCATGTTATTTATATTTGTTTTTCTTACTACCACTTTTCTTTTCTTCCTTCATGCGTGCATGTTCTCACCTCCAGTCAAATGTTGTATGCGGTGAGTGGGTGTTGTGGAGGAACCCGAGGGGTTTGGGACGCGCTCTCAGTCTCTTTCATTCCATCTTTATATCTTCATCTCTCTGGACTGTGAAAGCAAATTGTCTCTCTTTAGAGCTTCCCTCTATTCACAGTTTCCAGAGTGTAGGCAGAGGAAGAGGGAGGAGGAATAAAAGCCAGTCAGGATGGCCTTCAGTTACAGAGAACTTACTAAGCGTAAAGAAAAAAAAAAGCTGTCATGATCACTGCCACAATAGATAACTCTGTTCTCCACTTCTATGATATTGCCTTGTAACTGCCAGCTGTTCAGGGCTCATTGTCACAATAAGAAACTCTCTGGGTGGTCAAAGGATTGCAAGTGTTCTTGGGAGAGTTAGCACTGCTTTCATACATGATGATCTGCAGAGTGAAGATACAGCACACTCACAGGCTAGTTTATTAGGTTCACCTGTTCAACAGCTTGTTAGATCTAATCAGCAAATCAGATGGCAGCAACTCCTTGCATTTAGGCATGTAGACGTGCTGAAGACAATCTGCTAAAGCTGCGGTCACACTAGAGTTTGAGCTTGTGAAATTCTGTCGTACAGCGCTGCAAAAAGGGGCGGGATTAAACAAGATGATTAGACATTAAAAGAAGAGAGCGATTGCTCGATATTTTAAATTCCTGTACCGAGAGGTCATGTTTTGATCCTCGATTGGGCTCACGCAGTCAAGTGATGCTATTTCGCAGGTCAGAGTTCACTAAGCTTGAACTTTGCACCGTAGCAAACTGCGAAACTTGACGCATGACCCTGCGTTTCCGGGCTGACGTATTCGCGTGCATATGAATGGAAGGCTATGGGGACATAAGTCCAGTGTGACCGCAGCTTAAAAGGTGCGTTCGACTTAGCCGAGTGCAGGCGGGGGTGGAGTTGAAAACGGAGCCGTCAAGCCGAACAGCCGGACACTCAAAGTTGCGGCAGTCAAGATGACCGATCGCATGGCGTCATCATCATTTTTTTATTTATAACAAAATATTTAGAGTACAAATAAAATAGAACACAGTCTCTACAATAAGGGAATTATGAATTATATATAGTATGAGAGAAATAAGGGGAAATGAGAGGGCAAAATAAACAAAAACTAATAGGCCTATTAAATACAAAGCAATAAGCACAAATTTTAACAGTTTAAACATCCCTCTTTAGGCTAATACGTCTTGTTTGAATATGCTAAAATGGGGTTTACATTTATTTACTGTACATTTATAGATATAAAATTTTCCAATATATAATAATGTAAAACCCAAAACAAGAAGTTTTGATTAAGTCTTAAACAATGATTAAGATTATTTTGGATAATGAAAGCATTTTTTAAAAAGCCCTTTAATCCATAAAGATTGAACAAAAGGACATTCCTAAAATAAGTGAGCTACACTTTAAGTAGAAGTTTCCCAGAAAAAAAACAAGAGTACATCAATGTCACTTTTAAAGCTTCTGCATAAACGGCTAGACAGGAAAGAAATATATATTTTATAATCATACAAATCATGTCATAATTTTTTAATAAAATAGTTATTTAACTTAATTTGTTAAGAAACCTGACTGTCTGTAATACTTATTTGAGTTAATATTTAGGTTATTTACTAAAATATATCATTTAAATCGTTCATGAAGCTGAAGTAAATAGTCTGTATAAAAAAGGTCGAAAATAAACCTGTGCAAACAATCTAGCCTTTATAACCAGATTATTTAACAAAGAATGATTACTGCAGTAAAATATTTGTAATCTTTTAATAAGCATGATGTGTACAAGATAGAGAGGGTATGAAAAGTGAATTGTTTGTTTTGAAATTTATGAATCGGAATTTGTCCAATAATAAACCTGAAACACACGTGGTTGTTGTCATGCGGTGAACTCAGCCAATCGTGTTATATTGGTGTCGTCATCGCAGTTCCAGCAGTCGCTCTTCAGATGCTGCACAGGCTGAATCAGTCGTCTGATCTCGGAGCACTTTCGCGGTTCTTTGATGCCACATGTGACAGTCACGGGGCGTCGGTGCAGCGTCAATCCGGACAAAATTTCTAACCAGCATGCACCGCTTTAAGACAGATTTCGATTGATCTGCGCAGCGCTGCATGAAGCCGAACGCACCTACAGTGTTTTCCAGGGTTTACAGAGAAAGGTCTGAAATAAGAAAATATACTTTGGGCAGCAGTTCTGTGGGTGAAACTATCTTGTTGATGCCAGAGGTCAGAAAATAATAGTCAGAGTGATTTTAGAAAGTAATGCAAGAGAAATTCAAATAAATTGTTGTAATCGAGCTCTGCAAAGGAGCATCACTGAATGCAAAATACATCAAACCTTGAAGCAGATGAGCTCCAGGATCAGAAAAAAAGAGCTTACATTCACTCAGCAAACGAATGCCTAACTACAAACTCAAACTACAGGATTTCAAGCCTGATTTGAGTCCGATTTGCAAGCTAACAAGCTCGCAGGCAGATCGGGCTTGGATCAGAAGAAAATCAGCGAGTGATCAGCACTTGGCAGTATGTGTGTACTACTGCTGAACAACGCATCAAAGAGGCTCGTTAACGCATTGCCGACACCTCGCAGATGAAAACCCAACATCTAGCATGTTAAATACTCTGAACCTGCTGGCCAACTTGACACCACATTGGGTCTGATGTAGTGACGAGCTACAGCCAATGAGAGAGCAAGCTATGGGTTGACTGGCTATTGTGTTAATGGGTGTTCCAGAGTGTATTTTAAGGCTTGGTTGTTTCTATAAGATGTAAAGCAATGTGTGCTCATGCTTCATTTGTAAAAAAAAAACAGAAATAAAAAATCATGTTATTTTTTCATATGTCTCACTTTAATTATAAACAGCTACTCAGCTAACATAAAAACTACTGTCATATTTCTTATATCCTCTAAAAGGCCCACCCTCAAGAGGCTCTGACTGAAAATGACCCAAAGGACACAGATGGACCTCATGCCTGCTCTCTAAAATAAAATCTGACATGTTAACGGTGCCAAACAGCATTTCCCATTGTTTATCTTGTTTACATCATTGCTACAACATACCATTAATGCTAGAAACTGTGAATGTAATTGATCAATTTTAATAAATAAAAACGCTTACAGGTTGTGCCTCGAGCTTCGACTATTATGGTTGGAGCTGATAAAAAAACAGAAGAAGGTCTATGGAAATAGCAGCGTTTGGAAGGCATTTTAGCTTTCTCTGCTACATTACAGCATTACAGCACCTTTGGCCACGCCCCATTGCTGCGCAGGGTGTATGCGCATGGTGAATGTATATGTATAATACCGGATGTATTTTTTTTGTAGTCCCCAAACTTTGTTCGTTGTAGGCTTTGCTAAGCTAACTCTGTAAAGCCAATATCTCCCTTTGCATTAAACTTTGAGCATATTACATTAAGATATGTTGTTTATGCTAACACAGCTACATTACACATGAACTAAAGTATAAAATATGAAAAAGTAGTGGACCACCCTTTCAATAGAATCAACAGAAATGTCTGCAATTGGCAAAGATATGCATAGATGCACTCCCCTTAATCATGTGTTTACACTGACAGATGAGCATACGAAATCAATGTCTATCCATGCACTGACTAGCCTAGCCATTTAATTGCCAAAGTTAAGACATCCCTTCAAATTACTGAAGTCCGGTGTTAAAATAACTTCCATGGCCACAGGTGTATAAAACCAAGCACCTTAGGCATGCAAACTGCTTCTGCAATCATTAGTAAAATAATAGGTCAATTTCAGAACTCAAGCTTGAACATAATACTAGTTTGAACACATAATAGGTTGTCGACTTACTACTAAATATTCCACGTTCAACTTTTATGGTACATTTACACCAGACGTAGATTAGGCATCAATCACGAGTGATTTACTGTACGTTAAATCAATCCAAATACGCATTTAGACATCCTGCGTCACTATTCATGCGAATGAGGCAGCTCAAATTGAGCATTTTGGACGTTTGATGCGTTTAAAGACTGGTTTATACTTCTGCGTTAAAAGATCACCATGACCCACGGCACCTGCCTTGAGCGTAGCCGTGCATTTATACTTCTGCGTGCTGTTTGTGTTGCTCTGCAATAACACTTCTAAAACGCTAGCTGGCAGCAGACTTTCCTTTGTGTTGAGTTTCTTCGCGGGTGTTTTGTTTTTTCTGAATGCTATCTTAATGTACAAGTAGCTAAAACTTGCTTATTCAGAGGCGGGAACCAGCGGACATGCAACAACTTTAATCATAAGGTGAACACAAAACAAAAGTTTCCATCTTGAGCTCCTTCATGGGACTCGACACTTGTAAACACTCACTTCATCAGGCAAGCGCCACACTCATCACAGCTACCAAGCCAACCAATCACAGAGGTGCGTGGCAGCGTTGACATCAGCCACTGTGAGGGCTATGCGACCGCGCGAAGGTTGCGTCGAACCATACGCTTGATGCAGAAGTGTAAATCAGCCTTAATGCGTGATTCACTCGAGTTGAAAAATCTGAAATAAGGCGAACATTCATGCTCCATTAACCAGTAATTAACCATTAATCAGTAGTTTGCTCTAGTAGGGGCGTTATTATGACATAGCACCTATTGTTGCTGGGTACACCTTGAAAGGAAGCCAAACGAATCTACGCCATTTATCTACTTACAATAAAATCCATGTAAGCCATTTAGCAATGAAACAGAAGTCACCAGACTGACAGATGCCCCTCTCCCATGATGTGAATTTGCATCTATTGTGACGTGAATTTCACATGCGAAGGTAGCGAATTTGATGCACGAATGAAGCAAGTAAACTGA
The DNA here is from genome assembly GCA_903798195.1 of Danio kyathit. Taxonomy (NCBI): domain Eukaryota; kingdom Metazoa; phylum Chordata; class Actinopteri; order Cypriniformes; family Danionidae; genus Danio; species Danio kyathit. The sequence continues at coordinate 16,115,271 of LR812533.1, read as the reverse complement.
AAATGTTCACGTGTCTAATTACTTGTGAATAGCATGATCTATTCACACAAGCCTCACTTGGGGTGAATGCCCCAACAACAAAGCGAAAGTAATTCAAAACAATGGCAACTCAGCCATCAAGTGATCAGGATTATGGTGTGGGTAGAATATCAGGGGTTAAATATCAGAATATTGAATATAGAATATCATTTTGGCATAGCAAGACATTTTGAACAATTTTATGCTCCCAACTTTGTGGGAAGAGTTAGGGGATGGCACAGTAACTGTTATAACAGAAATAAATATCAATGCACAAAGCAAAGTCCTGAAATACAGGGATTAGTGAGTCTGGTGTGGAGGAACTTGACGGGACTGCACAAAGTCCTGACCTCAACCCAATAGTACACCCTTGGGATGAATTAGAAATTTAGAAACTGAGTCAGGTCTTCTTTTTCAGCATCTGTGTCTGACCTCACAAATGCACTTCCAGAAGAATGGTCAACCATTCCTATAAACACAGTCCTACACCTTCCCAAAAGAGTCAATCCTGTTATAGCTGCAAACGGTGGACCAACTCCATATTAAACCCTGTAGATTAAGATGTCATTAAAGGTTATGTGCGTGTAAAAAGCAGAAGTCCCAAAACTTCTGCAATATAGGTTTATTATTACCTAAAACATACAGAAGTCTTCCTTTTAAAAAAGTGCCACCCCAGTGACAGCTTATGTATCTTTATTTCTGCGGGAGTTCCAGCAGGTTAATACACCATGTCACTAAGCTCAAATCATCTTAAACTGGTTTCTCGTACATGACAGTGAGTTCACTTAACTGAAATGGCCTCCAAAGTGAGCAGATCTCAATCTAACAGTGCACCTTTGGGATGTGCTGAAACAGGAGACCAACAAATCTACAGAAACTTCATGATGCTGTCATGTCAATGTGAAATCTCAGAGACCTGTTCCCATCAATAGACTTTTTTCCCTGTTAACAGATAATGAACCCATGCTGAACTTAATAATAAAGTTGATATTTTCGTCAGAAAAAAAGGTCATAAAGCTCTTTCAAAGTTAATAAAATATAGACTTAATATATAGAAGTGATGTACTCTGAACACTTTAAAACTCTGATGTACTCTGAACACCCTTTAAATAAGCTCCATTAACATATTTATACGTATAATATATTTCCAGAACTGTAATTGCTGCTAGATCTCTAAAATTAAAAGTACACCTCCACTTACAGTATGCACAATTATCTCCAAATGGGCAATACATTTTAACTGTATGATGATTGTGAAAAGCAACCTGCATAGTCTGCTACACTTCTCCATTTGAGTTTCATGAATGAAAATCATGTAACTTTACAAAAACACGAGTACCAATTTCTGTCCTTTTGGTACAGGCTGCAGTCACTCTGTTACCAATAAAAGACTGTATGAGTGTTTTAATTTTCTGCGTAATGTTGACAGGAAGTTGAAAACTTGCAGTTTGCAGAGGGTCTCATTAGTCTCTAATACGAGGCGTCAAGTGGGCGAGAGCTGCTGCTCCAAAGAACGAAATGAAGTGGGAATCAGCAGCAGCTGGTCTTCCTGATTGGATAATCTGTGTATCTTTGGTCTGGGCGGCCCACAATATGGTGGCAATTTCACTGCTAAGTATGCAATTACCATGCCACAGCACTTGAGGTAAATAAGCGAAGGCGAAAAGGTTATTATTCAGATCTAATGATGTAAGTGGACATAAACATCAATTACGGAGCTCTCCCACAGGTGCAGATCATTATGCTTCGGAAATGCATTGGAAACTATTGTTTACATCTTTTAGGGTATCCTAATTTCTCTCTGTTGTTGTTATCAGGGTCGTGCGAGGAAATCAGGGTCATTGAAAGTATTTGACACTCAGTCGGTAGTTCAGAAGTGGAAATGAAATCCATCCCGCTGTTGCGTGTGTTTTGACCCTCAAAGCTCTCCAGGCACCTACAGTTGCCAAGAAACTGCCACTTTCTCCTCAAATCATTCATCTCGAGCATCACCGCATCTCTCGCACACTCACTCCATCTCTCATTTCTCCCATACAATCAGCAATAAACACTTCACCCTGACTGGGCGAAGAAACAATGTAAGATGATTCCCCGAAGCACCAAATGTGCAGGATTAATACCTCTTATGAGGTGTAAATGAATTTAATTCCCATATTTGGCTAATCAAGGGTTAAGTTTTAATTTTACCCTGTGAAAACTGAAGATGCATTTTAGATTAATTTACACTGGTTTTGTGAGGAGACTGCAAAAAGAGTGCCTTAAGGGAAGTAGAAAAAAATAGATGAAAATAATGCTTTTTAACAGGGTTGTTTAACAGGAACAAGGTTGCTCTGACATTTCAGTGGCGAGTGCGCTGATTCATTCCTCCCTCTTATTCCCGTCTCCTCTCTTCAGCCCACGGATTTCGATGCCATAGGCCTGGCGGCCTGCTTGCCTGCCCCCACTTAGCATAAGAAAAACATTCTCTTAACCCAACATTGTTCAGATGCAGGCAGAGATGAGATTGCACCATTCTGTATCATTCTAGAAAGTGGACACTCATTGCTTTTTTTGTTTGTTTTGTTTTTTCTTCATTGCCAGAACTTATTTGCCATATTGCTTGGAAAAGCAAATCGTGCTGAATGATAACTGCTCCTGGCATAGATATGAGTGCATAAATGCCACACTAGTAACCATTGCTGATTTTCATTATATTTCTGCTGAAAGGTTGAGATTCACCCTCACACATAAACAAGTAATGACAGATATCAAGGTTTTCAGCTTTTTTTCTTAAAGAAACAGTCCAGTTCAGTAGTGATCCAAGATGTAGGTAGAACATTAAGCAGACCCCCTAGTTTTTCGTGATTTTTTGATCACCGAGTCCATCACAAAATCAACAAAAAGTCGAAATTTTTTGTGATCCTGCAAAATGATTAATTTAAACGCAAAAAAAAAATCACAAAAAAAATGTAAATAATCTCATAAAACATCCAATTACAAAACATATAATCAAATTATATTTATTTTACTTTGCAATTATTGTTTTACATGACTTATAGAAGTTGTATACGCAGCACACATGATGTATTTGAGTGTCTTTCAAAAAATGACCTCTCACCTGCGCCTTCACAATCCTAACATTACATGGAAATGGGGCCAAATTGTTTTGCAGCCTATGCAGTAAGCAGACGCGGATGAACTGTGAGTGATTTACAATTGCATTTGACGCTTCACACTGCAAAAGAAAGTGGGAGCAAACATCTAACAAACGAAGCAATGGAAATAGACAGAAAAGCAAGCAGCTTACAAAGATAGAGATTGGTTTAAGGATGACGGCCGTGTTGAAGGAATTGAAGGACATTATTTTTGCTTTACATGTATGCACTGTAAAAAAATTCTGTAAAAAAAAATAACGGCCATTAAAGTAAAGAAATGTACAGTAAAATAACAGACATTAAAATACAGAAATGTTCGGTAAGTTTCTGTACTTTAATGTCTGTTATTTCACTGTAAATTTCTGTAATAAATTTACCAGCCACAGTGTGGCTGGAAGCCTATTGTGATGTGCGTCAAATCGATAAATGGTTTTGCTTAACTCTTTCCCTGCCGTTGATGAGAGAACACACATATCTGCCATTGACGAGTTTTACGGCAATCCATGTTTTATATTACGGTAGGGGAAGCCCTAATGCATGTCCTGAGTGAAGCAGATGATGTCAGATGCTCCGGGGAGTGAAATCTGAGAAAAAGAAAGTAAGATCATGGATGAAAATAAGAGTTCTTTTGCTTGATCCCAACAGTTTTAGAATTGTTTTAGATCTTGTCATGGCAAGTGACCGAAATAAAGAAGCTATATATATATATTTATATATATATATATATATATATATATATATATATATATATATATATATATATATATATATATATATAACGTTAACGTTATAGCGTTAACGTGCTGCATTAACGCGAGACTCTTATCGATAAAAGAAATATAAATCTATTCTCAAAGTTGAGTTGGGAGCTGGGTCTATTCTACGCAAACTATGATGACTTTCACCTTGATATTTTAGCGCAGATGTATACCTGGCCGGTGAGCCGTCTGACAAAACAGTGCCCTTCTGACTCAAATCAGCAGGATGCCTGATTTTAACTGCAGTTCGGCAGTTTCACTTTAACTCATGAACATTTCATTCATGCGCCGTGACAAACTGGGGTATTAGACGCAAATAATGAGTAAGGACTGGTGAGAGTGTTATGGAATTTAATAGCGCATGCCAAATGGAAAGAAAAAAAATTCCGCATTTCGCGATGTGTGTGTGTGTGTGTGTGTGTGTGTGTGTGTGTGTGTGTGCATCTGTGTGTGTGTGCGGTCCATTACTGACAGCCGCCTGTATGAATCATTAAGGTAATCAAAAATCGCTGTTTACATAGTAGACTCTTAATCAGAGTATTGTTTTAATCATATTAAAATCATATTAAAGTATTGTTGCCCATGTAAACTTACTCAATGCTTGACACACCGTCAGGGCTCTGTAAACTTGCCTTTGTGAAGCAGCATTTTTTATTGTATGTACGTACATCAAAAGCAAGTATGAAATCGCTGTTTCGAGCTTATGTAGGCCTACAGTTCAAAATTCATGTTTAACTAAATAAACAGTTAGTAAACACAAGTACATCTTATTGAACATCATTTATTTTCATCACCAATTATCATAGTACAACAGTTTCTCAAGCAGTTTGTGATGCATTTTGGAAACAGGAAACATGTGGTGCAACGCGGCGCGGCTGTTCAGACTGACACCGACACACGGACTCATGGTGTTAATTTGTTTCTTTTAATGACAGCAGTAAAAAACTGAACATTTATTTGAACTGTATAATTATACAAGCTAAAAAAAATCTACATTTATTTTATATCTTTTTTATCCACAAAGTAAGCAGCTTTTGTCACTGCAGTGTATTTTTATGGGCTTCTGGAAGTACACTACTAGTACACTGATATTAGTATACTTACTAAATACTTTTATACTTGACCTTTACTTAAGTATACTTCTTTTTCCTAAGAGTGTATTTACTGGCTTGATCAGTCTTGTACAGCCAAGTTGGGTCAAAGCTAGGGATGCTTCGATCAGGATTTTTGCAGCAGAGTATCGATTCCCTGCCATGGCGATCGGCTGTTACAGAGTACCGATGCTTCAAGCTTTATAATGCATTAAGCACATTTTTCCTCTAAGTATGAACCTTAAAAACAAGATCTAGCCTTACATAAGAGAATAAATTAAGGATGCTGCATATAATCCCTTAAACTCGTCTCTTATAACCATTAGGTGTGAACGTGTCATGGCCAGAAGCAGCTTTACAGAAAATAATTCATCCATTCACTTTACTTCGGCTTAGTCGCTCATTTATCAGGGGTCACCACAGCGGAATGAACCACCGTAATATAACACATGTATAAAAATTATTAAGAAAAATTACAAATAATGCAATTTGGAAACATTGCAAATGATGAAAGAAGAATTCAACATGTCTCAGTCAAAAACAAGTTTGGAGCTCACATTTGATGCATAAGAAGTTAAAATGCACACCTATAAATCTAATACTTCTTTACTAAAAAGAAAGAGGTCTATAAACTGTTTATTGCAATAAGTGTATTACAAGAAGTTATATTATTAAATATTGATGTAAAAAAAAAACTAAGTTTTATTTACCTACTAATTCCAGCCAGCTTTTAGTGAATTTGCAATATTGTCAAATCTAAATACATGCAGGACCATTCAAATATTTTGTTCGTCTCAACTATTGACAGCAGATCCCTCAATGAGAGAGAGGGAATTGCACTCGCGATATCTTTACTGCTCTACCCATTTAACCGAAGAAATGCAATGCTTAAACCTTCACTGTGCCTCTCGCGATCTGTTCTCTTGGTCATTCACTCTCGTCGCCATGATTTTCGGCTATTTTAACACATTTTGGGACAGTATATACATTCATGGAGCCGGTATAAAATTGCGGGAGACTCACGGAGCTTCAGGGAGAGGTCATGGTTGGATGAGGCACTCAGCTCTGCTCGAGTTACTAGTTTTAACTCGTGTGAGTTACGCCAATAAACTGTAAACAGAGGTCCCACCACATCTGTATATATTTCAGCTGCTATGGTGCTAGCGCATCGATTGATGTGTGACGCCCCCACACATCATTTACCTGTGTTGTGGCTGCTTGTAGGCTATGCATAATATACGGAAGCGCACATGCGTCTCCGGTCCTGTCAGGTGTGGCGCGCGCACTCTCATTCCCATACAGCAGAGAGTGGCTGTGTGAAACTCCACCATACGCGATTCAGAGAGGAGAAATTTGTAAACGCGCGACCATGTAAAGACAGAAATGACATGCTGTTGTGTAAATAAGATATTACATAAGGCTATTTAGCTTGTTTATTAAAAGAAGATGTGATCTGATGCTATATATAAAATACAATTAACTTGGCTCCAAAAGGGGCTGGGAAAGGCGTTGGGGGGGCGGCCCGCCCCCCCTTACATAATGGTAGGGGAAACACTGTATATCACAAAACTGTCCGCAAGTTTCTGGCAATTACCACCACAAAATCAGTCACATTTTAATTGCGGAAAAAAAAAATCACAAAAACAATTGTGTAAAACTAGAGGGTCTGATTAAAGAAGATGTTTAGCTGAAAACAAGCTTAACAGTGATTCATAAAATCCTAGTCAATGGCTGCTGGTATTTTGAAAGTAAAAAAAAAAATACAATCAATATTGGTGACACGTTAATATATTTTCAAACACAACTGTTGGTCAGTGCAAGAAACTGAACATTATATGCAACATTATCACCTTTAATCTAAGACTTCTGCAAATTCTTCTCACAGTCTGGAGTGCAAGTTTCGTATTGTATAATGCCATTTATCAAAAGCTGAGCATCTTTGGAAAGTCAGTCCTCCCCACTGTGAAGGTAATTTGACCATTATAAAGTTTTACAGCATAAAGGATAAGTAATTAAATCACCATTTATTCATTTAGCATATGCTTCAATCCTATTTAGTTTAGCATTGTTCAAGAAAGTTGGAATGAATGGAGACGTAGTGATGAAATGTTGGGTTTGATGGTTCACCTTGATGGTCCTTCATCCAACAAGAAGTGTTTGCCAGACACGATAAGATACGAGCAGTTATAGTCAGATCAAAAAGTTGGAATGAGAGGTAGAGTTGAGTGTCATCAGAGTAACCGTGACAGGAAAAGCAATTTTTCTGAATGACAGACCTTAGAGATGCCATGAACTACAGTATAGGTACAAAAGAGAACTAGTCCAAAAACGTTGCCCTAAGGCACCTCATATCTAGATGCTGCAACTTCCAAGAAACCATGAATGACCTACTGTACCTGAAGGACTAAAATCAAGGGTGTGCAGTTTCTGTTTTATATGAACAATGCAACACATGTAGTGTGAGTAGGGTTATTTTGATTACCGTGCTAAATTGATACTTTTAAAATTATATCTGTGCCAAAACGGTGCCTGTACCGATACTTTTGAGCCACAAAATTATGGTAAATTACTCTAGAAAAATATTTTATTTGACAAAAAAATATTTTAATCATTTTACTTGAACAATATAATTAAAGTTTAAATTATACATCAATTCATATTATTTATATTTGAATCGAATTGCATTGTTAAATTAATTTTGATTATTTGCTTGTTAGTATAAATTTAAAATTTGCATTATGCAGTTAACGTTACATTACTACTAACCAGTAATCTAATGATTTCTCTTGATCTGAATAAGACAATAATATGATTACGGTGTTTACATGAGTTGCTTTTTGAATGTTCCTTTCATGATCCCGTTTTACATGTTATAGCACATAGATCGATTAACGTCATTGAGTCACCACACAATCCAACGTTTCCTCCGGAGTTTCATTTTTAATTTTTCAACCTTAACTGCAGTTCGGCTGTTTCACTTTCATTCAGCAACATATTGTTCATGCCCCATGACAAACTGAGGTATTGGATGAGAATATGAAGTAAGCACTGGTAAAGAGTGTTGTTTTAATGGAATTTGATCCCGCACACCGAATGGAAAGAAACAACCTCTGCATTTCATGACTCGTGTGTCTGTGGTCCTTTAAGGTAATCAAAAATCGCTGTTTACAGATATGGCTACTAAGAATGCGCGAGTGATTTAAACAAATCTCGTGCATGTCCGCAGTAATGCGCGGCAATACGCAACATGTACTAACACAAGCAGTACATGGCCAGCAGGGGGCAGTTATGTAACATAGTGAGCACACTGTAGCAGCCAGAGCAGCCAGAGCACGTGAGCTAAAGAGCTCCATAACAACAGACATTAAATTACTGTTATGTTTTTTGAAACGGTTTAAATTAAATGCCCAGTTTCAGTGTTTTTCATGTTTTTAATTTCATGTTTTTAATTTAGTTTCGTTTTTTTAAATGTGCGTGTGGAATATGTACTGTACACATGGCAGCACATATGGCAGCAACACCGACAAAAATAGCAGAGATTCTATCTAACAGTAGGTGGTCTGTGGCGTGGTTGTAAGGCGTATGGCAACATGACCTGAGGCGATCAATCATGATCAAGAATCCGGTTCGAAACCAGCGCGTTGGTAAACACAATTTTCTTTTTCCCCCCCACTACATATCACATCGAAAATACATTTATCTTAAATAGAAAGGAAATATTTTTTGTAATTAAAATAAAGTATATGAAATATATAAAATGAGATATAAAGTCACAAGCTGACTCATAGGTATTTAATAAGGATAATAGGAATAATAAATATTCTATAAACAGTTATTTTCCACCTAGAGTTAAATGTTAGAGACATCCTAATATAATCAAATGCCATTAATTATTTTGTAAGATATTTCTTTAGTATTTCTTTAATGGCATTTAAGGGATTTAAGGCTGCATGGACAACAGAACACATACAGGTATGAAATATATATATATATATATATATATATATATATATATATATATATATATATATATATATATATAATTAAATTCGGGTTTTTGTTGGAAGGTCCGCATGGAAGGTCCGTATATCAAGGCAGCACCTTGCTGTCATTTTTGCTGTCCTTACGAAGAACTTAAAGTGCCTGTCTGGCTTTGACTTGACCGGCCTTTCGCGCACACATGATGTTTCATATTTTAGGTATCGGTCTTGTGGCTTTCATATAAAGCGCTTTACAGCCGTTGCATAGCCTATTACATATACCCAGTAGTGATGCGCGGATGGCGGTTATATTCGTGCGCGCTGCGTATAATCCGCGGGTCGGTCGGGTCGGGTAATGTACATTATGATTAATTGCGGGTGGATGAGTTTAATTATTAATAATTTTTGCTTTGTATTTTTTATTTGTTAAAGCAGAACTGGAAGTGAAACCGATCCGAGAGAAACTTAAAAAGGGAGAAATTAAAACAAAAGGAAGGAAAGAAAAGTGCCGTACATATATAATTTTATTTAGTGTCTGACACATTAGGTATTGCATTTATTTATTGCATTTGTGATAGACTCTTAACCAGTGTATTATCGGTGTATTGGTGTCAATGTAAACATACTCAGTGAAAGTGCCAGATGATGTCGCAAGCTATCAAAGACAGAGCATTCCTCTGCTTTTAAATTGATTACATGTGCTCTCAAATGTTTCATTAAATTGTATGTGTTTCCCCCCTTACATACAACTTTTTATAAAGCATCTGCTGCACCAGTTACTATGTCAGAATTCTTGCTTGTAAAATAAAGCCATACTTTAGAACGCTTAGTTTAAGCAAATGTGATGAATGCTATCATGCTTGTTGATGAATCTGAAGTGAGGTGCTCACCATTGCCAACATGCGTGCGTTCCCTAAACCAGGGGTTTCCAAACGTTTCAGCCTGTGACACCTAAAATAACAATGCCAGTGCCTTTACTCGGAGGTGGTTATAAATATACAAATGTTGCACACCCAATAAATACGAGCATATTGACAACACAACACAAAGTGCCACAGTCTAACAACCATAGGCTATAATTTATACATTCATTTATTAACTTGTTTAATTTAATATTAACCTCACTCAATGAGACCGGTGGGCACAATTTTTTTCAGCACAAGTCTATTCTTGGTTTAATTTTGGAGACCACAACTCAGAGATCATTCACAATGTTCAGTTGTGGCCTGTATTCATTTTTAATATATTTGATTGCTATAAAAGAGTCAGAAAGTTTAACCTGGTGCTATAAAATCAACCTGCTGCAGCTGACGCAATTGCTGTGTTGTTAATCTAACGTAAACACACCAATCCTATAACAAAAAAAAAAAAAAAAAAGGCTGATGGCTTTTTATTCGCATGTTGTTGCTTTTTTATGTAACTATTAACTACTATTTTTATCATCTGTGGGTTATGGATAAAATATGGTAATTCTAATAGTTTAAAAAATTTATTTGACTTTTGGGAAGGTCGCTGGATCGAGCTCTGGCTGGGGAAGTTGGCGTTTCAGTGTGGAGTTTGCATGTTCTCCCCGTGTTGGTGTGGGCTAAATTGGCCATAGTGTATAAGTGTGAATGCAAGAGTGTATGGGTGTTTTCCAGTGTTGGATTGAGGCTAGAAGGGCATCTGCTGCGTAAAACATATGCTGGGTAAGTTGTCGGTTCATTTCTCTGTGGCGACCCCTGATTATTAAAGGGACTAAGCCAAAAAGAAAATGAATGAATGAATTTGACTTTTGATTATCAACAAGCGACCCTGTCATTCTCCCGTGACCTCCACAGTAGGTCCCAACCCCCACTTTGGGAACTACTCCCCTAAACAACAAGAACAAATGCCTAACATCACAGACAATGTCCATATCCCTCAAAGTTGTTTAGAATTAAATGTATAGAGACATTTAGGTTTAGGTTCATAGACCTATGTTTGCCTTTGATGTACCTTTTGATGCTTCTTACGTTCTTGTCGCAGCACCAGTGACACTGAAATTAGGCACCAACATTCCTAATGCATATTCTGTCTGGTGCATACTGCATAGGTACCACTGCCATAATGGTACTGGGTTTCGGTACCCAACCCTATGTGTAAATTGTATGGAGTCAATCTAGGACCACATATACAAAATAAAAGAAATAAAAGAAAAATAAACCATTGAGCAAATAAATAAATAAAAGATAAATAAATAATTGCAAATCTCCAAAAATGAAATTTGCAAACAAACAAAAAAAAAATATTTGCAATAAAAAACTATATACAGTTGAAGTCAGAATTATTAGCCCCCTTTTGAAGTTTCTTTTCTTTTTAAATATTTCCCAAATGATGTTTAACAGAGCAAGAACATTTTCACAGTATGTCTGATATGTTTCTTCTTCTGAAAAAAGTCTTATTTGTTTTATTTTGGCTAGAATAAAAGCAGTTTTTAATTTTTTTAAACACCATTTTAAGGACAAAATTATTAGCCCCTTCAAGCTATATATTTTTCGATAGTCTACAGAACAAACCATCATTATACAATAACTTGCCTAATTACCCTAACCTGCCTAGTTAACCTAATTAACCTAGGTAAGCCTTTAAATGTCACTTCAAGCTGTATAGAAGTGTCTTGGAAAATATCTAGTAAAATATTATTTACTGTCATCATGGCAAAGATAAAATAAATCAGTTATTAGAGATAAGTTCTTAAAACTATTATGTTTAGAAATGTGTTGAGAAAATCTTCTCTCTGTTAAACAGAAATTGGGGAAAAAATAAACCGGGGTGCTAATAATTCAGGGGGGCTAATAATTCTAACTTTAACTGTATATATATTTGCAAAACATTTTTATAGCATCGCCTTTACAAAACAATTGCAATGCTCATTTGCTTTTGAATCAACCGTGAGTTTGCGATGCTGTTTTCTCTTTGCACTTCACATTTCTGCGCGTTTTACTTTGTGGCCCTGATTTGACAAGGGGGCGGAGTCAAGGGAACTTGGTCCCATTATTAGCCCCCCTTTGAATTTCCCAGAATTTTTTACAGTATGTCTGATAATATTTTTTGTTTTATTTTGGCTAGAATAAAAGTGTCTTGAAAAATATCTAGTAAAATAGTATTTACTGTCATCATGCCAAAGATAAAATAAATCAGTTATTAGAGATGAGTTAATAAAACTATTATGTTTAGAAATGTGTTAAAAAAAACCTTATTTCCCTTAAACAGAAATTGGGGAAAAAAGTAAACAGGGGGGCTAATAATTCTGACTTCAGCTATATATATATATATATATATATATATATATATATATATATATATATATATATATATATATATATATATATATATATATATATTCATTCATTCATTTATTTTCTTTTCAGCATAGTCCCTTTATTAGTCCGGGGTCGCCACAGCGGAATGAACCGCCAACTTATCCAGCACGTTTTTTACGCAGCGGATGCCCTTCCAGCCGCAACCCATCTCTGGGAAACATCCACACACAGTCATTCACTACGGACAATTTAGTCTACCCGATTCACCTGTACTGCATGTCATTGGACTGTGGGGGAAACCGGAGCACCCGGAGGAAACCCACGTGAACGCAGGGTGAACATGCACACTCCACACAGAAACACCAACTGACCCAGCCGAGGCTTGAACAAGCAACCTTCTTGCTGTGAGGCGACAGCACTACCTACTGCGCCACTGCGTCACCCTATATATATATATATATATAGGCTGAGGACTCCGCTTGCCATTAAAGCCTTCGTCGGACAGTTATTTAAAAAAATAATGGCAAAAATAGGGAAAGGGAGGTCATTTACTGGACAAGTCAATAAATATACAGGACGTCCCAGCTAATGCGGCCAGTTAGCCTAGAACCTCACGGATAGGGACAGATTTTCATCTGTTAGGAAGTAAGTAACCTTAGCCTTACCTTGTTTGGCAGTTTTTTTGAACATATGTTCAATATTTTGCGATAATGACGCCGCTGCCTGCCTTTTTTGCCTCTCTTGCTCTTTTCGACCCAAAGTGTTACGGATGCGCATCAAAGACTGAAATGTTACCACTCATTGGGTTATGTCACGTGACTCGCTTTACTTTATTGTGGCTTTGAGGCTCCATGGGATTCAAATTACTGGCCATAGTTATTTAAAATCACACTTTATTACAATATATATATTAAATATAAATATATTATATTAATTATATAATAAATATATTATATAATATTCAATTACATAAAATAATTAAAAGGACAAATTCTGGACCTTTTGGCCTTGGGGGGTGATGATATACTACGGGCTACGGGCATGATATATATATATAATATATATATATATATATATATATATATATATATATATATATATATATGTTCCCAGAGATGGGTTGTGGCTGGAAGGGCATCCGCTGCGTAAAATCGTGCTGGATAAGTTGGCGGTTCATTCCGCTGTGGCGACCCCGCAAGGGACAAAGCCGACAAGAAAATGAATGAATGAATGAATATATATATATTATATATATATATATATATATATATATATATATATATATATATATATATATATATATCACACACACACACACACGTACAAAAAATATTTATTATAGATAAATAAATAAAAGTATTGTTGTTATTATACAATTATTATTCTAAAAAAATATTTTATATAATGATCTGTTGTTTTAGACTTGACGCATGGCAGAGAATTGGTTTATTAAGTTTTACCTCCCTGACTCGCCATCCCTCCTTTTAGCCTCATACAAAAAAAATATATCAGGAGACATGTTTAGTCAGATCATCATCATATACTGTAACTTAAACTTTGTTTTGTCGACTTGCAAAACTCACTGCGTGCCGATGTTTTTTTGGCGTGCGTTTTAACAATTAACAACCGGGACTCGCACTGGAAGAAGAGCAGCGCGTAAGGGTCGAGCAGGAGTGACGTGTGAGGCGTGCAGGTCTGGTTTTGTAAAGGCGATGCCATAAAAAAATGTTTTGCAAATATATATAGTTTTGTTTTATTGTAAATATATATTTTATTTTTTTATTTTTTTTTTTTTGCACTGCTTGATTTTTATTTGCAGTTCTTGTTTTGGTTTGCAAATTTTTATTTTTATTTCTCCAAAATTTATTTTCACTTTGTGATTTTTGGAAATTTGCATGTTTTTTTTTTTTTTGCAAAATACTTTTTTTTTGTGTGTAAAACTTTATTTTATTTTGCAAGTATATATGGCCCTAGATTGACTCCACAGAGTTGTCATTATATGACAACTCACACATGGTGAGAGAAAGTTTGCACTGCAGACTGTTGTGAAAACACTCTGAACCATTTGCCGATGCTGTGAATGTGCTTTTTCTAGTATGCCTTACATATCCCTAAGACAGTTCTTGTCATTTAAGTCAGTTCTAATTAAACCGATGCATCTTCAAGTGATTTTTTCTTTCTATGTGTGCTTTTATATTTAGTTGATGCTATAATAATGACACTGTCATTATTATATTCTTGCAGTCAGATCAACAGGAGTTTAGTCTTCCAATGATGACAATGGCAATAACTAGCACAGTTTGGCTTCACCTTTCTACAGTGAAAGGAAGCTATGTATTTTTTTGTTATTTATTATTTTTTTGTCTGTCTGCTTGTCCATATAATGGCAGTACAGAATGACCACCTTCAAGGTTTAAGAAATAATGTTCCACCCCGAAATCCACTCCTCTGGCATGAAATTGACATCAGAATCTTTGAAACAAAAAGAGCAATGTTGAAGTGTCACAGGAGTGATAGTGTTTACTACAGTATATCTGGAAACACAGCCTAAGAATAACATCTTCGGTTGTCTACACACATTAAACTGAGACCTGTGAAAGTATTTCAACATCTAAATCACGTCACCTTAAATTCACATAGAGCTCTTTATTGCTCTCAGCAAAATGTCAAACAAAGTCTCACAGCAGCTGTACATGCACTAAGCATGAAAGAAACCACCTCTAATTGCAAGTAGGCTCTCCGCACTCAAAGCAAGAGCGCATCCATCGCCAGTCTTTTCAGTACAGCGCAAACTGAACTAGCATTATCTCATGGACCAATCTCTTATCTTTCGGCCCTGGGATTTGCATAACAAGCGTAGCGAGGGTGACACGTCGCTAAATTTATGTGTCATGACTCTGAGCTATGTGAACTTCCCATGTGAGCTCCATGTGTCATGTTGGACACAGCTGATAAAGAATGAGGTGAGGCAGGCCTGAGCCAGGAACTCTCATGTATTTAGATGTACTGCCCTTATATAATTTACAGCAGTGCTAACATGGCTTCTCTCTTGGCAGATGGTTCACAGGATTAAATGAAGCAGCATGCAAGACGTGTGAAGAGGTGACTGGATATACATCAAGGGTCAATGTCAGCATGTAAGTGATGAACTCTAATTTGAAGACTGCTCTAGCTAACAGGATGTGACCTGTATTGAGAATCATGTAAGCTTTTGTACAAACACTCCGTTTGCTCTGTTAATTCTCAGTATACTCCATTATAGATGACAGCACTATTATAATGTGAAGCACAGCGTTTGAATAATACTAATGCATCTGGGGAGGCACTCTCTATTCTGTAAAAAAAAAAAAAATCAAGGTAGAATGTAAAAACAAATGTCACATTTACATATTTTATATGATATTGCTTTGCTGCTTGGATTGTTTTATTGTTATTATTTTCTTTCTTGTTTTGCTGAATTGATCATGTTCACTGCACCCTTCTTATTGTCAGTGGCGGCTGGTGTTAAAAAATGTGGGAGGGGGGGTGCAAACACCAGAAAAAAATCTAACTGTTGGTAAAGTAACAGTGTAAAAGCCATTTTTCAGGTGATGTATCAAAAAACTAAAATATGACTAAAGCATACAATAAATGCATCACAAATCAGTTCATTTTAGTTCAATTTGGGTTTATTATCAGTAATGAATTTATCAAGATAATCAGTAAACACGCGCACACACACACACACACACGCGCACACAAATGTTGCCTAATCACTGGCCAGTAGCACTACTTGAAAATAAATTTTGCTGTTCTTTCTTTCTGGCTTGAAAATTTCTCAATAACCTTTTGGTTAAAGTCAGTCATCTCTGTCACCAGTCTCTTCTCTATTGATAGCATGGCCAATGCATTCAGCCTCTCTTGCGTCATGCTGTTTGAAACAGCAAACACGGAAATAGTAAAAGGCATGACTTAGATCACAACCTGCCAGCCAACTCCGTTTGTCATAACAAGTGCTGGAAAAGCCCCGAATATACGCGCGCTCGCCATCGCTTGACTACTGGTGAATTTGCAAGGAAGGTCGATCTGGTCCAAGCTCCTTGATTCTTTTTTTTCTTTATCCAAACGCCTTGTGAACGGATATCTTTGCAAAGATACAACAAAATTTACCTTCATCTCGAGAAATTGCATTCTAAGCTCTGGTGAGAGTGGTCCAATCACATAAGGCCAATCGTATAAAAACAAATATGATTCGTTCTAACAACAAAAAATGGGAGGGTTTGGGAAGCAGAGTGCTGTGCCCCGAAGACAGTTTAAAACAGGCCAATTAGAGCTTATTGTCATATCACGTGCATGGCAAAAGTTCGTGTACCTACATAGACACTCATTAGTCCGGCGCACACATATGAATTAAATATTGTTCATAATTTTTTTTTCCAATAAATGTTAGTATGACTACAATAAATGTTAGAATGTTATAATTAAATCAATTTAATTTGTTAATATTTGTGATAATAAACATTAACATATTAAAGGGGTCTAACTTGAAGGGGGCAGCGCCCCAGCGCCCTCTATTGACCAGCCGCCACTGCTTATTGCATTAAATTAAACTAAAAAAAAAAAAATTGAAAGTGAAATATCACACCCTAAATTTGAAATGTTAGGCTACTCTTTTGGCTATTAAATTTGACATTATATTATAATATATTATAATAATAACTTTAAAGACTAAAAGTGATCATTTAAATTGATTAAAGGATTATTTCACACAAAAATGAAAATTCTGTTATTAATTACTCACCCTCATGTTGTTCCAAACCCCTGAGATCTTCGTTGATCTTCAGCACACAAAATATGTTAGATGAAATCCGAGAGCTCTCTGTTCCAGCAAGGTTTGTCAGACATTTCAAAGTCTAGAAAAGAGAGCAAAAACATTGCATGTAATTACAGTTGTTTAATTGTAATCATACGACACTCCAAGAACACTTTTGAGCAAATAATAATAATAATAATTATAATAATAATTAGGGGTGTCAAAATTAATTGTTTCTTCGGTGCACCGCAATGCAGACGTGAACAATTCGGTATCGGTTCAGTAATAATCATAACCGGTTATTATGTACTGACGTCATTTATCTCATATGCGCTATGTCGCTGTAGCTTACTATGGCGAGGGAGGCGAGCACGAGTATTCACAATGCTCCAACTACTTAAAAACGCAGAAACTGTGCACAAATTCACTGCGTGTGTGTTTTCTGGACAGTCTTTCACTGACACTTACAGCAGAAGCCCCTATTTCACTGCGATTGAGAGAATGAAAGTAAACTCCATTTCTCTCTCTCTCACTGTGGCCCATTTAACCTGCTGGTGTGACTTTTCCCTCTCCTCTCAGCTGTTACAGCGATACTTCTGGATACAGACATGAGCGCGTGCCTGCAGAGTTTTCTCCACCGCGTCTATCATGGATCAGCTGTGATCGATGCTGCCGTTTATCAGTGTCACTCATCCGTGAAGAGCGCAGCACGCAAGAGCCAATCGCAACCCTTTCTGTTGAGCGTGTGACCAATCAAGAGGGTGTAAAAGAACATGGTAGACAAGGATCAGAAAGCGAGCGAGATATTTATATTTGTTTATATTATTTGCTATAAATGCTCGTGTTGTTTAAAGGTACAGTTTATATATCTGAATGTTTGTATTAAAGGACAAAATTGCATTACAAATAGTATGTAAATATGAATATATTTATACAATTTTAATACAAGAATTGCTGCTGTGAAGAAAATATAAAATTGTGTATGGAAAGCATCGTCAATGAACCGTGATGCACCGAGATATCGAATTGAACCGAATCGATGGCATGATAATCATAACCGAACTGAACCGTGAGACCAGTGTAGGTTCACAGCTCTAATAATAATAATAAATAAAAATTACTTTGTTTACCTATGTCAGGTCACATGCTCATGTTTTTTAACATTTAATATTTATTTTATTTATTTATACAGGGACAATGCACAACATAACATGTTGTGCCAGAGTTCGCTATAAAGCTAATTTACATCTGTAGTCCCTGGGCAGGAAGTTGTTACAAGTTTAACAATAAATAAAAAAGTACAATATACACTTATAGTACAATACATACAGTACATCATAATCAATGAAATGAAATTAAATCAGTGTTGCATATTTGATATTCTTTAAGTCAAACTTTAAGGACAGTTTTAAAAATATTAAAAGTCGTACTCTTTCTAACATGCACTGGTATTTTATTAATCTTTCCACTGCTCTGACTGAAAAAACTGATTGTCCAAAATCAGTTCCCTCAAGTTTAACTGAACAATCACCTCTAACCGATGATCTAGTCTGTCTTATATTGTCTTTGCAGACAATCACACATTGTTTGAGAGGTGGTGGTGCAAGATCATTAAATATTCCATACATTAAACACACATCAGCATAAAATAAAAAATTGTCAATAGCTAGTAATTTATACCTGTCAACCCTGCCGTTTTTTTACCGGGATTCTCCTGTATTTTACAATTCTATCCTGCTATCATCCTAGAGAGATATTTTCCCATATTTATCCGATATCTTTAATCTTTATATGAAGGGTGGCAATAAACATTAAAGAGCAGATTCTCCATATTTGCAACCCATACCGCCGAATCACCAGGGGATGCCCCTTGCTCTTAAATGTGAATCTGTTCTGTGCTTTAATTTTATGTAGGCATGAAAACACTTTGAAATAAATATAAAAATAGTGGGCTTCCCTTTATTTCCATTATAGGCACCGTTGCCCCTCCTATGCATTACTTAAAACAGTCATTAGAGATCTGTGCAATTTTAAAGTGACATCTCTGTTATTTAATGTAATCAAATGAAAAATATAAATGAGCAATTCATTGGCTGCTCCTTAATCAGAATGTTTAAATTATACAGTGAAGAAAAGCCTTGATTTAATTCCTTTATAATAGCTAACAATTTTAATAAGCTTAACTGTTTGTGAATTTATTTGCAGCCGTTTCTAAAGTATACTATCCTTTTTCTAATGTATACTATTTATCCTATAGGGGATATCTCTTATTCTCACATCCCACTGTTGACGGGTATGCATGCTTCCTATGGGAAATACAATATATTGCCATTAATGGTCAACAGTGCAACATACAAGCATTTACATTTTAGGGTACACTCTTCCTTTAAAATCCCTATTTAAAAAAATGCTTACTGTCATTCTTGATTTACTTCCTGCACTTACATAGGTTTGCTATAAATATGCATAATGCCTACGATGGCTATTGGCTCCCCATAAATGATATCCTCTTTGAGCCTCAAACATGTTTGTAAAAGCAAATCCTCTTTGCATGAACTGCCATAGGATATGGTTAACTGATATGGTTACCGAAGCCTCCGCACCAACATTTTAGTTCAGTAGAAAATACTGCTCTATATTGAAGTAAAGTTGGTAGGTACTTCCAGTTCAGACAGACTTCACAAACAAAGCTGGAAAAGAAAAGCTTACATTGGTCAGCCAGTCAGCTGCCTCAGACACACACCATCCTGCTGGCTGGTTTGTTCAAACAGAGCAATGTTACAATTAGGTATGCTCATTTCAGTAAATTTTGCCAACCGACAACTGCTGCTTGTTAACCAAATATTAACAGTTAACTGGTCAGATTAATATTAAATTGTTATTTAATTTTAAAAAAATAATAACTGACGTGTCTATTTTGTGTGTGACACACAAAACATTTCATTTTACAATACTGATTTATTTTAATATGCGAACATATTAACAACAGAACATAACAGAAGATCTTCACGCACCTGAAAAGTTTCCAACAGCATAGAAAAACTAAATAAAATAAATAAAAAGTACAAAATAAATAGGCCTGCCATATTATTTTTCACTTAAATTACAAATTTAGATTACACAACGAAAACACTGACTGAAACCTTATTAACAACTGGCATAGGCTGTTTTTTCAAATGATATGTTTTTTTCTTCCGTCAAATAAGAATAGCAGGCTACCTCAATTTGATCGCTCTACAGAAATAAGCATTTAATTAAAGCTCCGCTGTAATTCCTATATCATAAACCTCTGTCAACATTTTAAATAGAAGTCATTATTTTAAAAATTATGTCTTGAGCATCTGGTTTTACCACAGAAGCTCTGTGCTTTTATTTCCTCTCTCACTCGCGGTTCATGTTTGCGCACTGCGTGTGATAAAAGACAATGATGAGGCTCATAGGTTGACTTTTTGTAAAGTATTTTGTAAACAATTGTATTGTTTACATATGATATTTCATTAATTTGCATACATGTTTTATAAGCTGTAAAATGAAAGCCTCAGTTTGGTGCAAAGTTATCATTATGCAAAGATCAAGAAAATCATTGGATTTGTTTGATTCGTAAATTAGACTATGTAGGCCATTTTAAAAATGGATATTTTATAAGAACCAATAATAACTGTAATTTTCCAAGCAGAAAAAAGTTTGTTTTTTGGTTATACACTAAATCGCAATTATAGTTTATTTGTTGTGTTTATGAGTGGTGCAGAGCGCGCTCTGTTGGAGAGAAAAATCCTGATGCTCCGACTTGTGGCCAGCTTGATTCCAAAGCAGCGCACATTTTAGAAAGTTTGGTTTTGCGGCTTCTTTCTCCAATTGTGCAAAAAAACAGGTGTTTATGATGTGGATCCAGGACAGAGGCAATCAGCATCAGCGCTGGTTTGACATCAGTTCATCTATGTCAAACTGTGACCAGCAATATTCTTCTTTCATTTTGCTTCTTTGGCAAAATATATCTGTAGGCATGTGTGGTTGCACGTGTTACCATCCCGCGAGTTAACAAATATGTGTTGCACATGTATGCAGCCATTTTTTAAATAGTTTAACTCAGTGGTCCTCAACCTTTTTATCACCGTGGACCGGTCAACGCTTAACAATTATATATACACATATATATATATATATATATATATATATATATATATATATATATATATATATATATATATATATATATATATATATATATATATATACATATATATATATATATATATATATATATATATATATATATATATATATATATATATATATAATTGTTAATCGTTGACCGGTCCACGGTGATAAAAAGGTTGAGGACCACAAATTATATTTTTTAAATATAAAACATTTATATTTTTTTGATCAATTGGCTGCTATACATATGCTATATACTGGTTATATATATATATATATATATATATATATATATATATATATATATATATATATATATATATATATATATATATATATATATTGAAGGTGGGCATAGATATTTTTTTTTTTATCTAGATTAATCTCGAAATTAATCTAGATTAAAATGGCTCATTTGAAA
The DNA here is from genome assembly GCA_903798195.1 of Danio kyathit. Lineage (NCBI taxonomy): Eukaryota > Metazoa > Chordata > Actinopteri > Cypriniformes > Danionidae > Danio > Danio kyathit. The sequence continues at coordinate 16,093,635 of LR812533.1, read as the reverse complement.
TCTGCCGAAAGCATTCAGAATATGTGTGATACCCAACTAATAAGTCTTTGAGAATGGGTTTCTCAAGCCAGGTGGCGCATTAGACCAGGGGCTTATCTCCTGTTTCCAAAATGCATCACAAACTGCTTGAGAAACTGTTCTCCTATGATAATTGGTGATTAAAATAAAGGATGTTCAATAAGATGTACTTGTGTTTACTAACTGTTTATTCAGTTAAATATGAATTTTAAACTGTAGGCCTACATAAGCTCCAAACAGTGATTTCATACTTGCTTTTGATGTACAAATTAAAAAATATTCAAAAGGGGGCAAATAATTCTGACTTCAACTATATATACTGTATATATATATATATATATATATATATATATATATATATATATATATATATATATATATATATATATATATATATCGCGAGGTGACCATCAACTGTTTTCTCAGAGGAAGACAAGCTGACAAAACATTGCTGTAACTCTTATACAAGTTTTATTTAAGGAAAAAACTAAAAAGCACTGCACTGTTTAGGTGTTATGTGTTTGTCTGAGAAAATTAGTCTAACCAAAACGCGTATACTCCATACAAGCTGAAGTTGATCTGTCAATTCTTGTCACATGACTCGCAGTGGGCTTATAGGATTCATTCAACTGGGTGCGTCTGGTCTGGAAGGCGCAAGTGCATCACGCCGCTTGTGCGCGCAAGACGCACACATCCGTTGTAAACAACTAACTTGTGCAAACTCTAGAAAAGATGCGATATTTGAACGGCCCCTAAAAGGCCACCATCATTTGGGATCTCCATCAGTTGATGTTCTTGCACTGCTATGCTAGATTCACCTGATTTGTTGACAAATGGGTTGCGGATCCATTCCTTGGCAGTTCGCGGGTCCTTCACTGGGCCTTTAACCCTTAGCAAAGAAACTTTCCAAAGACGTCTGTTTCTTACTCATTTTGCTGCTTGTGGGTTAAATTCAAGCACTCAAGTGACGTAGAGATGTAATCGAGAGAATATGGTAATTTTTTTTTAAATAAAAGATTTTTCAAAATAAAAGATCGTTCAGACTCAGATAATAAATAAAACGGAAATGATTAATGATTTCTTGTGCGGCCCGGTACCAGTTGATCCATGGAGCGATACCGATCCATGGCCTGGTGGTTGAGGACCACTGGTTTAACTGATTAATTGAATCACTCTTTCGGTTAACGTGAATCGGTTATTATGAGCATCCCTAGTTTACAATGTTTGTACATTCCATGATATTAAAATCAAACATGCCATTAAAAAAAAAAAAAAAAAAAAAAAACTGACAACCAAAGCATCACCCATTGTTCATCTGTCAAACTCACTCCCAGATTTAGTTGATTATTTCATCAAGTCATTCAAATCTTCAGCCAAAAAAAGGACTTCTCCAGATGGCCAAGCTTCACCAGCCCTCTCTCGCAAATTCACCAGCCCCTATGAGCTGTATCAATAATAATTAATTCCCCTTCTTGACCTTGCCAGGGGCTCATTACCGGACAAGCGGGGTCAGCCTGCATTTGGCAAGTCGTGTCACGAAGTGTTCGGCTTCTAATAAACTGGACACAGCTCAAGCCATTCTCCGCTATACCACCTCATTATCACTCTGCCAATGGCATTAACAGAAGTGCCTGTCACATACAGAGCTGCATTCTTCCGCTTGAAATAGCATAAATGTGGCTTTAAATACAATGCGATGAACTGTTCGCTCACGCTGCGCTGTTCCAAGTTGCATCAAATACAGGCCAAACTATTGGAATACTACTGAAATATACACAGATGAGTGACATAGTCTTACTGGCATGACCTAAATACAGCTTAATCTAAATAGGCTGCCACGAGCCACTGTATTATTGGACGCTTTTCAGATTTTGATGGAAGTGTAGTCAAAGAAGTAACAGCAATCTCGTCCCGGAAATGAGGGTGCCATATGAGGAGCTATTTCAGGAGCTGAGGTTAGAAGCACTCGCTGTTTTGTGTTGCTCAATTTAAGATGCGCTCTCATCTGCAATCTCAGGGCAAATCCATGATCAGACTTTGAGGCTTCAGAGCTGGTTCTATCCACAAGAGGATCATAATTCTGAATTTGAAGCTTTTGGGAAGGGTCAAGTTCTTGTTATAACCTTCTCTCTTTTTTAGCCTATTTACCAATTTCATTAATAAGAACATATGTTTTCATCTTCTCAAGTTAAGAACTGCTTGGTGAAGAGAGATGTAAGTTAGAGCTGTGGCAAAGAAATCAATTCTGCATCAATTCTAAGATTTTCAAAATGACTATTCACTTTTGAATCGATTCTGAACTTAATTTTTTAACAGCAGATAGTGCTCTAGGCTAGCTTTTCAAACATATACTTAAATGCTCACGAGGAAGAGCACTTGTGCAGTTGGTGGAGTGATGTAAGTTGGTATTTATGTTACAACTAAAAACTATTGTAATTGAGTTAAACCTTTCTTAACTTCATTAATGATTATTTTAAAGAGCCCATATTATTGGTTTTTGAACATGACCTTCCATGCAGTGTGTAACACAGCACTAAGTGAATGAAAACATCCAGCGATTTAAATCTGAAAGTGCATCGTGTTTAAAACTATTGATTCTTTAACGCAATAGTCGACTCAGAGTCGAATAAATGAATTGTGTTGGGTTCGGATCTTTAGATGCTTGAATGCATCGACGTCAATACGATACATGACCAAATATGTAGTACCGAGTCCGGTAAAACGTGAGCGCGCATTTCCCTTCAGACACTAGAGGAGCGTGGGGGACTGATCATGTGACATGTGACTGATCATGACGTGAAGATGATGTTCACTGACACATTCGGCTGCAGGGAATAAGGGGTTAAAGTAAAATTTTCACAACAATACCACAGTATAGCCAACCTAGTGCTGTGTTTGTTCCTGTCATTTTTCAGATTTTTGATACAATAACCTACGCTGCCGCGCAGGATTTGTCCGCCATTTGCTATTAAAGAAATGAGCAGCAGAGATTATTATGTATCGGACTTTGTCAGTAACTGTTACAGTTCATATGGACCAGTTTCTTCTTCCTCCGGATCATAACATGTACTGTAAGTTTAATTAAAATTGTTGCCTGGTTTTCTGTAGTTTCTGTAGTTTGTGTTATAACTTGCAATCACTCCACGCGGATTGTAATCACTACTTCATAGCTGTGTTGGGCGTTTCTCCCTGTCTCATGCTGAACCCAATCGACCAATCACAACAGACTGGGTCATGGGACCAATCACAGCAGATTAGCCTTACGCAAAAGAGGGGTTCTGGAACAAATGAATCGCTGAACAAATCATATGGGAGTCGTTGGGATAATTAGGTAAAAATAAATGCATATTATACAATAATGAAAGTGTGTTTTGACCTTGCATAAATATCACCTGTTGTTGGAGACCCCCAAAACCAAAATATGACCTTTTATGATGCAAAATAGGGGCTCTTCAAATTCAAGTGGTTTTTGTATGTAATTTGATGTCAGTAACAGGATTTTTTTTTTTTTTTTTAATGGTTTAGAGAAGTGGTCCCCAACCCCCAGGCTGTAGACAGGTGTTGGTCCATAGATCAATTGGTACCGGGCCACACAAGAAATTATACATTTTTCCATTTCATTTATTATCAGAGTCTGAACAATCTTTTATTTATATTTTTATTTAGAATTTATTTAGAAAAATCTTTTATTTTGAAAACTCTCTTCTCTCGGTCAGTTGAGGGCCAAAATGTAACCCACAAGCTAGCAAAATGATTAAGAAACAGACGTCTTTGGACCCACAAACTGCGAAGGAATGGATTTGTCAACAAATCAGGTAAATCCAGAATGTTTGTGTGTGCAAGAAGAAGATCACCTGCTGAAGATCGCAAATGATGGCGGCCGTTCACATATCATGTCTTTTCCGCATGCAAGTTTGTTAATTCCAATGGAAGCGCAAAGCTTGTGTGTGCATATTGGTAGTGACACGCTCGTGCCTTCCAGGCACACCAGTTGAAGGCTGTTTCTCAATACGCATTTTTTAGCGATCTTGCATCCTTGTATTCTCATGTAACGTCATCATCAACCGCCAGAGTTCAGTTCCAAAATTCAAGACCGCAAGAACAGAGGATGCGTGAAAGTTCCCAGATGTGTTTTTGATATTGAGGATGCGTAGATGCAGAATTGATGCAAAACTTGCTCGAAAAGTCCCAGAAGTCATTGCGGCTGATTCTGAAAAAGGAGGTGGGAAGCACAGCATTTTATACCTGTTTATTATTAAAGTTCAGAGATATACAGTACCTTATTTATCTAAGGTGTTTACCTAAATGAGACTGTGAAAGTAAACATTCACAATGAAGATCTTAATAAATGCATGGACACATTAAGGGTGTTTATTTGCTAAAATCCCTGTTAAAATCTGTGTTATTTGTATTGTGCAAAGTATATTTGTAAGGCTTTTATGCATGGTATATAAATTGAAAACATTTTTCGTTTTAAAATGCATGAAGGTTACGTGACCATCAGGAAGAATCTCATTTCTCAGCACGAGTTTGCTGTTCTCACGGTCTCCCGAGGTTGTTTTTCTGAGGTGACCTGGCAAGACCAGTCTCCACAAGAACGCAAGTCTGTTCTCTGCGTTCTTGGAATTGAGAAACAGCCGAAAACATCTTCAGAATGTCATAAGCACACTGCAAGTCACGTGACAAGACCTGACCAATCAGCTTCATATTTTGTACGGAATATACACATTTTGGTAGACTAATCATCTCAGACAAACACTGCAGTGATTGTTAATTGTCTCCATAAATAAAACTTGTATCAGAGTTGCAGCAAAGTTTTTGTCAGTTTGTCAGAAAACGGTTGATGATCGGTTAGCAATCTACATACACCCACCCTCTCGAGCTGCGGTAAAATTGTCAAGAGTTGACCGCAGTGATAAAAAGGTTGCGGACCACTTGTCTAGAGTGCCATCTGCTGTTAAAAACTAAGCTCGGAATTGATTCAAGAGAGAATAACAAAACTATTATTTCTCAAATTACTTTTAGAGCCACAGCTCCTATTTTAATTTTTTAAATCTTTAATAATCTTTTGTTTCCAATGTTCCAACATGTTGACAACAACAACATGATGTTTTCTGCACTGAAAAAGCAAATCCACTTTGCATGAACTTCCAAAAGATGAGAACTAGAATTAACATGGTAAAGCAGACACAATCATTACTGATCATATCTACCAAAATGCCTTCAGAGCTAAGAAAAGAAACTGAAATGGTTGTTTTATCTCCATCATGAACTGTAAATGCACAATAAACTGCGCCTTCTGACCAATCAGAGCAGAGTGGACTCTCAGAAAGGCAAGGATTAGGGCTGGACTATATGGCAAATTATGCCATTGTTTTCTATATTGAATGATATATGTATACAGTTGAAGTCAGAATTATTAGCCCCCCTATGAATTTTTTTTCTTTTTCAAATATTTCCCAAATGATGATTAACAGAGCAAAGAAATTTTCACAGTATGTCTGATAATATTTTTTCTTCTGGAGAAAGTCTTATTTGTTTTATTTCAGCTAGAACAAAAACAAGTTTATTAAAATTATTAGCCCCTTTCAGCTATTTTTTTTTTCGATAGTCTACAGAACTAGCCATCATTATACAATAACTTGCCCAATTACCCTAACCTGCCTAGTTAACCTAATTAACCTAGTTAAGCATTGAAATGTCACTTTAAGCTGTATAGAAGTGTCTTGAAAAATATCTAGTAAAATATTATGTACTGTCATCATGGCAAACATAAAAGAAATCAGAAATGATAATAAACTATTGTTTGGAAATGTGTTGAAAAAATCTGCTCTCCGTTAAACAGAAATTGGGGAAAAAAATAAACAGGGGCTAATAATTCAGGGGGGCTGATAATTCTGACTTCAACTGTATATATATATCTGATAATACAGACCATATATTGATATATATATATATTGATACAAGTTGTTAATGCTTCCAGATTTAAAAGAGTACCCCAACAATGACTGAAGCCACAAAAATTAGAGGGTCCATTAAATGGCATAACATTTTCCGATAAATTTGAAAAAATTCGGCCCAGCTCTAGCAAGGATTATAAAAGCTATATCCTTAAATAAACCATTTCAGTCATAATGAAACAAGTAGTGCTGCCTCTTATGGGAGATTTCCAAAGCAATATTGAGAATGATTTTCTAAAAATAAAACAAATACATGATGGTGGGCAGACGATGACATCATTTTCAGGTGAAAAGTGAAAGGTGAAAATAATGCATGGTAACCTTCTGTATTTCATTTCTAGAACCTTAAAAAGAGCTTGTTCATTAGCCCAAGCAAGCCGGTAATGAGCATCGCAGACTAAAATAGAGCAGATCACTTTCTTTCTAAAGGTCATTCATGCCCTAAAACGCTGGGCTGGATGTGAACATGTTATGCTTCAAATCTGTTCTCTCTCTCTCTCACTCTCCCTTCCTCCCACTTTACAGCACTGTAGTCTCCAGTGGATGTCAGATGTCTTTCAAAAAGCCAATTTCTGACACAAGGCCAGCATGCCGCAGGAAGCAGCTTTCAAAGCGATGGGCCCCGGGCACAGTTGGCCTGATTCAGCCCTGCAAACAGAGGCAGACAGAGAGAAGAGATGAGAGCTAATCCTCCAATTAATGATTGCTTTGTTTAAGAAAATAAGAGACCTCACATGACTGATGTATCCCCACATGAAGACTAATCGGTAAGAGTTAGAAGAATTTGAGTTTTGTTAAATTTTTGGACTTTATGACATAGGAATGGGTAAAAAGAAAATCACAATTGGATAAACTGACTTTTTTTCTCTCTCTTCAACAGAAAAATGAGAGCAGACATAAGACTCTTGAGAACAAGACCCCAGTAGTCTCATATTTGTCAAGACCTAAAATGTCCCACTCTACAATTTATTTTTATTTTTTTTCAAGACTTTGACTTCTCTTAGCTTCACTTGCCAGATAATTATGCAGCTTCTTGTCCTGCACAAATGATATGTTAAGGATTTTTAAAAGAAATCCCAAAGCTGAACAGACAACAGATTTAATGAAATCTCAGATGATTATAACATCCTTAATGACTGATGATGGCAGTATTGGTAATGATGATTGTGTGGTACCAGTGAGGTTAAGGATTGTGGCTGTTGATGATAGCACTGAAAAAAAAATGGTAATAATAATGGTATTGGACAGGGGTGGCTTTAGGACTTCATGCAGGAAATGAATTCAGGCTAAAGAAGTAAAATAAGTGAGAGAATACACCTTTAAAAACCCAAAAAAGTGATGCCTTTAGGTGAATTTCAAGTCACAGCCATTGTACCAAAACACATTCGCAGAATAGCAAAAAATATTTTGGGTTAAACTTTTTCTGGATATTTTTATGGATAAAAAAATAATAATAATTAAAAAAAATTGTATTAACTGACAGTTTATTAGTTGATGGTGATACTGGCCAAAATCCCAAACTGGCTCTATTAATTAAATCAGGATTTAAGCCAAACATATGAAAGACACAGACGCTTTAATCTCATTTAAAGGGGACTTATGGTGAAAATAATCTTTTGGAAGTTTGGACAGAACTGTGTGTAGGTATAGCGTGTACACAGTGATATTGGGGTATATATTTTTTTAATTTCCTGAAATTAAAATTGGATCCAAATCCCTCCCATTTTGAGGCCGGCCACAACGTGACGTAGGAGTGGGGTTTCCCCGCCCACCGAATTGATTGACAGCTGAGTATTAACATGTCTCTGTAGTAATGCAACTGGGATTGAAAGATATGTTCAGCTCTCTGTGATCATCAATCATCATCAAATGTGATAAAGAACTATAATATTCTGAAAGGCATAATAAATAATCTGATGGGCGTTTTGAGCTGAAACTTTACAGACACATTCTGGAAACACAAAAGACTTATCTTAAATCTTGAAAAAGGGTTAAAATAGGTGCCCTTTAAATTAGGCTAATAACAATAACAGTAGACAGGAAGGGCAGCTAAGCAAAACAGTTCCCTGACTATAACTGTTCTTCAAGGAGAGATCTTACCTAGCTCCTATGAAAAAGAATAAAAACAGGCGAATGTTCTGGGCCACAGCTTCCCTTGCTGAACTAACGTTAAATAAATAACAAAACGTGACTATGAAAATTAATATCCACTACCTGCTACCAAAAAGAAACAAAGTATCAAAAAAATAAGCAAAATAGTTAACACATTATGAATACTAAAGGACCAAAAGTTAACAAAATTTGCTATGTGGAACGATCCTGGCATGCGCAGAGCACCACCAGCCAGACAGCAAGAGAGTGAGTGAGAGACCTATCCGCCATTGTCGTCGGGCTTATATACAGGGACTCTCAACGACGTCACCTGCGTCACCCAATCTGGGCAAGCCGTTTGCAAACTCCACCTAAAACTCAACAAGTGCAGAAACAAAGCACACAACCATACCAAAAGCAAAATATAAAACAGATCCATGTAATAAAGGGGCTGAAATGACAGACACGTGGCCTAAAGCCTACCTAAAAAGGGTTTAAAGACACCCCTGGTGTAGATGATAATGATTATTATAATAATAGTGGTAATGATGACTATATTGATGACAGCAATTACAAAAAAAATGCTAATAATAGTAGTGGTAAAGCTAAAAATTATTGTAATGAATCAGTGATGATGATGATGATTGTAATAATGAAAATTATGGTAATGAGGTAAATATTAATGGTGGTGCTGATGATAATGGCAAAGACTACTGGTATTGATAACAGTGCAGATTATGATGAAAATGATGGTAATGATGAAACATATGACAATGCTGGTAAAGACAACTATGTTAATGTTAGTAATCATTAAAATGATTGTTATGATGGCAACAATGGCAATAAATAAATGAATAAAGATAGTGATGTTAAAATTGAATATCATGGTAGTTATGTCAGTTATAAAGAATTTGTCAAGGTTAGTGGGTGGGGAAAAGGAGCGAGGACTCAAGTGCAAGAAATAAAGGGCGCTCTGGGGCTGGAGCCGACACTGGCGGGCGCTCTGGGGCTGGAGCCGACACTGGCGGGTGCTCTGGGGCTGGAGCCACTTTTGATGAAGAGGCCTTTCTCTTCATCCTCTGCTTCTGGGTGCGGGTCAACCCTTGGGGGTTGGGCATGGACTGGGAGATGGTGCTGGTGGTGGGGGTGAGAGAGGTCCATTCCCCCTGCAGGATCTCCCTCCCCTTCCTCGGGCAGGAATACTCCACCACCTCCCAATAAATCCATGCCCCAATTTCACCCAGTTCCTCCCAATCAAACGGTTCATCCAATCTAGCCAAAAAGATGTGGATGAGGTTGGACCCAAGTCCCCGGACTGCCTCAAGAAGATCTTCAGTGAAAATTCCAAAGGGGCGATGGTTCTGCTGGTGAGGGAGTCCTCTGGCTAGGGGTTGCTCTTTGAGTCCCTCTTGCTGGGAGAGAGCTGGGTGCAGATATATACCCATTTCTGCTGAGTCCTCTGAGGCCAGTTCGTACTGTCACGGTTAGTGGGTGGGGAAAAGGAGCAAGGACTCAAGTGCAAGAAATAAGGGTATTTACTAATAATAAAATAAAACAAACAGCAAAATAAACTACCCCGAGAGGGAAAACATTAATAAAACAAATAAACAATCAAAACAAACTGGACAGGGCAGGCTGGCAGGGATCAGGACTGGAGGACAGGACAAGGCAGGAAACGATGTGCGATGATGACAAACTGGCACAGGACAGCAGACATGAGGAGATTATAAGCAGAAGTAAATTAACACAAACAGGTGAACCTAATAAACTAATAATGGGTTAACAAGGAGGGTGGGACTAGACAATAGACGGGAGAGCACATGACACAAAGAGACAACACAAGCCATGCGCTCACATAAAACGAGTCTAGAACATAGTCATATGTCATATGACCACACAAGCACGCGGTGCATGCAAACATGCACCACGTGCTAAACACAACACCAACAGAAGACTGAACCCGAGACACGAGCACACGATAGATGAAAACATCTTACCGTGCGCTCACACATAAGCAAAGCGCATGTTTCATCTCAGCGTCAACCGAAAGCAAAACCAACCAGACTGAGACGCTGAGAATGAAACAACGCGATGCCGACAGAACAAAAACAAACACGAGTACAAGAGCACACGCGTCCAAAGCACGTGCAGACCACGCATGTCCGCATCAAGCGGAAGCGCGCACGGTCTGCACGCACTCACGACGGTGCGCACACAGAGACACACACAATGACAGAAAACAAGTGCTCGATCCGAGAAAATTTGAGCCGAGAATTACAGGAAAGGACAACACAGAGCTAGTATCCGGACTCTGCCATCAAAACAAGAATTTACAAGACCAGAGTGGCAGAACTCTGACAGAATTAGATATCGCTAGCATTGATGTAACAATTATGGTAACGATGGTAGTGATGATGATAGTGGTAGTGGTATTGATAAAAAATAAAATGAGTGGTGGTGGTGATGATAATGATGGATGAACCTATGAAAATTGTCATATAGTTGTAATGATGGTATTGAAGGTTACAATTATAAGACTCACCATCAGTATTTGTATTGATTATAGTGATGTTGATCATGGTGGTATATAGTAACTTATGATGAAATGTTATGACGACGATGACAACAATTACTAATTGTTTTTTGTTTTTTGAATTTCAGCAACATTCTTCAAATGTTCTTTCCACAAAATTGCTTTTCTCTTGTCAAATGTTTAGATAAAAACAGCACTAAGCTTTCTTTTACTGAAAATGAAAAGCATAGGATTTGTACGCCACAATTTTCCAGTGAAGGACTTTAGACAATTGCCACGAATAATTGCATAAAAAAACGTGACCTTGTCAATAGCCTCCTCAAAACACCTTAATGTGGTAATGTGGAAGTTTTTTTTTTTGTATTCATATCTGAAAAAATTGTCAGGTACACAAACCTTGCACACTGAGGGCCTTATCATACACCCGACGCAATAAGACATTTTGTTGCCGTTTTCAGTCCAGCACAACCCTAATTTTCACATTTTGTGCCACATTGTTTAAATAGCAAATTCACGTGTGCTACTTTATGGACTCATGGGTGTGCCTGTCTATAAAGGTGGTGTGTTAAAGTGCATTATTGGCATGTTGTTATTTTGAGAAATTAAAATAAAGTTCAGCGCAGAGTGCATTAGTTATGCGCCTATGCACGTTCAAATACTTAATACACACAGGATGTACAGCAATACACAAATATCTCTTATTTACTATTTTAGTAAATTTAAAATTTAAAAATTATTTACTAAATAGATACACTACCTCTATGCCTTCTTCATGTCCGGGGGGCTTTTTTCAGTTTATTCATGACAATTTGCATTATTTAATGTTATTATAATGTTATTATTATTAGCAGTATTATTTATTATATACATATTTATATTGGTTTTAATAAAAACAAGTTTAGATTTGTCCACCTGTCAGGTTTTGGAGACGCATGCATCCCCATATGGGGCATACTGTAAGAATAGGACGTGTGTTTGGATAAAACGTTTTGACCACACTTCGTTATAATTGTTCATTTATTCGTTTGCTGGAAATTAGAACTGAATTTAGAAATAGTTTGGAAACAAATATTTGCACTTAAACTAACTTAAATACGTAGGCTAATGGATGTCTTCAGTGGAGTGAGTAAAACAAAAAAAGGAAATTAGTAAAAGAGTAAAAGTAAAGAGGCCGAATGGAGGAGGCTCATTCTTTTTCTCGCTAGTGAAGCATTCAGTTTTTCCATTCAGTTTTTCCTCTTACAAAGTCAGTCATGTAAATAGCAAATGCGCCATGGTGCGACACAACTGACTCGTAAAGGGAATGGGTTCTGATTGGTCTGATTGGTGATATGCTCACCCATAACTCATTAAGAGAATAAGCTCAACGCTGTTAGACCATGTGCCGATGCGCAGAGTGTATTTTTCTGTCCTTAAAATAGCAAAAGTGAATTCGGACACGCCCTTAATGCTTTTGCATTTTGCAATTTAGACTTTGCGCCTAGATCAATATAATAGAGCCCTGAGTCAGATGCGTATTAATCCATTCCGAAAAAATGCTAGTCAATTCAAGCAGTGAAACTTTGTTCTCTTCTATTCTCCAATGGAGAAAAAGAAAGAGCTACATATTGTGTTCTTCCATTACTACATAGAAAATAAAGAGAGTTCTCCTCCTTATCAAAGAGCTGCGCTGGATTATCGTGAAAAGCAAAGTTTATTTTAGAAAATCAGTGGAATTTTGATTCATTGCTTGTGATACTTCACACCTTTACATAAGTAAACAACTCCTAAACAGAGAACTGACATTACCATAGACATTATAATAGATGGCAGCTGTGTTGACATATTGGAGGAACGGACCGAAATGGACCATGATATGTCTTTCTATTATAATGTCTATGGGCAGTATGTCAAATGTATGGACATACACATCCCAAATAGCAGCAGGTGAGAAGTGCGCCAGTCACTGAATATGTTTTTTTTTTATTTTTCGCCACATTCTGTCTTATACTATGTACTGTTTGTGTCATAAATTTTCTGTGGCTCAAGTGACGGCATTTTGCCTTTCGCTTGTACGGTGGCTCTGAACCGTCGAAACACCTCTTAAAGCGATTTTTCAGATGTGAAAATGAAAAAAATTAAATAAAATCAAACACAGTTAGAATTTATGACAGACAAAAGTTTTAGAGGCAGTGTGTCAATGTGGCTCAAGTGACGGCATTCTGTATTTAGCGTTTCGCTTGTATGGTGGCTCTGAACTGTCAAACACCTCTCAAAGCGAAAAGCAAAAAAAAAAAAAAACGGTACCACTTTATAATAACTACACACTATGAATCATTTACTAAGCATTAGCATCTAGTGAATTCATTATTTGTTAAGCATTAACTCTACATTATTAAACGTTAGTAAGCAGTTTATAAATACAGCTACAAATGCTGTATACTTGACTTACAACCACATTTATAATGTGCTTAATAATTGTACTTTCATACTTTACTAATGATTTATTTTTCATTACTAAATTAAGTATTGCATTATTTACAAACCATTTGTATTTAAGAGTAGTTGGAGGTTTTTAAGATCATTCAGAATGAGTTAGTAAATGATTAATAAACTATTGAAATCAACGTTTATATATCTTAATAATCACGCATATAGTAATGGTTACTATGTATGTTAATAAATGATTTATTAACTCAACTTCATCCAGTTTTGTGACCTAATCTAAAGTGAGGACAGTTTATGCTTTATAAATCCCTTATAAATGACAATTAAAGGCTCAGTATCAAATGACCAATAATCTTTACAATCTTTTCTAAAAAGTAAAATTACTGTAAAGTTTAAACATTGCTGAATAACGGGAGTCTCAAAATAAAACAAAACTGGATAAAACAACAACAATATAATAATTTAACAATATAATAGGATGCAATGTTTAAACTGTACAGTCATTTTATTTTAGATAAGGTTGCAAAGATTTATTTTTCATTTGATACAGTTTGATTTGTGTATCTTTAAACGAATAGGAATGAATAAAGTCGTTTCTGTTCATTTTTCCTGTTTAGAATATAACTGAGCCTTTAATTGTCATTTATAAAGGATTTATAAAGCATAAATAGTCCTCACTTTAGATTAGGTCACAAAACTGGATGAAGTTGAGTTAATAAAGCATTTATTAACATATAAATTAACTATTTCTATACAGGTATGTCTGAATAATAAGAAATATATAAATGTTAATTTTAAAAGTTTATTAATCATTTACTAACTCATTCTGAATGATCTTAAAAAACAACTAACTATGCTTAAATAACTGGTTTGTAAATAATGCAATACTTAATTTAGTAATGAAAAATAAATCATTAGTAAAGTATGAAAGTACAATTATTAAGCACATTATAAATATGGTTGTACGTCAAGAATAGAGCATTTGTAGCTGTAGTTATAAACTGCTTACTAACGCTTATTAATGTAGAGTTAGTGATTAACAGATAATGAATTCACTATTTGCTAATGCTTAATAAATGGTTCATACTGTGTAGTTATTATAAAGTGTTACCAAAAAATCTAACCCGGTTAGATTTTTTTCATGACGGACAAAAGTTTCAGAGGCAGTGTGTCAATGCTATTCACACAACGTGAGGTTGAATTTATTTTTTACTGTGCAAACATTTTGGACGAAAATTTCGGATTCAAGGTTTATAGTTTTCGCATACAAAAAATTAATTCGACCTCACGTTGTGTCAATCGTATTTACACACTGCCTCCGAAATGTTCATCCGTTATATAAAAAAAAAAAAAATTCTGCTTTTTGCATCCAAAAAAAAAGTGCTTTGAGAGGTCTTTTGACAGTTCAAAGCCACCGAACAAGTGAAAAGGTAAATACATAATGCCATGGATAACTTTTTTTTTTAACAGCACATAAAATAAAGTACTGCCCATAGACATTATAATAGAAAGCATGATCCGCTTTCGGTCCATTGCATCGACACTTTAACAGTGAAATTTAACCATCTTTTATAATGTCTATAAGTACTGCCAGTCTCTGTTCAAGATTTTTTTACATATGTGAATGTGTGAAGTATCTCAAGCAATTTATCAAAATTTCACTGATTTCCTGAAATAAACTTTGCATTTGGGCATAATCCAGTGCAGCTCTTTGATAATCAGCTGAACTCTCCTTTCTCAATGCAGTATTGAATGAACACAATATGCAGCCTATTCCTCTTTCTTTTTAAACATTGGAGAAGAGAGGACAACAGTATTACTGCTTGAACTGACTCTAAATGTCTTGCGTTTTTTCGTAATGGATTACTAATAGCACCAAACTCAGTGTGCAAGGTTTGTTTATGTGACAATTTTTTTCACATATGAATACGAAAAAAAAGCATACAAAAATTCAGTGTGCAAAGGCGTTCAGTCTGCAATAATGTCTTTGCAATCGCACAACTATTAAATCGTGTGAGGAATGTTATAGACTGGGTCTCCACCTTACCATCCCTCTTTTAGGGTTTTATGCAAACCTATAAAATGCTTGTTCGTGTAACACCGTAAATTCAGCTGGTGAAGTGTGATCTTCTATCCCGCTGACCTGAACTCTCAAGAGATTTACTTACAGTGAGAGAGGGAATTTAGAGAGTATGGCTCTGGATGCATTATCTGTCTACAGTTTGAGCTTTTGCATAATTGAAAAGCCCCACGTTTACATATATTGAATGGAGCACACACTCTACATCTGATGTTGACCAGGAGGTTTTCTCATCCTCTCAGACATGCACCCCCTGACAAAACAAAGACTTTGTGGATCCACTGTGGCGGTAAAGATATCATTAACTCTGCATGATTCATATTAAAAATCCCTTCCATAAGGGACGACAGGCACCTTTCAAAACATGCTCTATTGTTGGAGATGAGCCAGTTAGAGAATATTGCTTTATTTTCAGATTGTGCTTGGCTGCATTGATGTGCTTGGACAATAGACGCATTTTTCATAGAAAATGAATGAATTGTGGTGCCGTGTGTGGAGTCCAGGAAGTGAAGCGTAGACAATCAAAGACATGGGAATACACACGTGCTATACAAAGACAAGCACACTCATACGCTGGAATATAAGCTTTGTTACAAAGCCTAGTCAGCTGCATTCTGCCTTTACAGTCAGCTACCTAAAACTGAATCTTATTAGTGACCAGTTTAGATCCTCATATGCTGTGGACAGCATCTTTCACATCTGAAATGATCAGGAGAATGTTCAACTAACATAAATGCATGCAGATGAAATTGTGCCTTTTTAGTACGTTAATTTAAAGTCAAGTTGGATGTCACTGCATCCAAATCAACAACCAAAGGTATGGTTTAAATCAGGAACAGTCAATCAATCAATACATAAAACACGTTAGTGTGGCTACTTTCAAGGTACATTACTTAAAAGATTGTAGACCATTACTGATCAGAGGGTGAATAAATTGTATTTAGTATCTATGGTACTCATTTGGATTACTTTGCATTTAAAAGGTTTTAAACCTTCTGTTAGGGGCGATGCAGTGGCGCAGTAGGTAGTGCTGTTGCCTCACTGCAAGAACGTCGCTGGGTCGCAGGTTCGAACCTCGGCTGGGCTGGGTCAGTTGGCATTACTGTGTGGAGTTTGCATGTTCTCCCTGCATTTGCGTGGGTTTCCTCCGGGTGCTCTGGTTTCCCCCACAGTCCAAAGACATGCGGTACAGGTGAATTGGGTAGGCTAAATTGTCCTTTGTGAATGAGTGTGTGGATGTTCCCAGAGATGGGTTGAGCTGGAAGGGCATCCGCTGCGTAAAATCGTGCTGGATAAGTTGGCGGTTCATTCCGCTGTGGTGACCCCGGATTAATAAAGGGACTAAGCTTACAAGAAAATGAATGAATGAATAAACCTTCTGTTAACCCTTTAGATATCGACCCTGCCTGCTTTATCAAATGGTTTTAAATAATGACTGTTAAAGTCATTTAAAGAATCACTGTTTTAAATAATGGTTTACACTACACAGCATTGTTGGATTACAAAATAAAATAAAAAAAACAACTGTTGCACTACTACACTCGATTTTGGTTTTATTGTAAAAGTAAAAATAAATAAATAAATAAATAAATAAGAAGAAAACATTTTAAATGAGAATCTGAAATATTTTATGGCATATTTTAAAAAATAAAAATTATTTAGTATTCAAAAATGTTTTATTCTGAATATATTTTTAAATAAATTGGTCTTGCACTTCATGGTTTCAGATTTTTCATAGTATACAGTTGAGGTCAGAATTATTAGCCCCCCTGAATTATTAGCTCCCCTGCTTATTTTTTCCCCAATTTCTGTTTAATGGAGAGAAGATTTTTTAACACATTTCTAATCATAATAGTTTTAGCAACTTATCTCTAATGATTGATTTATTTTATCTTTGCCATAATGACAGTAAATAATATTTTACTAGATATTTTTCAAGACACTTCTATACAGCTTAAAGTGACATTTAAAGGCTTAACTAGGTTAATTAGGTTAACTAGGCAGGTTAGGGTAATTAGGCTAGTTATTGTATATTGATGGTTTGTTCTGTAGACTATCGAAAAAAAAAATATATCGCTTAAAAGGGCTAATAATTTTGTCCTTAAAATGCTGTTTAAAAAATGAAAAACTGCTTTTATTCTAGCCA
Organism: Danio kyathit; assembly: GCA_903798195.1. Lineage (NCBI taxonomy): Eukaryota > Metazoa > Chordata > Actinopteri > Cypriniformes > Danionidae > Danio > Danio kyathit. Next base: position 16,076,380 of record LR812533.1, on the reverse strand, counting down.
AAATAAAAGAAATCAGACTTTCTCCAGAAGAAAAAATATTATCAGACATACTGTGAAAATGTCCTTGCTCTGTTAAACATCATTTGGGAAATATTTAAAAAAGAAAAAAGAAATTCAAAGGGGGGCTAATAACTCTATGTGAAGAGTTCAGATGCAAAACCCTTTATATCCATCTGACCTCTTTTCTTGTAAATGAGCATTTTCTATCAGGCTCCTCTGGTTAGGTTCAGAAGTTTCATTTTATATTTAATGAGAAGGTTATGAGCTAGTAAATAAAATACCTTTTTTTCAAAAATATCATTTTAGACAATTCAATTAGTAAGTTTTCTTTTGCGTCAAAACCATCTAAATCCATCAGTGCTTTTTATGCAAAACCCTCTAAATCCACCTATTGGAACAAGACAGTGTATTTAGTTGAAAATCACTGAAGATGCGATTAGAAATTTTTTTACCAAATATATAACACATTACACAAACCACCTGAAATTTAAAATAAATAAATCTGTCAAGTAAGTGGCGGTTGATTCTGCTGTGATAAACCAGGGAAAAGCAGAAGGAAAATGAATGAATGAAATCTGTCAAGTAAGTGCATTAATCAATAACATCAAAATTGACATAATTAAACCTTAACAATCTGTTGTCACTTCTGATATTTGGGATTAAGATTTAATGTAAGTAGAGCAATGTAAATATTGCAAACATTGTAAACCAAGCTTGGTAGATTCAAATAATGTAGTGTAAAAACATTGTGAAACATCAATATCTGTGCATTGTCCATTAATATAAAAAGCTTATCAGACGTATAGGTAATATAAAGTAATACAAATAATGTATAGTTTTATACATTATGTTTATCTTTTAAAAAATAGCTTAAATTAGCAAATAAAACACAAGGTAGTCCTACTGGGCATAAAGGGGATGTCCGTCAGACAATTTTAGAAGCTGTCATTCATTCATTCTCACCATACTCAAGGTCTTGGTCTCTTTTTCATCTCTTGTTTGTCCTCATAGCATCCACGTGGGATAACAGAACGGCATCTTAACTCTGTCTTTCATGAAACGCAATTGCCGTTTAATGTATAGTAAATTGGACTCATTCAAAGTAGCGTCGCTGTGCAAAAAATTGTTATGAATGCATGCTACACCTCCGATTGTACATTGTGTTTTCTTTTTCTTAGAATGCAGTTTTAAAGGTAAGAGACGTTTCATTTGCCATTCACTGACAGTCGGACAGGCTCATCCAGTTCATCAAACTCCATCTTTTAAAATCGATATCGGAAACTGAATAAAACCATCTCCTCATAAAGGCTGGCATATCAGCGCGCTGCTACATTGAAATCATATGATTCGATTCGCGCCCTCTGATTGGTACTCAGGATATAGTTGCTTTTGCTGTCAAACGCAAGCAGCGTTTAGCGGCTTTTGCCAACAAACTATTATTTCTGAATGCGCTGATGCTGGGATTTAGATGATTAGAAGCAAATATATTTGTTGATGGTGTAGTACGTGCTTAAAGCATTCACTCAATGCCATTATCTAATTTTTGGCGGAAGTGCCGATTAGCGGCTTTTGCATCTGATGTATTAATTCTGGTAATTTTGCAATAAACCGACAAACAGATGAGGCCTTTAGAAATGCATGTCTCAGGAAACAGAATGCCATGACTAATCGCGGTTAGCCACAGTACTCAGGGAAATTCTCTGACTCAGGAGATACATTACCAGTAGGGGGCAGCAGAGCTTCACTCTCAGTAGTGGCCAATTCTGAAGGTGGATGACTCGATGCTGCAGGTGGCTGTTTCTCTGTGGAAGGTGGAGGTGTTGTCTCCATATTTTATTATTATTTGCTAAAATATAATACAATGCTGTGCCTGGGATAATTGTGTTTATTGTTTTCTGATAAGAGAAATAGTTTCATTTTAGACACAGTTTTGCCGACTCGCCACAGCCATGGCTCTAATATTACATTCTTGACTGTAGGCCTACATACAAAAATCTTCACAGAGCTCAGTTAAATGTTCTTTGATTAGGCTAGTTATCAACAAACTGTAGAGGTAAACTTGGTAGAGGTAGATATTTTAGAAATTATGGGATGTGTTGAAAAAAAATGTATTGAGTGTATTAACTAGCGACATTAGGAGTTAAGAAATGCTAATGGGGCAGTTAAAGGGTTAAACCTATGTTTTTGATATAAAAAAGGCATCTCTTACTATGAATATCATTAACATATTTAACATTTCATCAACTTTAAGGGTTGATGATTAATTGTTTTTTTTTTTTTTTTTCACTTTTTATTTCAAGCTTATGAACCGATATAAAGCTATTCAAAAAACCTAATTGTAAAAACAAAAAACTATTTGTGAATCCTTACAATATAAAAATAGCCATATTTTATTTGTTTACCTGCATGTCAAACTGACCACTGACTTCGGAAGTGTGAATATGCAGATGTGTTGTTAAATAATTGACAATTTAACTTAATATAGTTCTAATATTCCTAAATCAGTTCTAGTTATTGAATGTCACCGGATATGATTGATAAAGTAGTGTTTAGCAAATTAATTAATTTCATATACAGCTTCATAAATTATATTTATTTTTTTTACTTTTTTTTTGAGAACATTAAATTTATATGAAGTCACTGATGAACTGGGATGTTATTTTATTTTTGGTATCACTTTATAATAACTGCACACTATGAACCATTTATTAAGCATTAGCAAATAGTGAAGTCATTATCTGTTAAGCATTAACTACATTAATAAACGTTGGTAAGCAGTTTATCACTGCAGATACAAATTCTCTATTCTTGACTTATAAGCATATGTGTAATGTGCTTAATAATCGTGGGTAACACTTTATAATAACTACACACTATGAATCATTTATTAAGCATTAGCAAATAGTGAATTCATTATCTGTTAAGCATTAACTCTACATTAATAAGCGTTATTAAGCAGTTTATAACTGCAGCTACAAACGCTGTATTCTTGACTTACAACCCCATTTATAATGTGCTTAATAATTGTACTTTCATACTTTGTTAATTATTTATTTTTCAGAACTAAATTAAGTATTGTATTATTTACAAAGCAGTGATTTAAGCATAGTAGGTTGTTTTTTTTTTTAAGATCATTCAGTATGAGTTAGTAAATGATTAATAAACTATTAAAATTAACATTTATAATTCTTATTATTCAGGCATATACTAATAGTTAATTTGTATGTTAATAAATGCTTTATTAACTCAACTTCATCCAGTTTTGTGACCTAATCTAAAGTGGGGACTATTTATGCTTCATAAATCCCTTATAAATGACTAAATAAAGCATTATTTAACATACATAGTAAACATTACTATAGGCCTGAATAATAATATAAAAACGTTTTTTTCAATAGTTTATTAAGCATGTACTAACTAATTCTGAATTATCTTAAAAACCACCAATTACTCCTAAATAAATGGTTTGTAAATAATGCAATATTTAATTTAGTAATGAAAAATAAATTATTAACAAAGTATGAAAATACAATAAGCACCATATAAATGTGTTTATAAGTCAAGAGCATTTGTAGCTGCATTTATAAACTGCTTACTAACGTTTATTAATGTAAGTTAATGCTTAACAGATAATGAATTCACGAGATGCTAATGCTCAGTAAATGATTTATAGTGTGTAGTTATTATAAAGTGTTACCTCTGTATGTTAATAACACCAACTACTTTTCAAACCACCAACTACTTTTAAATACAAATGCTTTGTAAATATTGCAATGCTTAATTTAGTAATAAAAAAATAATCAGTAACAAATTATAAGTACAATTACTAAGCACATTGCTAATGCTTAATAGATGATTCATAGTGTGTAGTTATTATAAAAAGTGTTACCTTTCTTTTTATTTTCGCATGTCTAACCTCATATTGAATGCAGCATACAGTAGGTAGCAGCTAAGTCTGGGGACATTTGAGAAAGAAAAAATAAATAAATAATTGATGTACACTACATAAAATGAATTCAGCAAACACCATGAGCTGTGACAATTTATCAAACTTGAATAAATGTTCTTCTTGTAAAAAAAAAGCTTCTTTGCCCAAAATTGCTTTACTCTTGTCAAATTTCAGATAAAAACAGCACTAAAGCTTTCTTTCAGTGACTTCAAAGCATAGCCTTTGTATGCTGCAGTTTTCAAGTGAAGGACTTTAGGCAATTGCCATGGACAATTGCATGAAAAAAAGCGTGACCATGTCAATAGCCTCCTCAAAACATCTTAATGCAATTAGATGGTTGTCTGGTCTGACTAGCAAAAAGCAAGTCACAGATTATTATTTTGTGCATGTCATCTAAGATATCATCTCCCTCAACAAACCAATTTCCATCCTGGTCAAAATTATTAGCTTTAAGATTTTAGCTTGCAAAACAATGGCTAACTGAAAACCAATAAAATAATTTGAAGATTGTAACTGTAGTGTGATATGTATTTCCAAAGACGCTATACATTATTATGAATGCATAAATCTTTCTATAATTAGCACTTCTTGTCTGTATTTCCTCTTCTTGAATCGCTGAATTCTTTGGACAAAAGTGTCTGCTATATGACTAAACGTAAATGTAAAATAGTTTCAAATCAGGCAAAAATTATATTAATATAATAATAATAATAACACTAATAATAATTATAATAATAATAATAATAATAAAAATAATAATAATAATAATACAAAAAAAATCCTGAAGGATGTGAAGGATTTTCTGATGAACATAGCATTCCAGCTTCAATAGGAAATATGTCAACAAAAGAAATAAAGTGTCATTTGTTAAACCATTTTGTATTTAAATTGAATTTAAACCATTGAATCTTGCTGGAAAAAAACAGCATATGCTGTAACACTCGACACTGGACAATGGAGTTAAGGATCCATGTGCAGTTTATTAGTAGGAGTAGTCAGGCAGGCATTGGTCAAATAGGTAGCAAACAAGACAATAAAGTTAACCAAAGATCATAGTCCAAAACAGGCGAATGGTCAGTACAGGCAGCAAAGAATCAATAACGGGAAAACAAGGCAAGGATCAAAACACAGAAAGACTAGGCAGGATTAATGCTTCGTAATGCTACAGGTTAACAGTGAACAAGACTCAGCAAAGAGTGTGTGAAATTGGGGTGTATATATAGTCCATGTAATCATTCGATTATGAACTTTAGCTGTGTGTGTGTGTGTGTGTGTGTGTGTGTGTGTGTGTGTGTGTGTGTGTGTGTGTGTGTGTGTGCGTGCGTGCGTGCGTGCGTGCGTGCGTGTGTGTGTGTGTGTGCGTGTGTGTGTGTGTGTGTGTGTGTGTCAGTGTCCAGATGACCATCAGCTGTGGCAGGAGGGATTAGAGCACTTCTGGGAGCTGTAGTTCGGTTCAGTGGCAGAATTGTAGTTGTAGTTGATCGTGACATTATGTATACTGTAGGTTTTGGCACATGGCTGCTGGTTTCGGCTGGCTCTTGTTAGTCTTGAGCAGATTTAAGCTGGTGCTTTGCTGTTTTTTTTTTTTAGATCATGTGCTGGTACTAAGCCAGTCCTGACCAGCACATGACCAGCAAAGAACCAGCAAGAATCAAAACATGGCCAGCAAGAACCCAGCAGCTACGTGTATATGCTGTTCTTTCTTTCTTTCTTTCTTTCTTTCTTTCTTTCTTTCTTTCTTTCTTTCTTTCTTTCTTTCTTAAGTAGAGAAATAAGAGCACTTCTATATTGTTAATTTAAAAATAAGTTTAAAAGAATCAAATATTCAAAAACGAAGGCTTTAAAATTTGTGGTGTATAGATCTGACACTCTTTAGTTTAACTGGCTTTGCTGTCTATAATTAAAATGCTGTTAAAGTGAGCATGTCATCATTACCAATTTTCTCATTGACTATTATTGATCAAGACTACATGCAGTTCCCCCAAAAGATTCAAATATAGATTATTCTAATGCTGCACACACACACACACACACACACACACACACACGCACACGCACACGCACACGCACACAAATACACAGACACAGAAACCTGAACAAAACACAGATGGTATTTTCATTAAGGATGATGCTTATACCACTGTGAAAAGACTGTCCATGTACAAACATTAAACCGAGTAATCTGTTTGTTTGTTGTCAACAATCCCTTAATCCCAACCGTTGTATGAGTGCGAGTGTGAAAGCTGGATACATTAACGGAGAAAAACAGAGCAGTGAGAGTTCAAGAACATCAACAAGATACCAGACAGTCAGAGATAAACTCTGAATGAGAAAAAAAAAAGAAGAACAATAACAGTAAGCAACAGTGGAGCGTTTCCCATTTCGGAGATTATCTAAAACATTGACGCAAGCCAGGGCTCAAATGGGTGCTAAATTAATTTTTAAAATTTTTTTGTTTCATTTACATTTTCTTGTTTTAATTTTCCTTTTATTTTTACATCTGCTTTATTTTGAGTCATTACACATCCGTCTAAAATAATAAATTCTGATTGGTTAGTTGCGACATTCCAATTTTATTCCCAGGTAACAACGAATGAATAACACAGGCTCATACGGATACTTTGAATCACCTTCAGGTCTAAGTTGACATCCATATACTTATATTCACATTTTGTCTCCTTGCAATTATAAGGTTCTATCTGCGTTCTGAATGATTTTGAGTTATTGAGCTTCAAAATTTTTGCATTCCATAGCAAACAATATGTGTGTAACATTTGTTTTTTAAATAAAAAAGTCTTAAAATTTAAACAATTATAAAAAAAACCTCCCATAATGTAAATAAGTTGTCATTTAATAAGAATATGTCAATAACTCAATTTTGACAAAAATGTCAGATAGAACCTTATAATTCTAAGGTGACAATTTATATGTACAGTATCTACCTGTCTGTCACGTTGCTGTTTTTGACAGTTTGCAGCCATCTTGTGAATGAATAAAATGTTAGTCTGTTTTCCATTCAACCGGTTTAATTTATGTCATCTTTGTGCTTTTGACTGTTTGGCCCACCATTCTTGTGACTAAATAATGCGCAGCCTAGTGAATGCTCCATTCAGATCAATTCAGTTGTTTTCAATTCTGTCACCTTTTATTTAATTAATTAATACACCAGTATGGCTCAGAACAATTTTTTGTGTCTAATTGTCATGTTTTGTATCAAGTAGCCATGTAATTAGCAGAATGAAGCTCTTTTCACTTAAATCTGCTGATAAACCTGTTGGCTTTTATTCTACAATAACAAATTTGTGTTTCTTTTTTCTGTGTACGAAATTTAGACAATATATAATCAAACAATAACAGAAAATTGTGACCTGTGAAAATCAGCATTATTCCAGCATATACTAATTTCTTAACTCTTTCATAGTCTGTGTTATTTTGTTGTCTAAATATAAATAAACTTTTGTCAACAATTGTCATCAGTAGTTTGCAGAACAAAAGACGTAAGGGATAAATGTTCCTCCAGCCAGTAGCTGTTGTATCCTGAAAACTTTACTCTAAAACAAATGGCTGGATGTACATTATCCTGATTATTGCATGGCTACATGCCACAGAACTAAACAATTAGACATAAAACATTAATCTGAGATGCAATATTGAAATAGTTTATGTAAGCAAAGCTTGCAGATATAAGATGTCTTGAACAGCGGCATGCAGCCTACACTAACCTACTTATTATTATAAAGTTGCAAGATGGTGCCCAATAATTTAATGCAATATAATGTATTTATATAGCGCATTTATCGTGTATGGTCATACAGCCAAAGAGCTTCACAATCATGGAGGAGGAGGGGGGGGGGGGGGGGGGGGGTGACTCTCCACACCACCACCAGTGTGCAGCATCCACCTGCATCCACAAATAGTCAAAACCATTGGTGTGACAAATTAGTCTAAATTATTCACTACAGTCAAGATGACTTGTACTACCTGGACGAGCCTGTGTCATTAGTTTAATTAGTTGTTATCAGGAAATAACATACTGTACCTAGGAATGTTTTAATTAAACCTATCAGAATCAAGTATTCCGGAGAGCTGTGTAAGTAAGGGATAATCAATTGATTTCTGTGTGTTAAACTATTTTAAATGCACAAAATGGAGAAAAACAACCACCTGACATGAAGTGCATTTATCCATTGATTATCCTGCCTAATATGTGGTCATTTGCCAAGTTATATACAAGTTGTGCTCTTTGCATTGCAATATTTAACTGAACTTTTGTCAGTTATGACATCTTAGATCTCCTAGTCCCCCCTTTGAATAAGCAGTCATAGGTAGCAATGGAGAGTGTACACAGAGATAGATTGTGTGTGTGCATGTACTGTAAATACAGTAGATATGGTTCCATCCAAAGATGCAAATGAAATTTATGCGCAAAACTGGAATATCGCATAAAAGGAGTGCAAATAAAGCATCATTTCCATTCAAAAACATCACTTCCTGATTAACTGGCGCCAAATATCAAGAGTAAAAACGGAATTTGCTGTGGTAGGAGAAGCTGTGTGAACCTTTTCCCTATTTAATAAATGACTTGCTCCTCAGAAGACAAATGCCGACACACAATAAATGCGTGGTGGCGTTTGAAGGCGTGAGACGTGGATAACAGAAGCTCTTGAGAGTTCTGGAGGTAATTAATAATATCATAACACTAATACTAAAATGGTTAAGGCTTTTTAGAATGACCAAAATAACATTTTAGATGTCTTACAATGTGCTCAGCCTGCTGGTTTGTACATTCGCACACATTTTTATTATCACATGATCTCTTATAACAAAATCACATGATTTTTAATGCGCATACTGGAATTTGTTAGGTAAAAGTGTTTCCAATGTAGTTTATGAGCATTTTATCGAATAAGAAGTTTATCCTACGCAGTTATGTGCATATGTTTTTTATGCACATTTTCAAAATGTATGCGCATCATGGCGTTTCCACCAACCGTTTTTGTGCGCATATTCAAAATGCACATAAAAATAGGTGGATGGAAACATAGCTAATGACATGGGAATATCCAGCCTGATCTCACGAGAAAACGCAAGTGTTTTACATTTTGTCAGTTTAGTGGCTAATGAGTTGAGTCGTACGAAAATGTGCGATTTTAAAAAGGAGGCGTGGCACCCAACCCCGCCCCTAAACCCAACCGTCATTGGGTGATGAGCAAATCGTACTAAATTGTACGAATTAGATCGTACAAATTCATTCGAATTATCCACTAAATCAAAAAGTTACAAATTGCCGTGAGATTGCGTTGAAATATCTAGTAGCTCTTAATAACATTTAAAACCTCTTCATAAATATTTTGGGCATATTTTGGGTAAATATTGTGGGCCTATTTACTAGTTCGTAGATGTCCATCAGATTCCTGGTGAAGCACATGTATGCGTCCTCGAGATTACACAGAAGAATGAGTAATGAAGCACATTTTATTTCAAGCTGTGATCAAAATCGACAAAAACTACCTGTGCGTTAAACTATTTTACTGCACATTTCAGCCATCAGAATCAAGGATTTTAACAGACCATGGAATAAATAACTATTAAAATATATACGTAACTATAACTAAATTGTATACAAAATAAAACTATAAAAAAATACACCCAGAGAATTTATTAAATATAAAATGTAATGTGTTTAAATGGCTAAAAAAAGCTTCTTGAGAAATGGGTAATGTGCCTACTTACTTAAAATGACATTCTGTATTTTGGGGCTGCACTTAGATATGCCATCAGTTATTCAGGAGAGATTTACAATCTAAATACCACTGTCATATATTTGACATTTATATTGAGAATTGCAATAATATATGATGAACAAAGCTTTATTTCTTATTGATAAAGTAATAATTATTTTTTTCTACACACACATACAAACACATACAGTTGATGTGCAGCGTTTATTTACTGGCAGTGCTTTACGATCCCTCACACTAATCTCCGGGTGAGATAATTATAGTCCCCTCATTTAATCTGGCCCTCGCGGGTGAGGTCTGGCCAAAGTCTCCCATCAGCAATTTCCTGTTGTCATTGATTCTGCTGTTGTTCACTAGTCCTTGAGAGACCCGGTGCTCGATTCAGCTGGTGCAGAACCAGTTTACCTGGTCTGCGTTTCACATACTAATGCAGCTGAGCATCAAAGCGCTGACTGGACTCGAGCATCCAGGACACTGCAGAAAAGACGTCTCCTGATCTTGTGCCACTGCTAATCCCATTTAGACCTCCTCAACACTGTGATCGGCCGGGTGGAATATTCATGAGGTAATTAGAGGAATGCTAATTAATTCCTCATAAATTATTAACAAATTGCCGACACACATGCTAACATCTGTTTGTTTTTTGAGGTTGAAAGAAGGGTTGTGTTTTGAGTGGTGCCACACTGCATTCTAGTGGTTGGATGTGGCATTGCAACAAGTCTATTAAATGAGTATTAGGGTTAAATGACAAATTGGCATTGTCACTATTGTTCAAAAAATATTTTTAAGCAGTTTGTAAAATATTGAAAATTACTAAACAACATTAAGTTAGAACTTTTAGCCACAAAAAGCAAAAGGTAATAATATCCACATATAAAAAAGATCAATAAGTCATTAAAACATAAGATTTTATATTAATTTAACTTACTAAAATATGCTAATCCTGTTTCAACCAAATTTTTAAAGTTATATAATAGTTACCTTTATTTTTTCAAGTCAATTTAATGTAATTAACGTTGACTGAAACGTTGTATTTTATATTAAACTGTAAGGCAGCAAATGTTTTTTTTCAGCATATACAGTAGTTATTTATACAGTATGAGATGGGTCTAGTCATACCGTAAGTGCAACTATTTCTTTGAAAATAGAGAAGCTTTGAGACCAGAAAGGGGGTAAATGTGCGCCACAGAGGTACTTTAGTGGCCAGTTTGATGAATTGTGTTTGGGTTAAATAAGGGCACACAAAAAAGCAAATCAATGAAGAGCAATCGATAGGGGGTCAGTTTAGATGAACTTTGCATTACATACAAAGATGTAGCTCTCAAGTGTACTGGATGTACACCAGAGTATAGACTATAGTGGCTATTGACAGTGAGGTCACCGTAAGGCAAAACAAAGATATTCGTGTCTTCTGTCCTATTGGGGTTTCAAGACCAAACTATTTTTGATCCTGTGTACATGTGCTATTAATATCCTTTTCTTAGCACAATGGAAAACACTAAATGCAGGTGTAAATGGGTCTGGAGCATTTTGAGCTTCTTCATGTTTGACCAGTAAAAAAGCACATTTGTTAGGTAGTGTAAACTAGGCATGGGACGATAACCAGTTTGGAAATAGTCACGGTTTTAAAACTGCTGAATTTTTTTTAAACCATTCCTTCAGTATATGTACTTTTTTCTTTTTCACGTGTTTTTAAGAAACAGTATCTCCAGCAGCAAAAAACACCCACAACAAAAGCTACTAGCCAGCCCACGATTCAGCAAACATTTAAAAAACGAAATCGATTATGCACCAACATCCAAGCATGCTATAGACATGCTATAGGCTATAGCCTTTTCAAGCTCAGAGATCTGTGTTTTTGAAACTAATTAAGATAGCAGAAGTTAACGATTTATTTTTATTATTTAGCCTGACATGATTACTGTTCCAAAATACTTAAAATGTTTCTTAAAATAAATATGTTTTTTATATTTTACTATTGTCCATTGGAAAAAAAGCAAGCGGCAACCTCCTGCTCTCCCTCCTAAAGCAAATACGGAAGTAACTGAAACTGCAGTTCATCGAAATTCCACTAGTCCTTGCTCCATAATAGAGTACATTTCTATCGACCCCACTGTTAAAATGGCCAACTTTACAGCAGAAAAAAAAGGTGTTTGCAGCGTGGTACAAAGAACGATTTTGGTTCATATAGCTAATATTACCCTTCATGACAAATGCGAAGGGGGGAATTTTTTTATAACTCATGCGTTTCGGTTATATTAAGTTATAATAAGTCTGCATAATTAAGGGCGTGGCCACTTGAGTGACAGCTAGGTCTCGCTGGTCGCCGTCACTTCACCTCAGCTGATTCCGGCTGATTAGCCGCTGAGAGATCATTTATCATTTATATTTTTCTTTAGAACTTGAATGCACTCCAGAATCTGACAGACTGATTAGCTGTAAGCTGTAGGCAGTAGGCAGTCATCTGAAACATTGTCATACAGTGTTATGCCTGGATTTCATAAATAGCCTTGCAGTTAACACAGACTATATTTGAAGTGTTTGGAAGTAATTCCTCTTGTAGAAAAACATCATAAGAACAATGCTTAGTGTCTCAATGTGTTACGACAGTGTTTTTAAAAGTCTAAACACTTTATATAGTATACAACCAAGCACATGTGGTCAGAACACAAACGAGTCGCAGGTAATGAAGCATTAAGCATTTCTCCCAAAGAAAAGCCTAAGCAGAATGACAGCAGGAGAGCTCACACTCCGCCTCTTTGCCTTTGTTTAGTATCCCTCTGTATGTGCGATGACGCGCAAAATGGCTATGGTTGGCCACGCCTACTTGTAGCTTCTTTTGCGTTCTTCAGAAACCTAAGTGTGACGTCACAGATACTACATCCATATATTTTACAGTCTATGGGAAAAACTTGTTTTTTACCCAGACATTTAAACAGAACATATTTCAGAGCAGTAATCACACTATTATATTTATACTATTACTATTATACTGTCAGAATCATGGTACCGTCCCATGCCTAGTGTAAAAACTTGCTAAAGACCACACTTCACTTTTTTTTTTTTTTTTTTTACCATAAATTTAACTGAATTTGTTATTAAAGTGTAGATGTTGTAATATAAAGATTCGTTCATTCATTTTCCTTCGTGTTAGTCCATTTATTTATCAGGTGTCACCACAGCGGAATGAACCACCAACTTATCAAGGATGTTTTACACAGTGCATGCCCTTCCAGCTGCAACCCAGTACTGGGAAACACCCATACAATCTCACATTTACATACATTAAACCCAATTTAGTTTATTCCATTCACTTGTAATGCTTGTCTTTGGGCTTTGGGGGAAACCGGAGCACCCGGAGGAAACCCACGCGAACGCAGGGAGAAAATGCAAACTCTACACAAAAATGCCAACTGACCCAGCCGAGGCTCGAACCAGCGACCTTATTGCTGTGAGGCGACAGCACTACCTATTGCACCACTGCGTCGCCATTTTGTCAAACATTCAAACAATATTAACTGGCCCTTATTGGTCAATTAAGAAATCACACAAGGTGTTTGCTGGGGTAATAAATAATTTGTTTATTTTCATAAAAGTTGAACATGACAGTGGAAAACAAGATGACAGGGTGGACATTAGCATGACAGGGTGGACAAAGGCTTTATTTAGTGAACTAAATATGGAGGAACATTTGAAAACAACAGGTACAATAAGAAATATTAAAGGGTTCATATAAAAGGAATGTAAACGTTTTCAGGAATTCAACATTCAACATCACTAACTACTGCAAACCACTGAGCCACCATGCCACCTCTTCTGTTATCAATTAGGTTTTATCAATATGCAAATTAATGGGAAAATAATCAATTATTGTCCTTCAAATTAAACTAAATTTACTAATGAATGTAAATCTTTACATTGCACATTGTATTGGAGGAGTGAAAGGAATGCTGGAAGCAACTCAAGTTAAACACCTTAATGATACTGTTGTGGTTTTTTTCAGTATGTACAAATACTTTGGGCTGTATTTTTATTTCAAACCGTCAATGAGCTCCATTATATGGACTTTAAAAGGATATCCTTTATATACAGTAGACTGAGACAGATATTGCCAAAATGTTTGTAGTGTGTGTGTGTGTGTGTGTGTGTGTGTGTGTGTGTGTGTGTGTGTGTGTGTGTGTGTGTGTGTGTGTGTGTGTGTGTGTGTGTGTGTGTGTCATTTATTAATAAATCAATTAAGTGTCAATAACAATGCATATGTCCAAGGAATGATTTGTGACAGGGTGGACAATGACAGGCAGGACATTTTTGAATAAAGATAGCATTTATTCAACACAGGTTGTACCTGCAGGTAAAGTGTTTCCCTATTTAAGCTCTTTGTATACATTTTAAAAGCTATATTTTTAATTTCTGATTTTTTTATATTAATTAATATTTGACTATGACAGGGTGGACATGTTAAGCTTGACAACATTCAGTTTCAAAAACAATATGAGGAAAAATAGAAAACATAAGTGCAGATAGTTACTGTGTGCACAGCAGATGTTTTAACCTGGGCAAAATGGGCAATGGGATGCCAATGAGTACATCAGAGGGTTACTTAACACATTTATGGCATCTCCCACATCATGAGAGGGTGGACAGCATTTTCAAGGACACATGCAAAATCATTAATAATACTATGAAAACAAAATAAAGGTTATTAAAATGATTTTGTCAAATAACTTGTCAAAGACAATAAGAATATTTAAAAATCTTTATAATTTGATCTCATTTTCCTACTTTTTAGACTCACTGAAGTTGGCTGAGCAGTGTGTGGGACATGGCAAAATCACATCCATTCAATGAAAGAATACGGCACAAATTGACAGAAAACATATTTCAAAACACTTATAATTCTACCTGCATGTGTGTAAAGGTTTAACCAACCATATTAAAACATCAAAATTTCATTATTTCACATTATGTTCATGTAGGACTAATTGAATCTTGTGGGACATCAATGGCACTTTATAGTGATAATGACCCATTTACACAACTGTTAAACACCATCATGATAATGACACAACACTAAAGTATTGCAATAAAAATTATAGTAACATATTAAACTGTAATGTACATTATTGATGAGACAAACTATAAAGAACCAAAGTAATGTCAAAAAACATATAAAAAGCATCTGTCATGCAGGGAATTCTGAGATTATTCACCATTTATATCAAGAAAACTTACTGTTAACCAGGTAGATTTTATTTAAGTTGTGTTACTGTTAAAATCAGGCAATTCTTTCTCTTACAGTGCACATGCTGACCGAACATGCAATCATTTTATGGCATTTTTAGTTGGAAGGTGAAAAAAAAGACACAATGTTCTCTCACTAGTCCTGATTCTAACACAAAGCCACAGCATTCAGCACAGTATTCTGTACTGTTTTCCATTGTCTCCTTTCATGTTTATTTCTGAAATGGGCAAGCTTATTTTCCAATACTACACTGAAACATCAGAAAAAGATATATAGCTGTCCTTAGACCCCCTCCTCAAATAAATCAGGAAAGTAGTTATAATAAGAGAAAATAGACAAAAGAGACACATTAAAATATTGTAAGTGCAAATTTGTGTCCATCTATACTTGTGGCCTACTGTAGTCCTACTGCATAGTTGCAAACAGAGCACATCGAATCCTACCTTGCTCTCCATTGTTGAGAAAGAAAGAAAACACAGCAGTTCCAATGGTTTCCACATGAAAACATGCGTTTAAAAATACTGCGAGCCATCAACTGTTACCCATTAAAACCAAGGCTGCATTTCCCAAAAGTATTGTAAGTCTAAGTAGATCATAAAAATAATTGAAAATCACTTGAAAATAGTCATAGATCTACGAGTGTTCTGGAATAGTGGTTAAAGTCCTATGTGCATCATAAGGATACAAAGTTATGAGGTTAATATGAAGTTACCAGATTATACCTGTAAACCTGTAAAATCTGTTTATGACCTGCACAGACATGCACAAAAACCATTTATTAGGCTTTCCTTATGCATAATGCTTATGTTCTTTCACCTTAACATTTTATTTATTTTTTTCCCAGGAGTTTTGTAATGCCTTTATATACACTTGTCATGATTGCTAATACATATGATGAAGATTATTGGAGGCAGCACGGTGGCTCAGTGGTTAGCACTGTTGCCGCACAGCAAGAAGGTCACTGGTTCAAGCACTTTCAGCATTTTGGAAATGAACAATGACTCTTAGGCCCTATTTACACTTATACGTTTTAGTTTTAAAAACCATAAGTACAGCTTCGGTTACACTTTCCATCCAGCCTTCCCCAGAGTTTTCGAGCCCTGAAAACTGAGCATTTCAGAAACGCTGAAGAGGCTGTTTTGGTTTTAAAATGCTGCTGCTCTGTGTCCGTGTGGATGGAGGAAAACGGAAACATCTGAAAACGGAGGCAGGGCTGCAGACATTCGCCAATCTGATTGGTGCTTTTTCTCAACATTAAGTGCACAAAGTTCAGACTTGCGTCCTTGTAAGTTCAGACTTTGCAAGTTTAATATGGAAAACAAACTCTCAAGGACACGTTGGGTAAATCTTCAAAGGGAACAGTGTACTTTATAACATCATTCGCATCACCCTGGCTATGTTGTTGTTTCAATATCTTAACAGTAAAATGAAAATATGATGTAAGGAAATATTTATTTTAATTTTGATATTAACAACTTAATGAACACCAAAGATGTTGAGGCGTCGTGTAGCTGCATATTTTTTTATGAGCGTCAACTTCACTGTATGCATAATTCTAACAAAACGAAGCCTATAACATAACTGCCTCCTTTCATTTTCACTAAAAATATGAAGCATACCCTGTCTTTTGCTGAATATGGACGAATAATGACCATTATAAAAGTATAACGCAAGTTTATACAATATAGGAAATAATGGCAAGCAATTAGTCAAATGTGCAGAATTAGTGCACGTGGTTACATAAATTAATATATTAACTTATCAGAGCTCAGCCAAAACATGTTACCTGAGAACAAGTAATAGATTCAAAAGACCAAAGAGCTGTAGATAAACACAAGAATAAATATAGCTGGAAGCAGCAATTAAGGGGCCAAGCACTTAAGAGGCAGAATGAGCAAAGCAGTCCAGAGGCAGAATGAGCAAAGCAGTTTAGAGGCCATAAAAAAACAAATAAACATGCAGTCTAAAGTTATTAGCAAATATATGATTCATTGATGGTTAGTGCGGTTTATAACTCCTGACAACCAGGTGGCGCTGTGAC
Source organism: Danio kyathit (assembly GCA_903798195.1). Classification (NCBI taxonomy): domain Eukaryota; kingdom Metazoa; phylum Chordata; class Actinopteri; order Cypriniformes; family Danionidae; genus Danio; species Danio kyathit. The sequence goes on along the minus strand of LR812533.1, from coordinate 16,059,407 downwards.
CAATTTTGTGTGTTGTGGTCATTGCAAGTTGCCAATGACAGACCTAAAGATCAGTGCCAATATGTTTAAGCATTGCACAGTTACAACAAATTACACATTTGTCGATGCTGTAAACAATAACCGTTTCGCTGATCGACATGATTTCCATAACGTTTGGTCAGCATGGTCTGAAGATGATAAGAGTCAAATTTGGTGAAAATTAAATCAACGGTCGAGGAGGAGTTTGCAAAATTTTAACAAAATCAATATGGCGGACAGGAAGTTTGCTCAAATATGGCATGTTTTAGTGGTGTAACGGATCACAAATCTGCAGTTCAGATCACATATGTTTTTTTAGTCACAGATCGGATCAGCAAAAAAGTAAGGAGACAAATGTCATTTGCTTTCCATTTATATAAAAATATTACTGCAAAACAGATTGTTTTAACAAACAGAACTTAGAACCTGTAATGTTAATAAAAATGAAAATCAAGAAAAGACCAGCTGAAAAAAGAAAAGTATTCAATATGAAATATGATCTTTGCTACTGTTGCTGATAATGCTAAATATAGAAATCTAACATCTTGTACAACAGATCATATTTATCTTCAATTAATGATTCAACAATTCACACATAAAACTTCATGTTTTATTATACTGTAGGTGTATTATTTTTAAAAACCTAATCAGTGACATAATTTTGATGGTTGTTTGTCGCTATCTGTTGGTATCACAATGTAATTGCTTTTACCAGTGTCAAAAATTCATTTTTTCATTGTTTATATCTGAACTATAAACTGTTCTCCCAGTACTTCTGTGTTATTTAATTGTTTGTAACTCACTGAAAAAAATGTAAAAACTGGATCTCTCTCTATGCAGATTTGAATGCAGCGCTTTGAAGGATTAATAAACATATGCAAATCATTATCATTTATCGTTCATGTTGCGCGGGTTTGAACTGAGATCACGATCTTTTAATGTTTAATTGTGCAGCTTTACACTGAATGCATTAATGCAGGCTAAACAAGCAGTGACAGAAAACACATTAAATTAATAGCCTAAGAAAGCATTTAGGTAGGTCCCACCACAACTTTTCCCATCATCATTATATCTTACAGGGAAGTCAAAATGCTTTGATACACGTGATTTGAATGACGCAGGAGGCAATCTCTCAGCAATGGTTATAAATGTTGGATTAACCGACAAGTTCAAAATAAATTATTAGTTCGCGGGTCACGTGCGTTCCGAACCGTGAGTCGTGATCCGTACGGATCACGGATCAACAGTGATCCATTTCACCCCTAGCATGTTTGGTATCAATGTTCTTGGAATGACCCAATTAATAATTTGACATCATTTGTACTACAATAAACATTTGCAATCAACATTTATTAGCAATTTTGGTCCCACTTTATATTAAGTGTCGCTTATACCTGTGAACTTACATGGTAATTAGATGTGTAAGTAGTATGTAACTACAGTGTATGTACACACTGGTACAGAGTATTTACTTGTGTATTACTGGTGTAACTACACTCATGTAACAACCAACTGAATAGTATGTCTAAGTACAAATGAGTAACAGGACATTGGTAACAACACTAGGAAAGTACACATCTGTAACAAGAATTATGTAAGTGCATTGTGTAACAACAATATGTACTTGCAGATGTTTTCCCACTTCCACACCTGTTTGCAGATCATGCACTTGTGAACACTGTATGCTGCATTAGAAGGTTTCACCTTGTGATACCAGTGTACTTGCATGGTAAATCCACAGGATCCACTCAATATAAAGTGTAAAATGGTCACAAATTACTGTTCATACATTCATTAATTTCCTTTTCGGCTTAGATGGGTTGCAGCTGGAAGGGCATTCACTGTGTAAAACATATGCTGGATAAGTTGGCGGTTCATTCCGCTGTGGCGACCCCAGATTAATAAAGGGACTAGCCCGAAACGAAAATGAATTTTATTTTAAACTTTATATTGTGGACTGTTCCTGTGGAGTTACCATGTAACTACACTGTTATTAAAGTGTTGCATAGAAGATATTTCTACAAGTTACACAGTAATTTGTGACCATTTTACACTTTATATTAAGTGGACAGTTCCTGTGGAGTTACCATGTAAGTACACTGGTATCACAAGATAAAACCTTCTAATGCAGCATACAGTGTTCACAAGTGCATGATCTGCAAACAGGTGTGGAAGTGGGAAAACATCTGCAAGTACATATTGTTGTTACACAATGCACTTACATAATTCTTGTTACAGATGTGTACTTTCCTACTGTTGTTACCAATGTCCTGTTACACATTTGTACTTACACATACTATTCAGTGGGTTGTTACATGAGTGTAGTTACACCAGTAATACAAAAGTAAATACTATGTAAACGTGTGTACATACACTGTAGTTACATACTACTTACACATCTAATTACCATGTAAGTTCACAGGTATAAGCGACACAATATAAAGTGGGACCGCAATTTTAGAATATTCATTATTGATGGTTAGTTAAGGGTTTATAACGCATGACCACTAGGTGGCGCTGTTATCAATTTTATGCATGGTGGTTATTGTGAGGTGCTGATGACACACCTAAAGTTCAGCATTAATATCTTCAAACCTTGCAGAATTACAGTGTCACGTATCAACATGATTTCCATATTTTTTAGCCACCAAGGTCTAAAGAATATCGGAGTCAATTTTTGTTGCATCTCTGGACCACTAGGGGGCAGTGAAACGCTGCAGAAAACCTCAAACCATGGTTGTCATAACACACACAAGTTTGGTGTAAATAATTCAATGTGTTAGAGATATCGCCTGAAATCCATTTTCACAAGCTCTGTGTTAGATTTGTTTGCAAGTTAAACGAAAATGGTTCAAAAGTTTAGACAAGTGGTGGCGCTAGAAAGTTTGAGTTAGAGACTTCAGGTTTGCTGTGGTTCATGTTGACACTGCCCTCTATCATTGTGCCAAATTTACAACTTTCCCGCATACGGCTATATGGGCTGCCATTCGAATCCAGCGGAAGAAGGAATAATAATAATAATAATAGGAACGCTAACAAAAAACAATACGTGCCTCCACACCTTCGGTGCTTGGCCCCTAATTAAATATCACATTTAACAACTATAGTGAGATGAGATCCAGCGGTAGATCCTTGATGAACTGTTCGCTGCAGCGCATGCTAGAGTGTGTGTGTGGTCATGTGATGTGTGTATTCATCAGTGTAGTGTGGACGGCGATCTGTTCAGAAATGCTAGATGAAACGCCATTGTGGACATGGATCGTTTTCATTCTAAAACACCATTTTAAAACTAAAACGTATTAGTGTAAACGGGGCCTTAAAGGGCCATGAAACCCTTGTCTCTGCAGGGTGTTTTCACACCACTAGTTTGAAAAATGTAGGGAAGAGGGGTGTGTGCAGCTTTGCTTAGATGGAAGTGTAAAGCGGCGAAAGAGGGAAGGGTTTTCATGAAAAGGGGAGTGTCATTACTTGCATAAAAATGCTTATTTGCACACCAGCAACCTAAACACAGACACAGGTGAGATGGACAGCGATTCGGAGAGCACGGTTTTTTCCACTGTGTGGAAGTGGAGAACTTCTCTCCACCTGATTTCCCTTGGTCACATTATCTGGTTGATGACAGTGCAGGTCCACTGCCTTATTATTTTTAACCTTTCAACACAAACATGCCGGTGAATGCAGGAGAAAGTATAGACGCTCCTGACAAGGCAAATATTGAAGTCTCGCAATGGTAGTTAATATTCCCAACTGTATTTGTTAAAATAAACAAATAATAAAATAAACAAATAATGTAATCTTAAAACAGCTGTTCTTATGGTAATTGCTCCAGACTGTGTCCAGATGAAAATGTTTAGTGTTAAGACATACAACAGGTAAAAAACTATTTTAGCAAATAGTTCTTAAAGCTATTGCACATACAGCATTATGTTGTATATATTGTAGCAATATTACTGTAAAATACATAGTAATGTCTTCAAAAATTGAAAGAGTGCTGTTGACGATACAATCTAACTTTGCCATCTGAATAAACATAAACAATGAACATTGATCACACACTTACCAAATCCATAGAGACAGGACAATCAACATGAACTAGAACCAGCTATGCTTTCATTGTGGGGAAATGGTAACAAATCTTCTTCTTTCACTTGTTTTAATTACAGTTGGCAACACACCGTGACATCTTTCAGGGAAAACAGGGAACAGGGACAAAATATAATTTAACAGGGAAAAAATTGTCTTTGAAGCTATATCATGCATATTAATGAAGTTGATTAGCAAAACGTAAATACAAAGACAAGGTAGGGGGTCAATTTAACACCAATAACGCAAGAAGCATGTGGCAGGGACTTAATTACATCACGGACTTTAAAAGTAACAAACCCGCCCCTGTGAAAATTTCTGCGTCTCTCCCGGACAAGCTGACTTCGTTCTACGCTCGCTTTGAAGCCCAGGACAGCGCACACACACAGTGCACTCCCGTGGCTGATACAGAAACTGCCACCACACTCTCTGTTTTTGTAGCGGATGTAACGAGATCTTTCAGTTGCGTGAACATACGAAAAGCTACGAGCCCAGATGGCATCCCTGGACGTGTACTTAAAGCATGCGCACACCAGCTAGCGGGGGTTTTCACGGACATCTTTAACCTCTCTAATTAAAAGATTCACACTTTATCTACCATTCGTAAATAAATAGCAGACATCGAATTTTACCAATCTTGTTTATATTATTTCCGTGGCCAACGATAATAACATAACACTGAATCGGGTTAACTTTTAGCAAGGCAACAAAATCTACAGCTTGAGGCAGTGACTTAGAAGCACATAAACAAGAACACAGTTCTTACAAAAGGAGAACAAAGATTTATTGAGCTACACTACGATATATGAAGCTAACTACGTAATAAACAAACAACAAACGAAAGCACACACACACACACATTCACACAGAGGCAGTTCAGAGGATGCAAAAATGAGTTAATAACCATCCCAAATTAATTCTAGTACTTCTTACTAGATCTTAGAATCACCTGAGAAACCACAAAAGCAGAGATTTGACTTATCTTTAACTGCTTAAGATCATATGCACCAGATCAGCAAGAGACAACATTTATTCGTGTTACTTGCGAATTTGTTGAAGTCTTCTTGACTGGAGTTTGCCTTGCCGGGCTGGCCTCAGGAAACGCGCGGAGCTCCTGATAGGGTGGCTTCTGTGACGTCTTTGGGATTCCCGCTCGTGAGTGGAGGTTGTTCTGGTTTGCTGGGGTAACGGACTTCGCTAAGAGTCCGTTTGTGGAAGTTTGTGCGGTTCAGAGGTCCGAAACCTAAGTCACGTGGCGGCGCGGAGTCCGAGCAGGTGAAAGGGGGCAGAAGCAACAGCAGGCGCAAGCCAGCTTAATGTAAAAAGCGATGTTTTACGGCTGCAGGGAGTTTTAAACGACCTGATCTGATCCATCCCATGACCCTGTCTTCCAATGAGCAGTTGCCATGAAGGGCGGGGCCACGCCCCATACCAGCGTAGCAAAAAGTCAAACATTAACAGACTGCAAGAGATTTAATGTGGTAAACTCTCTTGTAAGATTGTAACTATCTTACATCAAATGTTACAAGACGAATACTGATTGTACTACTAGTTTTTCATTTACACCAATGTATTGCAAATGTAAAAAGGTTTCATCTAACATTTCAGACACATACAGATCATTTTAATCTGCTATAAGGGTTAAGACCCCATTCATCGACCTGGTTGGTTGGAATAAACACAGCACATAAGGAAACCTATGGCATATTATTCAAAGATGTATCTGCCTTAGTTCTAACATTTTAAGAGATTGTCTTTCATTCGTATGCATTAATTACCAGGGATGTCTTTGTCTCTATGGGATTGTTCATCTGGCTGCAAACAGGATGTCCCAAGGCGAACACATGACCACACGACCACATGACCGGTCATTCAAAAGTCTTGTGAGGAGAGATCCCTGAAAGCCCAATTGTTTAGATTATTAATCATTTACGAAGTTGGCTCAATGGTCCCTGAACATCTGCTGCCAACGTATTGGTGGAAGAGAGTCAACTCAATTGGCCCACTGTTATGTGATGGTATAAGCCCTCTTGTTAGATCTAAATGACTGAGGCAATTTGCGCTCAAAATTTCCAAGCCTGATTCGAACTGTTTTTTTATTTCTGCAACATCCTTTGCATTGAGTTCCAACACCCATCTTCAGCAGGTGCTTTGAGAAGCTGATTAAAAACCACATCGGCTCTGTACTGCCTGCTCACACTGACCCTCTGCAATTTGCATACAGAAACAACCCCTCCACTGATGATGCAATTGCTTTCACCTTGCATGCTGCTCTGTCTCACCTGGAAAACAAAAACACATATGTGAGAATGTTGTTTGTAGACTACAGCTCAGCATTCAACACCATAGTGCCTGCCAAGCTGGTGGTGAACACACAGCTCTCTGTGCAACTGGATTCTGGACTTCCTGTCAAGCAGACACCAGGTGGTCAGAATGAACAACATCACCTCATCCACACTGATCCTCAACACTGGTGCTCCACAGGGCTGTGTTCTCAGCCCACTCCTGTACTCCCTGTACACACATGATTGTACATCCAAACACAGCTCCAACGTCATCGCTAAATTTGCTGATGACACAACGGTGGTAGGCCTAATCATAATAATGATGAGACGGCCTACAGAGAGGAGGTGCACACCCTGACGCAGTGGTGCCAGGAAAACCACCTCTCACTCAACATCAGCAAAACCAAGGAGCTGGTGGTGGATTTCAGGAGAGAGAAGAACGAACACACTCCCATCAACGGGACACCAGTGGAGAGAGTCAGCACTTTTAAGTTTCTTGGAGTACACATCGCTGAGGATCTGACATGGACTGCCCACACAGATGCAGTGCTGAGGAAGGCACAACAACGCCTCTTCTACCTCAGGCGTCTCAGGAGGTTTGGAATGAGCCCCCACATCCTCCGTTCGTTCTACACCTGCACTGTGGAGAGCATCCTCACTGGCTGCATCACCACCTGGTATGGAAACAGCACCAGCAGCAATCGCAAAGGTCTACATAGGATTGTGCAAACTGCTGGACGCCTAGTAGGAGGTGAGCTTCCCTCTCTTCAGGACATCTACAGCAGGCGGTGCATGAGGAAAGCCAAGAGAATCATCAGCGATTCCAGCCACACAAGCCATAGACTTTTCTCTCTGCTACCCTCAGGCAGACGGTTCCGCAGCATCCGGTCACCAGGCTGATGAACACTTAACACACCCCACACAAACTCTTCCAAACCCCCTCACTGCACACCATCAAGATATAGCATGCACTGCACTTTAACCAATTCATACTTAAAACAATACTGCCTACAACTATGTGTACACCTACTCATTGTACCTATCGCAGTCAAAATTGCCAATTTATATTGTCTTGTTTTTCTTGTATTTTGCACTGTCTGGAGCCAGCACCTAAGTTTTTCACTCATCATAGCACACGTGCTGCTGATGATGTGACAATAAAAGTGATTTGATTTTCATCTCATTCACAATAGAGCGCGTTGATTGGTTCAAACCAAGTCTTTCTCATGAATTAATCCTGAAAACTCAATGACGTCACTTTGTACTGGCCGGTACAGACATCCAATCTCCACGCTGGGATTTACACAATGATCTCATTGCCATGATGCAGCTTCAAAATTTATTTTCAAACTGAAAAAACGAATTTGCTCGAAACAACACAAAAACAACCAATTTTCAATTTTAGTGAAATATGTGTGTCCTAATGGTGTTTTTAGCAACATCTCAAAAATCATGTTACATGCATTTTTTGGAAACGTACATGGAATTGCAACAAACCTCCGTAATGTTTCACGTACATATATAGACCTATATATACCAACAGTTTCAATTAAAACTAATTAACCTATTAAAAACATTCTCTTGAAAACATTCCCTTTTCAGCAGGGTCAACCACATTTTAGTTTGTTTGATATCTAACTCACCAGGGCTGACAAACCTGCTGGCAAGGTTCTTATCCTAACATGACGTAAATCTTTTTAAACAAAGAAACAACTCTAAATGTCAATTAGTGTAGGTGCATTTACCCCAAGCAGTGGTACTGGTAACCTTTTAAATGAGGTACCGGAAAGACACTATTTAGTCATGTGTTCCCTAATTTATTCAACAAATGCATTTACATTTACCATTATTCACACACCTCAGGTGAACATTACAATGTATTTTGAGATAAAAAAATTTAATTCAATTAAATCTTATGTTTGTTTTAATAAAACCATAGATTTAAGAAACATGTAATCATTTAACTGTGTTTGTAATTGAGTCCCCAATTCTCTGGTGTGCATAGAGCTGGAACTGCCATCTTGGTGTAAATTTGTTTTACTGGTTTTGAGTATGTCATATCTCGGTTCCTTATCTTCAGCTATCGACAGAAATCTTAGTTTTCCATCACACTGTAAGGTTGAAGGTCTTTGCAAATAAACATGGCAATGGCATTTGTTATGCTAAACACCCTTGGTGATGAAAAGGGAAGCTTTGCTTTACAAATGTCATCCTGCGTAGGCTGATTCACTGTATTGCTGTTGCTCTTTGTTGTCTTTGACACAAATCAGGATGATAGTACACGAGATGTGAATGCAGGCTAGCTGTGTTATCATTGCATTTTATTTTTCCAAGGTAATTCTTGCAGATTACAGATTAGTCTTTCATGAGCTTTTTTAGTATTGTCATTATAAAATCTAAAGTGTGCCCAGAATTTTGAATTAAATGAAGCAGGTGCGTGTGTGATTTGTTGTTGATCTGCCATTACGCTAAAGTTTTCTCCTTCACTGCCAATGTTGCCAACTATTTTCTAATGGAAAGGTGCTGAGCTGTGCTCATAAAGTTGCTAAATGTCACTAGATGGCGTCATGCATCAATTTGCATATTACATAATTCATCGAGTTCAACTGTTTCTGATTGTTTAATAGTCTATGGTTTAATAAAGAGCTATTTATATTATCACTATGCTTATGTATGTCACTTAAAACTTTTTTGCAGTTCAAATAAAGTAAATTAGTATAGATGTGCAGTGTATTTACAACCCCAAATCAGAAAAAGTTGGGACAGTATGGAAAACGCAAATAAAAAAAGAAAGTAGTGATTTCCAAATTTTCTTTGACTTTTCTTTTGTTGCAGACAATATGAAGATAAATTATTTCATGTTTTGTCTGGTCAACTTCATTTTATTATAAATATACATCCTTTCCTGTCATTTACACCTGCAAGATATTTCTAAAATAGTTGAGACACGAGCAGTTTGGAGCTAGTAATCAGATAAATTGGTTAAATAATAATGTGATTTGAAACAGGTTATGTCAACATGTAATTGTAATTATGACTTGGTACAAAAGCAGCATCCAAAGATGGGCAAAGGATTGCCAGTTTGCCAACAAATACATGAGAAAATTGAAAGGTTTAAAAACAATGTTCCTCAAAGAAAGATACGAAGACATGTGGATTTTTCACCTTCAACAGTGCATAACATTATTAAAAGTATCAAGGAATTTGGAAGAGTTTTAGTGCATAAAGGACAAGGTCGCAAGCCTAAGCTGAACTACCATGATCTCCGATCCCTCAGGCGGCACTGCATAAACAATAGTTATTCATCTACTGTATAAGCAATATTACTACATGGGCTCAGGACTACTTTGGCAAACCTTTGTCAAGTACCACAATACGTAGTTACTGTACATGCCAGTGAAAACTGTACTGTGCCAAAAGCAAGCCCTACAGTGCATCCGGAAAGTATTCATAGCGCTTCACTTTATCCACATTTTTTTGTTGTGTTACAGCCTTTTTCCAAAATGGATTAAATACATTTATTTCCTCAAAATTCTACACACAATACCACATAATGACAATGTGAAAAAAGATCGTTTGAAATTGTTGTAAATTTAATAAAAATAAAAAAAAAATGAAAAATCACATGTGCATAAGTATTTACAGCCTTTGTCGTGAAGATCTAAATTGAGCTCAGGTACATTCTGTTTCCACTGATCATTCTTGAGATGTTTCAGCAGCTTAATTGGAGTTCATCTGTGGTAAATTCAGTTGATTGGACATTATTTGAAAAGGCATACACATGTCTATATTAGGTCCCAGGATTAATAGTGCATGCCAAAGCACAAACCAAGCATGAAGACAAAATAATTGTCTGTAGACCTCCGAAACAGGATTGTCTTGAGGCACAGGGCTGGGGAAGGTTACAGAAAAATTTCTGCTGCTCTGAAAGTTCCAATGAGCAAAGTGGCCTCAATCATCTGTAAGTAGAAGATGTTTGGAACCACCAGGACTCTTCCTAGAGCTGGCTGACCATCTAAGCTGAGAGATCGTGGGAGAAGGGATGAGAAGGGCCCCCATACTTCACAGTTGGGATGGTGTTCCTAGGCTTGTCTCCTAGTAAGTTAGATCATGTCCTCTAGTCTGATGGAACTAAGATTGAACTGTTTGGCCATAATGACCAGTGTTACATTTAAAGAACAAAGGGGAAAGCTTACAAGCCTAGGAACACCATCTCAACTTTGAAGTATGGGGGCGGCAGCATCATGTTGTGGGGCTGTTTTGCTGCAGGAGGAACTGGTCCACTTCACAGCATAGATGGCATCATAAAGAAAGCCCATTATGTAGAAATACTGAAGCAACATCTCAAGACATTAGCCAATGTTAACCAAAATTAAAACTTGGCCACAAATGGGTCTTGCAAACAGACCATGACCCTAAGCATATGCCAAATTAGTTAAAATGTGCTTTCAGGACAACAGAGTGAATGTTTTGGAGTGGCCATCACAAAGCCCTGAACTCAATTCTATAGAAAATTTGTGGGCAGAGTTGAAAAAGCTTGTGCAAGCAAGACAGCAAACAAATCTGACTCAGTTACACCAATTCTGTCAGGAGGAATGGGCCAAAATTCCTTCAAACTATTGTGAGAAGCTTGTGAAAGGATACCCAAAACATTTGAACAAAGTTATAGTTTAAAAGCAAAGCTAAACAAATATCAAGGAAATGTATGTAAACTTTTGACTGTCTAGAAATTAATAAAAAATTCTTAAAAAAAAAAAAATCTCATTATTCTGGCATTTAGCAAATGTAAATCATTTAGGTATTCCTTACGGACCTAAAATAGTAAACGTTTAGTATGATTTAACACCAGACATTAAATTTTTTATTTTTTTTTTAGAGTATGTAAACTTCTGGTTTCAACTGTGTTGAATATAAATATATATATATATATATATATATATATATATATATATATATATATATATATATATATATATATATATATATATATATATATATATATATATATATATATACACATACTGTATCATGTGGACACACAGTTGCTTTTTTGAAAATTTGTCACTAAGGGGATCTAAAAAGTCACTTAATTTAATGATAAAGTAGCTAAGTTGGCAACACTTTTTACTCTTCCATTCAGCTGACCACAGCCATGAAGGGCCACCACAATTGTGTACTGCCACCAAAGTGATAAAATGGCCTCTGTACAAAATGGTCAATTGACTAGGATCTTCTGTACATTTATATAAATATCGAAACTTGGCAATAGAGTATCAACAATGCCTCAATTTATTATTATTTTTTTTTATCCCTGCCCTAATGAACTCTGAGGAATATTTCCAGTACCTTGTGGAATATATTCCACAATGGATTGGGGCAGTTCTGAAGGCATTAGAGCAGGGATGTCAAACTCAATTCCTGGAGGGCCGCAGCCCTGCACAGTTTAGTTTCAACCCTGCTTTAACACACTTACTGGTAGGTTTCAAGCAAGCCTGAAGGACTCAATTAGTTTGATCAGGTGTGTTTAATTAGGGTTGGAACTAAACTGTGCAGGGTTGCGGCCCTCCAGGAATTGAGTTTGACATCCCTGCATTAGAGGGTCCAACCCAGTACTAGTAAGGTGTACCTAATTAAGTGGCCAGTGAGTGTACAGTATTTTGCAATATGACAACAATTTCACCAGATGACTTGAATAGCTCTTTTGGGGAAAAAAAATAAATAAATACATTTAGATGGCCCATTGTGATTTTGTAAGGGTGTGAATCATGTATAAAATAAAGTGATCAAATTGCAAGCAAGAATAATTACAACAGCGCAAAGTAAAAAAGTAAAATATACAGTGCTTTATGGTTTCCAGAGAGTATTCAGGTGCAGAAATTGAATAACGAAATGTAAAATAACACTGTATATTCTTCACTGTATTAATAATTGAGTAATTTTTTTATTCATTAAAGTTACAAATGTAACTTTCTTTGTCATTGTGATTGTTAAAAACTCTCATGAAATGTCTTTAAAACACATACAAATGATAAAGTTTCACTCTGATATGGTTATACTTTGCAATGACTCCACAAATCTCATGTATTCCCAATTGTTCATCAATGATCCCAGCTCAATATTGCAGATCCTGCGATGTGACTACTGCGGACACACACACTGCAATATTGATGCTGAAATGATACACTTAATATAGACCAACACCTCTGAAGAATATTTCCAGTACCTTGTTGAATCTATGCCAAGAAGGATTAATGCAATTCAGAAGGCAAAATGGGGTCCAACCCGTACTAGAAAGGTGTACCTAATAAAGTAGCCGGTGAGTGTATATTGAGCAGCCTTAATAAAATGTAGGCAGAAAAAAGAAGTAGGTGCAGCTGAAAGTTTTTAAAAGCCTAATGTGCTTTTCAGAGTTATTATTACTATATGAACTATTTGCTATATTTCATATTCTGTTATTGTATTAAACGCCAACAATAATAATAGGCTACATATAATAAGTAAAATTCAGTGCAGTCAAAAAAGTCAATGAAACATTTACTATAGTCGGAAAACAAATGAAATGAACTTTCTCAGTGATAAGTCTTTCACAGTCTATGCAGACGTCTGTATGATCATTTATGAGATTACACAGACACTTCCTGTATGATTAGCTATAAATCGTGAGCAGAACATCTTCCAAGTGTTGTTCCAGCACAAGAGTGAGCAGTTGCTGAGCAACAGTCTTCCCCAGCACCTTGGAGATAAAAGACATATGTGAAGTAGACTGATAATTAAACCAATCACAACAATCAGCTTTCTTAATTAAGTGTTTGATGTCAGCACTTTTAAGGAATACCGGCATGTGACTTAGTAATAGCATTGGGATATTTTTTACTTATAGTCACAGGCCACAGTTTACCTGCTTCACATTGAGATTTTTTGAGCAGCAGAAATGAACAGACATGATGTTCTGTCAGATTGGGCCAGCCAAATGGCTCAAACATAACAAGCTGTCAGTGGAAGAAGCACAAAGACTTCAACTATAGGCTGAAGACAGTCTACAACCACTGTGTGGAGAAGGAATCTATTCATATGTTTACCTTTGAAATAAAAGATGAGAAGTATTGGTGTAAAAGGAGTTCACTTGAGATCAATTTTAATAAAACCAAGGAGATGATAATTAGCAGAAACAAACTAGTTCTTAGTCAAGGGCTGAAACCTCTGGTCCTTGAGGGAAATGAAATAGAGACAGTTGGAGGTTTGAAGGATTTAGGTACATTTATTGATCGTGGATTGACATTTGCTGCAAATGCACAGAGCATTTAAAAAAAAAAAAAGCAATTCAGAGATTATAACTCATTAGGAGGTTACAACAATTTGGTGTGAGTCAAGATGTTCTGGAGATGGTATACAAGAACTTGGTTGAAAGTGTTGTGAGTTTTAACATGATTGCATGGTATGGACTGTTGCCAATTAAGCAAAAGCAAAAACTGTGTCGAGTGGTAAAATTGGCAGTGCAATTGTAGGTAAAGCACAAAGACAACCAAATGAAATTCATTCAATGAGAATTAAACAGAAAGCACACGTCATTATTGAAGATTGTTCCCATCCCTTAATACAGAAAGTACATTAAAGTATTACTTATTTAAATTACATAGCAAAAAAAGGTTTTACTGCTGTGAGACAGATTAATATTACATTAATATTACATATTGCTTTATCTTGTCCTACATAAGGTTAGATACGGTGTATAAATCACTATATAAAAGATAAGCCTTCCAATGGTATCCAGAATGTATATATAGAGGGGTTGGAAACTATAGACTATAATAATTTATTAGTATAGGGTTGGGCCTCCTTTTGTGGCAAATATAGCATCAATTCATCTTGGGAATGGCAGATACAAGTCCTGCACAGTGGCCAGAGGGGTTTTCAGCCATTCTTCTTGCAGAATAGTGGCAAGGTCACTAAGGATGCTGGTGGAGGGAAACTTTGCTGACTCGCTCCTCCAAAATACCCCAAAGTGGCTCAATAATATTTAGGTCTGGTGACTGTGCAGGCCATGGGAGATGTTCAACTTAACTTTCATGTTCATCAAACCAATCAGTCACCAGTCTTGCTGTGGTTTTGGTGCATTATCATAGTGATGCACGACACCGCCTTCAGGATACGATGTTTGTACCACTGGGTGCACATGGTCCTCAAGCATGGTTCGGTAGTCCTTAGCAGTGACCCACCCATCTAGCACAAGTATTGGGTCTTGGGAATGCTATGATATTACAACCTAAACCATCACTGAACCACCACCATGCTTCACTCTAGGCATGCAACTTCACTCTAGGCATGTCTGGGTGATATGCTTCTTTGGGGCTTATCCACACCATAACTCTCCTGGAAGTGATAAAGACAGTGAAGGTAGACTTAGAGAACAATACATGTCTCACATTGTTCAAGATTTTCACTGCTGGCACCATTGAAACAGACCTTTGGCATTGGCACGAGTGACCAAAAATATATATAGCAGCTTGGCCATGTCTAATGATCATGTGTAGCTCCAGATAAACAGTTTTGGTCAAAACAGGAGATTTGAGAGGCACATTTAATTCTGCAGTGAGTGGGACATCTGTGGTAGGCTTGGGCGATAATACGGTAATATGGTATACCGCGGGATCTAAAAATAGCAACGGTATCAGTTTCAATACTGTTATACCGTAATAAAAAACAATGCACTTATATAGGAGACAAGTATTAAATATTATTTATTTAATGCCTAAAAATGGGTATGTGTGATTGTCATCAAGGGACAGTGTGGAGGAGAGAGAGAGAGAGGTAAGGTAAGATGGCGAGTCACGCACCAAGTGACCTAGTCTCGAAAAAGAACACAACCTCTGCAGTTTGGCAGTATTTCGGGTTTCGACCGAACGAGACGTGGTAAATACGAACTAGAGGTCTGCATTCCCACTGCCGTACTGTCGGAGCCGCGGGATCCGACCAGATTTCTTGCGGTGCATGAATAAATTTGCTAATAAATCGCGGGAGCAGTTGGTAACTCTGATGTCAACAATATTGGCTAACAATATAGCTCCCGAGCATGCGCGTATCCACGTGGATGCTGTTTATGTGTGTGTGTGTGTGTGTGTGTGTGTGTGAGTGAGAGAGAGTGTGATGCTGTGTGTCGCTTTTTTGGTGGAGTCTATGTGTGTGTGTGTGTGTATGTGTGTGAATGAGAGAGAGAGAGAGAGAGAGAGTGCGTCGCTGGTTTGCTGTTGTGTATGCGTTTGTGTATGTGTGTGAATGAGAGAGAGCGTGGTGCTGTGTGCTGTGTGTCTGTATGTGTGTGTGTTTTTACAGACAGCGCACAGATCTCTAATACGAACAAGACAATTTGCAAATTGTTCAACAAACAGGTGACCACGAACCTAAAGGCTCGTACACACCGGGACGCTTTTCGTTTGCATTTATCGTCAGCGTTTTTCAAGACATTTTTCCGGATTCAAACCCAAGCGATTTTCACAGACGTCGAGTAGAAGAGTATGCAAGATCACTCCTTGACGTTAGATGGCGTTACACAACTTTAAGCTTCTGACACCCGCTTGTAACACAGAAGAAGAAGACAAAGTTGACACGCTTTTTGTTATGGATGGTTCAAGTAGCAGCTCCAGCTCTAGCGATGAAGAAATTATTATTGTTTACTTGTGCAATAAGCAGCTCCACGTTCATATCGCCTCTGGGCATCTTCTTCAATGTGCGCTCGCATTGACAGTTTTGCGCTTGAGCGCCTCCAAGTGCTGTTTACTGTAATTTCAGCAGCTCTGTGACGGGAACAAAACTGCCAATCTGATTGGTGGAAAAGGTTTTGACGCGGCACAGCAAAACAAAAAAAACGAACATGAGGCGTTTTTTTTAAAAATGACGCTTTTGCACCTGCCATTTTGCGTTTAGGTGTGCACGATCACATTGACGCCCTTTATAAAGTCACGAGGCGTTAAATGTCTACGGAAAACGCGAGCAAAAAAGGTCTCTTGTGCACGTGCCTTAAGGTCGCATATACATTATTCAGTTTCTGAATGGTTGAGGCACAAGCCAACAGTTTGGTGACGCTGTCTGAGCCTTCATCAAAATGTTTTTATTATGCACTGTAATACCGTATACCGAGATAAAATAGGGAGGAGGTTTGACGGTATCAAAATTTGGATCCAGCCCTAGCCTAATCTGTGGTTTTATGTTATTTGGATACAATCTGGGTTAGCGCCCAAATATCCCTTTTATACAGCTTTTCTCTTGGATCCACAGTTACTCCTGTTGGATGTGGTTTCTCCTTCTTGCTGGACATTACCCTGGATACCGTGGCTCTTGATACATCACAAAGACTTTTTTTGTCTTGGTCACAGATGGGCCCGTGTGACACGCACGAACAATGTGTCCTCTTTTGAACTCTGATATGTCACCCAATGTTGTGTGCACTGCAATATTTTAAGCAAAACTGTGCTATTACTCTGGTAATTGAACCCTTCACACTCTACTCTTACAGGTGGAATGTACAATCATTAAAGACTGGCCACCAGGCTGGTCAAATTTAGTAATGATAAAACAGAATATATTGCTCACAGATAAAGATTACAAGGCTGAACTTCTCCCTGTATTTCTGTGCTGCTTTTTTGGATTCACTAAGATTAACCCCATAAAAGCCAGAGCAAAGCAATCACTACCAGATTACTATAGAGTAAATACAGCAATACAAAATATAAGAGAGAGACATCAACTTACCTGTTTTGTAATAATTTGTTTAGCTGATTAAAGTGGCTAATGAGGAAATCGGTTGCTCCCTCAAAGACTGAAGGACTGAATTTTTTTCTGTCGCCATCTTGTGGCAGAACTATGTAACTTCCATAGTCAATAACACAATGCTAGAGCTAATACAAAGCAGTTTTTATGAAATATTACTGCAGTTTATGTCAAATGTCATTTATTAAAAAATAACATTTAACAAACAATAATTTGCGACAAAACACCACCCCACCCCATCGCCCCTCACTTTCTTTTGCAACATCTCCCCACGCTACACTTTCATCCATTAAAACCCCCCTTCGATTCGCTCTTTACTTTCACGAGGGCGGCATGAACCCTGTAATGGCGGCATGATAATCGCTTGCCTGGTGCACCGGGAGCACAATTTATAGGAGATCTGGGCATATAACCAACTACCATTAGTAAAAAATTATTTTATTTAATTTTCTATAATCACACTTTAAAAAAACAGCCAGAAGAAACACTTTGATTGACATTCTCCCTTTGTACATGTCATCAGAGGGGGAAAATCCCATATATTAGTGACAATCACTACCTCATTAGTATAGGATGTTAGTGTTGTTGTTGAATCTGCCACTATGCTGAAACACAAGCATTTGTATGGAGGTAAATCAGTAGCAAACCTCGAGAGCTGGCAAATCTAAATGTGAGAACTTGTGATAATAATATTTGCATGTGAGGTTGAAATTTACACTCACAGCTCTGATGTGAATAGCTGAATCTCTCAATTTGCACACAGAGACAATAATCAAAACACTTGTGTTTTGAATTTGAAGTTGCATATTAACATTTATGTATCTGTAAAATGTCATTCACAAATACAAAACGACAAATGTGTACAACAAATTTACCTGATCACTTTATTGCAGTTTTTCTGAATGGTTGAGGCACAAGCCAACAGTTTGGTGACGCTGTCTGAGCCTTACATCAAAATGTTTTTATTATGCACTGTAATACCGTATACCGAGATAAAATAGGGAGGAGGTTTGACGGTATCAAAATTTGGATCCAGCCCTAGCCTAATCTGTGGTTTTATGTTATTTGGATACAATCTGGGTTAGCACCCAAAGATCCCTTTTATACAGCTTTTCTCTTGCATCCACAGTTACTCCTGTTGGATGTGGTTTCTCCTTCTTGTTGGACATTACCCTGGATATCGTGGCTCTTGATACATCACAAAGACTTTCTGTCTTGGTCACAGATGGGGCCCGTGTGACATGCACGAACAATGTGTCCTCTTTTAAACTCTGATATGTCACCCAATGTTGTGTGCACTGCAATATTTTAAGCAAAACTGTGTTATTACTCTGGTAATTGAACCCTTCACACTCTGCTCTTACTGGTGGAATGTACAATCAATGAAGACTGGCCACCAGGCTGGTCAAATTTAGTAATGATAAAACAGAATATATTGCTCACAGATAAAGATTACAAGGCTGAACTTCTCCCTGTATTTCTGTGCTGCATTTGTGTATTCACTAAGATTAACCCCATAAAAGCCAGAGCAAAGCAATCACTACCATATTACTATAGTGTAAATACAGCAATACAAAATATAAGAGAGAGACATCAACTTACCTGTTTTGTAATAATTTGTTTAGCTGATTAAAATGGCTAATGAGGAAATCGGTTGCTCCCTCAAAGACTGAAGGACTGATAATTTTTTTCTGTCGCCATCTTGTGGCAGAACTATGTAACTTCCATAGTCAATAACACAATGCTAGAGCTAATACAAAGCAGTTTTTATGAAATATTACTGCAGTTTATATCAAACGTCATTTATTGAACAATAACATTTAACAAACAATAATTTGCGTCAAAACACCACTCCACCCCACCGCCCCTCACTTTCTTTTGCAACATCCCCCCACTCTACACTTTCATCCATTAAAAACCCTCTCCGCTTTGCTCTTTACTTTCACGAGGGCGGCATGAACCCTGTAATGGCGGCATGATCATCGTTTGCCTGGTGCACCGGTTCAGCTTGCACCAGCCCTGAGCACAATACATAGGAGATCTGGGCATATAACCAACTACCATTAGTAAAAAATTATTTAATTTAATTTACTATAATCACACTTTAAAAAAACAGCCAGAAGAATCACTTTGATTGACATTCTCCCTTTGTACATGTCATCAGAGGGGGAAAATCCCACATATTAGTGACAATCACTACCTCATTAGTATAGGATGTTAGTGTTGTTGTTGAATCTGTCACTATGCTGAAACACAAGCATTTGTATGGAGGTAAATCAGTAGCAAACCTCGAGAGCTGGCAAATCTAAATGTGAGAACTTGTGATAATAATATTTGCATGTGAGGTTGAAATTTACACTCACAGCTCTGATGTGAATAGCTGAATCTCTCAATTTGCACACAGAGACAATAATCAAAACAATTGTGTTTTGAATTTGAAGTTGCATATTAACATTTGTATCTGTAAAATGTCATTCACAAATACAAAACGACAAATGTGTACAACAAATTTACCTGATCACTTTATTGCAGTTTTGCTGTACAACCACAAGTCGGCACTCACAACCTCTCAGATATGTCAGTACAAGTACAAATCCTCTCCTAGATGTTTGCTACACATTTTGCAAGATTTCTGTAACAGAACTATTTGTGAACTTGAAGATGCAGAGGCGCAAGGAGTTGGGGGGGCAGGGATAAAGCTGTTTTATTAGCCGATTCCTAACAAATGAACAATGCCAGCAGCCAACATGACTTGGGTGCAAAAGAATAAAATGTGTGATTATTTTATTATTTGATCTACTTCATGAAAAGATTGTTGTTAAATATCATTAATTTTACAGAAATATACCAGTAAAAGGCCAGCAAATTCGGTTTATTAGAGGCATTGAGCAAAATCAGAGGTAAGTTTTTGTTTTTAATAATTATCTATACATTTAATACTGTTAGCTAAGCTCATGACTGTGTTAGGTGATAGATTTGTAAGTAATGTTTATATATAATAGAGGTAAATTATGTAATTGTCCTCCCCTCCTCTATTTAAATAAATAAATAAATAAATAAATAAATAAATAAATACATACATACATACATACATACATACATACATACATAGGCTACATACATACATACATACATACATACATACATACATACATACATACATACATAAAATGCAACAACTACTCAAAAGCAGAGTAGTTTGTGTACCAGGATAAATTTCAAAGAGTTTGGGGGGTGGCTGGGGGTGGGGGGTTGAACTGCCCTAAATGACGTCAAAACCTAGATGTATTGTTTTGGTGTATTGGTTTTATATCTGAAATATTAAATTTCAATAAATATAAAGTTAATTGTTCATACCATTGCCAATGCAGGATTGTGCCAAGCGGAGATTATGAGTATACTCAGTTAATTGTCTGAAACAGGCAGATTTAGCCCAACAATAGCTTCTAAATATTCAAAAGACATTTTTTTCTAGTAAATTATGTGTCTTTGTGATGAAAACAAGCCCACCAGCTCATCTTCAGGGGGAGAAATGTGAGTTCGTAAGAGGGAAAAAAAATATGGCTCATTCGCAAAGCACTGTCGTGCAAGGTGACGTTTATTTACAGTGCCAAAATCTACATACAGCCTAAAAGTGAAGTTAAATTAAACTATAGTGTGTGTTTTAATAGAAACACATACCCCTGCACATGGATGATATTCTTCAATCTTTTATTATCATCCATTCAGTCATCTGCACATTAATAACTGTCTGGTTTAGCTCAGCTACCAAATCCGACCTCCAAAGACTATGTCGAATAGTTCGGACTGCTGAGCGAATCATTGGTACAACATTCCCTACTCTCCAAGAACTGTACTTATCCAGAGCGAACAGAAGGGCAGCCAAAATTACTCTCACACCCAGCACACTGCCTCTTTGAACTTACCTTTTGGTACCAGAACAGCCCGACACAGAAACAGTTTCTTCCCTCAGGCAATCCATCTCATGAACACTTGATGATAATATTTGTGGAACCAACATCACTTGCTATACACTTTTTATACACATACACTTATTTAACAACACACTTTACACGCCAAAACAGCTGCAAATATAACGTTGTTTATAGTAATAAGCCTGTACATATTTGCATTCACTACTTACCTCTATTTTTAAAATACTGTATATGTATTATCTGTTTTTTAATCTGTCTCTGTAATTCTGTTGCACTGTAGAAGCTCTGTCATGAAAACAAATTCCTCGTATGTGTGAACATACCTGTGCAATAAAGCTCTTTCTGATTCTGATTCAGATTTATTGGTGCAGGGATGCAAACCTGTCTCTGTTCAGCAAAATTCAGTTTTATATTATAAAATTGTGGGGGAAAAATTTAAATAAGTTGGATTAATTAATATCAAACTTTAGCAATTATATAAATTTGGTTCGCTGAAGCATGCACACAGTATGTATTACAAAAAACTACTGAAAAAAAATCATCTGTTAGTGAATGTATAATTCACAGCTCAAATCGCCCATTTAAAATATGAGTTATTCTTTTATACCCTTCTCAATTGTACCAATCTAAAATCGGGATCCTCTTTCATGGTAATACGTAGTTCACCCAAAAAATATTTACTCACCATTCAATCATCCTTAAGTTGATCCAATCCTGTATCCTGAGTTTCCAATCCTGAGTTTCTTTCTTGTGCTAAATACAATAGAAATGTGGAAGGTAATTAATGATGAGCATTCATTTCTATTTTTTCAAAAGATAATGTCTGTTTATTTATTTATTTTTTTTAAGTATGCCGAGTTTACAGTATACATCATTCTTTGTAGAAATTCTGAGAATTAAACTGTACAACCCAAAAGAAACAATGCTACTTCAAAGGATAAGAGTTGGCTTTATCAAAAATAATTGCTTTTATTTTATTTTACATTTTTTGCATTCATGAAGTAAAAAACTTTGTTATGGATGTGAAACCTCTCTGTTATTAGGCCTGTCACAATAATCAATATATCGACTTATCACACAACACATGGACTTGACCTCAATTATTTTTGGTGAAGCAATCAACGCAATCTCACGGCAATTCGTAATTTTTTGTTTTAGTGGCTAATTTGTATGAATTCGTACGATCTAATTTGTACAAATTACTACGATTTGCTCATCACCCAATGACGGTTGGGGTTAGGGGTGGGGTTAGGTGCCATGCCTCCTTTTTAAAATCGTACATTTTCGTCCGACTGAACTCGTATGAATTCGTACGAATTAGCCACTAAACTGACAAAACGTAAAATACTTACATTTCCTCGTGAGATCAGGCTGGAAGCAATATATATCGCCACTACATAAAAAACCAATACTAGCAAAATTTTAGCTAATGTGCAACATCTCTATCTCTATTGGAGGTGTCAGTATGCTTAAAAAATACTACAGTATTTACTATAAACTACTTTAGTATTTTTTCATGTGGGTGTCTGACAACTGAAAATAGATCTGGTAGCAGATATCGCAGCCTCTGTTACTTTTTTACCTTGCATTTTTAGTTAAATTTTATTACTATTTATTTAGGATATGCGTTTTCACATTCTGATTCCAGTGCCTTATTATTAAATTGTTAAAATGACTATAAATAAATGAATATTCTTAAAAATAAAATATTAAGTGTCCTTTGGAAGAGTGTACTTGCATTGTGATGATATTCTATTTTCTGGCATTATATAGTGAGTGGCATAAAATGGTTTTAAAATGACAATAATATTGTTTATCACAATTT
This sequence comes from Danio kyathit, assembly GCA_903798195.1. Lineage (NCBI taxonomy): Eukaryota > Metazoa > Chordata > Actinopteri > Cypriniformes > Danionidae > Danio > Danio kyathit. Next base: position 16,036,497 of record LR812533.1, on the reverse strand, counting down.
GGTTTGGTGCAATATTTCGTACAACAAAAAATAGATATTGTGACAGGTCTATCTGTTATAAATGTGACAGATGTTAAAATGGCACTTGTTTGACTTTGATAAATCAAAGCTAGGTGCTACTTTAATGTGGTCATTACCGCCGTAGCTTGTAACGCCGCCACATAAGAACGTGTTTTTAGGTATGACCGCAGTTTGCGACCATGCCGCCAGGTGGCACAAAGGGACGGGATGCGAACGGGCAGAAATAGCAGTAGCTGTAAATACCCTGCTACTTGTGAATGAAGATTAAATAATAAGACAAAACACTATAATTGCTTCATTAATCATTAAAAACGTGTTAACAGCTTGATTATTATTGTAAACGTGTTAAGTGAAATGAAGATTCATTTTGGAAAAAGTAAAATTAAATAAATAAAAGACCACTAAAATAAACGACAACTAAAATCAAAGTAGGTACAAACATACTTACAAATAGGTCTAAATAAAATAAATATATAAAGCAGTGCTTTAGCCTAAAAATAGAAAGATGTACAGTGTTTGCTATTTTAAATTGATAGGACTAAGCAGGCCCGGCGCCAGGATGTCATAACTGAGGGGACATTTTAATCCCATAGGGGGCACTAGACACTAGATTTTGGTCCCTCTTGTTCCTTTCATTTAGGCTATTTATTCCCTTATTTTTACTTTGCATTACTGCCCAAGTTACTGACTTAAGGCAGTAATATACCTTTTATAGTAATAATAATATTCACAGTTTCGCTATTACTGATTTTATCTATGAAGGTTATGCAAAGATACCGTTTACATAAACGCAGACGGATCATGGCTTCAGCGCCAAACGAGTGCTTTAAATCTATTTTATTCTCCTTATTTCTTTTCTGTATATGCTTCCTCTGAGCTCTATTTTTAAAAAACAGGGTCTGTCTTTTCACTATTATGAGACCCTTATGCTATGCTTGTCGGATGTGAAAGACTGGTTGTCTTTGAACTTTGTAGATTTTAATGAGAGTAACAGTGAAATGATTTTGTTCAGTCCATCAAACTCTTCCAGAGCACCGATAGTTAATCTTGAAAAATTAAGTTTTTCTATGAATCTGGGTGTTATTCTGGATGATGGCTTGAGCTTTGACAAACAGATAAATGCAGTGGTCAAATCCTGCTTTTTTCAGCTTCGACTTTTAAAAACAGTCGAATCTGTTTTATCTAGAAAAAAATTTAGGAAAAAATAATCCATGCTTTTATTACCACTAGGTTGGACTATTGTAACTCATTATACTTTGGGATTAGTCAGAAAACCTTATCCCGGTTACAATTAGTACAAAATGCTGCTGCAAGGATTTTAACAGGTACCAAAAAACATGACCACATTACACCAGTTTTACACTCTTGGCACTGGCTGCCTGTGCATTATTGAGTCACTTTTAAAATTCTTCTCTTGGTTTTTAAATCTCTAAATGTCATGGCACCTTTTTATCTGTCAGACATCTTAATTGAGCATCAGCCTGAGGTGCGTTTCCCAAAACCATGGTTAGCCAACTAAGGTCGCAAGTTCCGTCGTTACAAACATAGTTCTTTGATTTGCCGTTTCTCAAATCCATCGTTCCAACAAACTTTAGCAAACTGCGTCGCAAACTTGTGCACTTGCAACTACAAGTCTGGAGCTGTGGTTAGAAACATGGTTCCTGTCTGTGTTCTATTCCCACTTATCCTCCCTCTTTCCTATTCTCTTAGAACATTCTAACATTTAAACTTGGAATGATTAAAAATAAAAAAGCATTAAAGTTATCTCTCTTAGGTGTAATTTGCTTTCAAAATATTTTTACATTTCAGTTTTAGTGACCTTCATGTTTACAGTTGCGCTTCCTTCACAGTGCACTTTGAAAACATTTATGTAATTTTGAACACAGCCTCATGACAAAAGATATAGGTGACCGATTATTTAAAAGCGGAATTTACGTTACGTCTCCAAAGCTTGTGAAAACAAAAAAACATAGCGTATGTTAATGCTTTTAATTTATAGTGGGTTATTTATTAAGTATCTGTACTGTATATGACCTGTTGGTTAGAACATTTCTGCAGTGGTTTGCATGTGTCAAATTGTAAAAGTAGACTTAAAAAAAAAAAAAAACAATATCCTACTTTAATAATAATAATAATAACAATATTAATCATCATCATCATCATTAATATTATTAATAATAATATTATTAAAGTAGGATTTTTTTCATTTCCTAATAAGTAATAAATATTAAATTTCATTTTTTAATAAATAGCTTCATTATTTATATGATTTATATATGATATTAGAATATGTGTTAGCTTTTGTAAGTAATTTTATGTTTTAGAATAGAATATGTAATGTTCTCAATAATATTTGTAAAGGAAACACAGACCCTATATGTGCCGATTACATATATTTCAATTAATATGGAAAACGAGTGCAAGTTTTTACCAAAACTAATATTGGCTTTTATTTTAAATGCGTGTTTTTGATATAATATAATTTGCACACAGAAATTATGGGGTTCTTCTCTAAAGAAGTTGTTACTCCACCCCGTTTAGAGCATCATCATGGGCGTTTTACGTTATAACTAACGTGGTTCAAACCATGGATCTGCAACAGAGAAACTAAGGGTTTTGGGAAACACTCGTCACTACATCGTTCTTTTCCCAAACGATGCATCGTACTATGATAGTTCAGCCACGAGTTATGTTGTTGTTTGGGAAACGCACCCCTGGACGTCTCTTCGGTTATCTAACCAGAGACTTTTATGTATCCCTAAGTCAAGGTTGAAATGCAGAGGTGACCGTGCCTTCGCAGTAGCTGGTCCTAGGTTGTGGAATGCTCTGCCACTCTGTATTAGATCTGTTTCATCCCTGTCTGTTTTTAAATCGAGGTTAAAAACTTACCTATTTCATTTGGCATTTTATCAATGAAAATAGTCTGTTTTAGCTATAATTTTAAAATATATATATATATTTTTTTTCTCTGTTTTGATTTGTGCTGTGCAGCACATTGGTCAACCTCTAGTTGTGTTAAATAGTGCTATATAAATAAAATTGACATTATTCTTAAGCTGCGGTCACACTGGACTTCTCTCCGCATAGACTTCCATTCATACACACGCGAATACGTCAGACCGGAAACGCAAGTTCATGCGTCAAGTTTCGCAGGTCGCTGCGGTGCAAAGTTCAAGCTTGGTGAACTCTGACCTGCGAAATCGCATCACTTGACTGTGTGAGACCAATCGAGGATCAAAACATGACCTTTCTGGACAGAAATTTAAAACATGGACCAATTGCTCGCTTTTTGTAATGTCTAATCATCTTGTTTAATCGCCCCTTTTCGCAGCGCCGTACGACAGAATTTCGCAAGCTCAAACTCTAGTGTGACCGCAGCTTTACAAGAAAAGTTGTTCAGCCGCTAGAAACTGCAGCTGGATCACATTTCTAAACTGTAATGGATCAGATCAACATTGTTACTCAATCATATAATCACACTGATTAGAGAATCCACGTTTAGTCAGCTTGTTCTCCAAACATCTGGCCATTGAAACTGTTCAGTAACAAATAAATGATTATATACTCCATTACTCATGAATAGATTCATTATCGCTCTGATGAATAATTCAATGATTCACTCATGAGGAATTTCAGACTGACACTCTGTATGTTTTAATCGTTAAGAATTATTTTTTACAACACTAATGGAATTCCGGACATATGTAATGATTCTGTGTTCTCAACAATTGTGTCCCATTGAATCAAAATTCACTACAGAAATAGCAAAGTGTTTTGTAAGAATTGAAGTTGCTGCTGAGTCATAAGGAATGAATATATCAATGTGACAGACATCTTTGTTTATTGTTTATTGAGTTGATGTACTTCCCTGAAAACTTAATTTAACACAATGATGTTTTCTCTTGAAAAAAATACCTTATATATTTGTTTGACTACTGTAAATGGCACACTAGAGGGCGAAAGAGATCATTTTAAGTTGAAAACATTTACTCCACCGACCTCCGTGCCTTAAAGCAAAAGTTCGCAAAAAGAAACTACTTAAGCATCATCATTTGCTCACCCGAATGTTCTTCCAAATCTGAACGACGTTAGGCTCGTTTGAGGTGTGCCTCGCCTTGACTGCATTGTAGACGAGAGCAGGTGGCTGCAGTAAGAGGAGGGCTCATAAAATACACCAGAAGGTGGACACTTCCCGAATCTCGCTGTTTTGCCGCCTGGAAACTATATGGGGCGTCTGCAGACTTGGATCCAGGCAGTTTTATGGCTCAGGCAGTTTTATGACCCCTGTTGTTCCTGATGCGTCCAGTAGGGGGAATGAAAGATACATGGCCAAATAATACAGTCAACGCTCCCAGATTATTAAATGTCCTATTCATAAATATATATTTTTTTAATTATATTACGCTAAATATGAACGCTAAGGTAATGTGTCAGAAAGTGAGTTATATACTCACTATAGAATATGCACAATTGATACACTCACCAAATAATTTCAGATATACAAGAGCACAATTGCAAATTAGATTCATTTAATTAGAAAGATTAAAAACACAAATAGTTGGATAGTGTAATGGTTAATTGTAACCTAGTTATACGTTTTCATATTGAGATATGCATTTTGTTGTATTGTTTTTACATAAAGTTGCGTTCTGAAAATAACAACATTTTAACCAGACAATACAGTGTAATATGGATTATTGATATGCTTTGATGAGAACGCAGTGGTATTGACGACCAGACAGCTGCAGAATGTTTAGACAAACAATTCACTTCTTTCTAAAATTCCAAGGACCGTTTAGCTACCTGACAAACAAAAAACCCAGACAACATTAGATTTTTGTTGTCAATTATTTATTGACAACAAAATCACTAGAGCTTGCCAGTTTTCTTTAAATGAAGCTGAATCCTTGCATCAAATTCTTCATGCTAACTGAAAAATAAATAAAGTTATGTATAAATACTCTGCAAAAATCCTTTTCTCACTTAAGAGTTTCTGACTTGTTTCTAGTCTAAATATTAAAAAATTCTTAATCCTCAGAAACACTAAGGATTGGAAAATAAGCAAAAAGAAAATTTCATGCCATATATTTCAATATAAATTTAAGAAAGTCAAATTTGGAGGAATAATGTAGTGTAGTTGTAGTGTAGAATTGGCTGACAACCCAGACCACGCTAGTGTATTGTCTAATCTATGAGAAAATATATATCTTTAAATAAATTATTAAATATATAATAATTACTCCCTTGCTTAGAGTAACATTTTTTAATTCCCAGCACAACATGTTTGTAATTTTTGTGGGTGTGCAGAGTTAAATTCTCTTTTAGACAGTTATATACATCCTAACATTGCTGCAAAATGCACTTCAATTATTTAAAAATATTAAATTATTAAAAATAAAAAGATTAGAACAGGTTAGAAAAATATCTTACCAGGAAAGGCATTTTGCAGGCTAAAGACAGACAAAAAGTAAAAGAAAATTAGCCTACATAAGAAAGTGAGATGTAGAACATGTAGCTTGCGCATAGTTAGCTAAAATTTAGTCAAACTAACACATTGCTGTTATATTACACCAATAATAATCCATCCTAAATGATGACCTTCCAGATCTTATACTTTCAAGTGATGAAAAACTATCTGATGCAATTACTACACTTTTTATGTCATTCTCCTCTATCCACTGCAGGGCAAATAATATTGAAATTAACTCTGTTGTATATACGGATGTATTATTAGTTACTCTTTCCTTAATATGAGATTGATTAACTGGGATAAATACTGCTGCGCCTGTATGACCTGTTTGAGGGTCCTTGGATCCATCTGTAAATAAAATCATTGATTCTTTGTAATGTTTCTCTAGATACTTCTGCACTATACATTTTGTTGGAAGACTATTATTGTTGTCTTTTACTCCTGTTGTATACTGAGGTCAACATTAGGTAATGGAAAAAACCACAGCGGAATATATGGGGTTGGGACTGACTTACAGTATTGCAATTGATCTAATCCAATAATTCTGGCTTTTGCCTCAGCTGTCCATCCGAAATTTATGAAAATGGTTTCCTCATGTTTCCAACATTCTAATAACATGCTTTTTGCTGGATGTAATTTATTTTGTTCCTGAATATTGACCCAATACGCCATCATTAATTTCATTCTTCTAATGCCTAATGGCATTTCTCCCATTTCAACCTGCATAGATGGAACTGGTGAGGTTCTAAATGATCGCCTTAGCCTGCAATACATCCAATTTCTTGAGGTTTGATTCTGCTGCCGACATGTAAGCTATACACCCATAATCTATGACAGACCTGATGAGAGCCCAGTATATATTTTGTAATGATGTCCTACTCGCTCCCCACTCTTGCCCTGACAGACAACGAAGTACATTGATAACCTTTTTTCCTTTGTCTATGATTCTGTTCAGATGATCCTTCCATGTCAGCTTTTCATCGAACTAAACACCAAGAAACCTTACAGTTTTTACTTGTTCTAGTGGTTGCCCATACAGTTTTAAAGCGAGTTATATGGTTTTATGCCGTCTTGAGAAACAAATGACCTGAGTTTTTGCAACAGATAGTTTGAATCCCCATTTATTTACCCATTTTTCCACTTCAAATATTGCCCTCTGTACTTTCTTTTGAACAAAGGACACATTCCGGCCTCTTATCCATAATGCCCCATCATCTGCATACAACAATTTTTCTACACTTTGTTCAACCTGAGAGAAAATGTCATTTATCATTATATTGAACAACAATGGGCTGCAAACACTACCTTGAGAAGTTCCATTCTCCACTGTGTAGTTAGTTGAATATTCTTTTCCTACCCTAACTTGTATCTTTCTTCCAAATAAGAAATCCATGACCCAATTATACGTTTTACCAGTGACTCCTAAAGATTTTAATTTAATTAGCAAACCCTCCTTCCAGAGCATATCGTTTGCCTTTTCTATATCAAAAAAGATAGTTATAACAACTTCTTTATTAGTCTGTGCTTTTCTGATGTCTGATTTTAAACATAATACTGAGTCCATTGTATTTCTGCCTCTATGGAACCCACTCTGATATGGAGAAAAAAAAAAAAAGGTTTTGCCTTTCTAAAAAATAAGTAATTCTTTCTGTTATCATTCTTTCCATGACTTTGCATAAGTGTGATGTCAATGAAATGGGTCTATAGCTAGATGGATCTAAAGGATTTTTCCCTGGTTTAAGTATAGGTACTACTATAGATTGTTTCCATACTAAAGGTAATTGACCGGTGTCCCAAATTTGATTAAATAAATTCAATACTATTTCTAGTGATGCATTCTAGTGTGTGACATCATTTTATAACATATTTCATCCTTACCTGGGGCAGTTTGTCTAGCGACAATTATTGCTCTTTTTAATTCAATTGTAAATCTAAATGAATTTCTGTTGTTTTTTTTCTTTTTTTAAAAGATCAGGATATTTAATTAAAGTAGAATTTCTGCATTTCCTATCCTCTTCAGAGAGATTAACTGAACTATGGACATTTTTGAAATGTTGGACTAATAGTTCAGCCTTTTCTAGGTTGCTGACCGCTACTATATCGCCACACTTCAACACTGGTAATTCATAACTTCTTCTAACACCTGCCATTCTTCTAATCATACCCCACACCTCTGATAATTGTACGTCTCGTCCAAGACTGTTGCAATATTCTTTCCAGTATATACGCTTTTGTACTTTAATAGTTCTCCTTAATATTGCCTGAGCCTTTTTATACAGGATCATAGCTTCCTGCGAATGATGTTTTTTGAGATGTCTAAATGATTTATTTCTTGCTATTATAGCTACTTTACAATCATTATTCCACCATGGTACATTTTTAGTACAACCAACTCCTTTACTTTTAGGTAATACTTCCTCAGCTGCTTGAATTATTCCATTAACAATTTCCTTATTTAAAATGTTTACATCTATCTGATTCATTATTTGTATTGTCATAAGTCTCTTTTCACATAAATCTTGAAATTATTCCCAATTTACTTTCTCTAGTTTCCATCTTGGAATTCTCTCTTCTTTTTCATACTTTATTTTTATTCCAATTTTAGTCACTACTGGGTAATGGTCGCTACCTACTGTGTTGTGCTTGAGAACTTTCCATGTGCTAACCGCTGCTACTGAACTACTAATAAATGTTAGGTCAAGTACTGTTTCTGTATTTTTAAAACAATTATACCATGTTCCTTCACCATTATTAAGACAAACTAAACATTTTCGTCTATATATTCTTCAAGAAGTATACCATTTGCATCATTACTATTACTCCCCCATAGTGAATTATGTGAATTAAAATCCCCACACCATAAAACACTGTCTTGTCGTACACCAATTACTTCTTCTAATATGTTTTGATTTAATTTATCACAAGGATTATAATAATTAATAATATCTATACATCCTCTTTCAGTCCATACCTTGATTAAAATTGATTCATAATTTGTATTTATTTGTTCTATCCTAAACTTCATTCCGCTTTTTATAAATGTTGCAATTCCTCCTCCTCTGCTATGTTTCCTATCATTCCTAACTATATTATATCCCCTGATATTAAAATCTAATTGAGGTTTTAACCATGTTTCATTGTATGCAAATTATATGTGGTCTCTCTATAAGATTATCAATGAACTTCTTAAATTCTTGGCCATTTGCAATCAAGCTTTAGCATTCCATTGTAGAATGATTAACATTTATGATGTTCCTCCCCCAGGCTGGGATGATTGTGTCTCTTCATTTAGGATATCCCTAACTGTCACCCAGAGCAGATCCTTCACATCCAGATATTTTTCTGCTGATTTGACTATTATTTTAATCCTTTCATTCCTACTTTTTGTTTGAGCTTAACAATTTATTATCTCTGTCATGAATAGTACAAAGTCATTTTTGCTCACTATCAGAGTTTCCGCTGTCAGTTGTTCACATTTTTGACATGTCTCTGCATTTTTGTTCCTGCTTTCATTTGGTTTAGACCAATGAGGTTTAGACACAGTCAGAATTTCTGGAACCTTCTTTACTGCTTCCGCATAACTGATTCCTTGGATAGCTTTTACTCTTTGTACTTCTGCCTGCCTTTTGCTAACCTCACATCCTCGATACGCTGAGCTATGTTCCCCTCCACAGTTACAACATCTCAGCTTTACACCCTCTTCACATTTTCCATATTCATGTTCCCCACTACATTTACCACACCTTTGCTTTGGCCAACGCATTTGACCAGAAAGAAAACCTTTGACGAATGAAAAACCTTTTGCCACCCCTCAACCGAAAAAAACTTTGACCAATGAAAAACATTTTACCACGCCCCTACCTTTTGCCACGCCCATTTCTCCAGACTGCATTTACCCATACTAGCATTGTTCAGAGGGCGCTTGACGAGATTAAACTAATGAAATGACATTATCCCGATATAGAAAACTTGAAAGTTAAAATATAATTTAACAACATAATTTGACTAACTGAAAACAAAACGAAATGCACAACTTACCTTGAAAGTTTACTTGATCGTTTCTCCTTCAGGCTTAAAAGCAGTTAGTCCGTAACTCCGTGAGTCAGTCCGTGAGGAGAGTGGCAACCATTTCTTCTTCTTCTTCTTCTTTTTTCAAATGAGAAGGCGCGAAGGCACGACGCCAAGTGATTGGATGATGCACAACGGAAGTGTTTTTTATATTATTAGAAATAATGTAATTTTTCATTAATAGGTTTAATTAAATACGTATATAACCTCCCATATAGTTTAGAATGATCTAGGATTAGCCTACATTACATATATAATTAATAATAATAATTATTATTATTATTATTAAGGCGACACAGTGGCATAGTAGGTAGTGTTGTCGCCTCACAGCAAGAAGGTTGCTGGTTCGAGCCTCGGCTGGGTCAGTTGGCGTTTCTGTATGGAGTTTGCATGTTCCCCCTGCGTTCGCGTGGCTTTCCTCCGGGTGCTCCGGTTTCCCCCACAGTCCAAAGACATGTGGTACAGGTGAATTTGGTAGGCTAAAATTGTCCGTAGTGTATGAGTGTGAATGAGTGGGTATGGATGTTTCCCAGAGATGGGTTGCGGCTGGAAGGGCATCCACTGCGTAAAACATGTGCTGGATAAGTTGGCAGTTCATTTCGCTGTGGCAACCCCGGATTAATAAAGGGACTTAGCCGAAAAGAAAATGAATAAATGAATCATTATTATTATTAGTAGTAGTAGTAGTAGTTGTAGTAGTAGTAGTAGTAGTAGTAGTAGTAATAGTAATATTATTAGTATTATTATTGAGAAATGACTCATATTAAGCATATACAAAATATCCAATATCACCATCTTATGTACATAAACGTGATATGAAATACTTAACATTTTATTTAAAAAATGGTTGGGCTGTTATTATAATTGTACAAAAGCAAACACACTGAAAAAAAACAAACAAAAAAAAAATTAAATAATGTCTAATTTTGCCCATATGTGGCCCATTTGGGACCCACAAATATAGTATGTGGGCTGCCTAACTGGGACTCACAACCTTATTCAAGCTGGGGCCCATATTCAGCCCAACAAAATGCCTACTCTGAGCCCATGCCTGGTTGACACCCACAAATCCCAGGAAAATCCCATGTGGGGCCCACGTGGACATGTTGGCTGGGATAGACCTGACGTTGATTCAATGTTGAATCACTGTTGAAATGCCGGCTGGGATACTTTATTGTTTTAGTATGGTTTTACTATAGTTAAACTATGGTAAAAGCATACAGTCGGTCGGCGAGTAGACTAAACAAATATAATGAATGAAAACACACAGGCCTGTGCGTATAGATATATAATGTAATGCTGTACAGTAACGGGTCATTTGTTTGTTTTGGTTGTCTTCATTTTAATCGTTTCGTGATGATGTTTCCCAGAATGTCCATCGAATCAGACGCGTCACAGCCTGCCCAGTTCAGTGCGAATCAGGCAGACAAAGCACACCATCACATCATCACGAAACGATTAAAATGAAGACAACCAAAACAAACAAATGACCCGTTACTGTACAGCATTACATTATATATCTATACGCAATTTTTATGTAGCACTCTCTTCACTTGACAAAGGAAAAGGGCTCTGGGTTCCTAGAATAACTCTATAAAATTGCAATTAGACAAATGACAAAAATGAAATTTAACAAAATGGATCCTTTAATTTACATTTAAGCCAGTTGTAATATATTGTTTAACTGAACATAAATTTAGAGAAAAACAAATAAAATGGAATAAAAATAAAATAAATAGCAAAATCACACCCAGTAGTTATAAGTGTCTCACATCTAACATGACAAGAGTACAAAAAGAATAAAATAAAAGTAAATTTCTTCAAAACAAACGACTCTGTCTTATTTCAATATCCAAAGTTCACCTTATAGCGATACAATTTGTATCTTAGTAATTTTGAAATATCAAAATTGAATAAAACAGAATATAGAGTATGAACAAAATAGCTTTGTAGAAAGTCCCAAAAAAATAATGGATTGTTTTTTAATGGATTGGCCAATCGCCCGGGGGGTTGAGCAGTGAGGCTGAAATCATGTTGCGTTTCCATAAAAATTGCGTATAGATATATAATGTAATTCTGTACAGTAACGGGTCATTTGTTCGTTTTGGTTGTCTTCATTTTAATCGTTTCGTGATGATGTGATGGTGTGCTTTGTCTGCCTGATTCGCACTGAACTGGGCAGGCTGTGACGCGTCTGATTCGATGGACATTCTGGGGGCCGGGTTTGCGTGACGCACTGCGAGCTACTAGCCCGACAGTGGAAACGCAACATGATTTCAGCCTCACTGCTCAACCCCCCGGACGATTGGCCCGGCCCAATAAAAGCCCTGGCTCGCACTGGCCCGACAGTGAAAATGCAGCTAGTATGAGTGCGGGGGGAGATGGGAGGGGGGACAAGCGTGCTTCGGCACGGTTCAAGGCAAATGTACTAGTTTGCAAAAGGGGGCATTGCCCCCTCAGAAAAAAAATTGCCCCCTCAGTTTTCATAAAGCATTGTTCACTCAAAACTGAAAATTCCTTCTGTCGTTATAACACTCCCGTCATTCCTGCCTTCAGAACACACGATATTATATAATATGAAATAGCAATTAAATTATGAAAATTGTGAGATTAAAGCTAGGCATATAGTCCAGACATCTGGTCCCCGAGTCAGGTCAGGGTGCGCCCGTATAACCTTTAAAACGTGCATGCGGCGGCGGAGGTCGCACTCAACTTACACTGGAGAAAACTGGTAGTAGTGGGTGACGTGTAGGCCAGCAGCATAATTCATTCCGTGTTTTGGTTAACTAATTCTTTAAATACAGCTCTCTTGAGCTCTAAAAGGAAAAAACGCAGAAGAAATTTGCCGTTAAATTAATTTTAGCAGAAACGCAACTGTTATTTTCACATTAGTTTTTCAGTTAGGGGATATGTAGCCTAATAAAATGTTGAGTTCACAGGACATTCCCACAGTAGTCTACACTATTATTAATATATTATTTATTATATTTATTATATTCATTATTATTAATATTATTAAAATTAAGCTAAAATAAACACAGAACCCTTTTAAATGTTTACTTTCATTTTTAAATTGCTAAAGCGCACTTTAACAGTTGTGAAGAGAAACATCCCATAATACTAAATAACACATTTAGCTACTATTTTTTAAATGACATTAGATTGTAACATTTAACTTTTTCCTAAGACTGATATTGGTTGGGTAATAGGCTACGTGAAGCATGACACGGTTATGCTGATTTCACTAGATTTATTTACCGGTTATAGTCTAACCGTGGGTTAGCTTGCATGTGTGGGTGTAGTTTGATGTCTTTACCTAAAACTTTAAACATATATTAATAAAAACAAAACGGAAAGAAATAAGGAGAATAAAATAGATTTAAAGCACTCGTTTGGCGCTGAAGCGATGATCTGTCTGCGTTTATGTAAACGGTATCTTTGCATAACCTTCATAGATAAAATCAGTAATAGCGAAACTGCATATTATTATTACTATGAAAAGTATATTACTGCCTTAAGTCAGTAACTTAGGCAGTAATGCAAAGTAAAAATAAGTGAATAAATAGCCTAAATGAAAGGAACAAGAGGGACCAAAATCTAGTGTCCAGTGCCCCCCTGGGATTAAAATGCCCCCTCAGTTATGACATCCTGACGCCGGGCCTGCTGAGTCCTATCACTTTAAAATAACACTGTACATCTCTCTATTTTTAGGCTAAAACACTGCTTTATATATTTATTTATTTAGGACTATTCGTATGTATGTTTGTACTGTACCTACTTTCATTTTAGTTGTCGTTTATTTTAGTGGTCTTTTATTTCTTTAATTTTACTTTTTCCAAAATGAATCTTCATTTCACTTAACACGTTTACAATAATAATCAAGCTGTTAACATGTTTTTAATGATTAATAAAGCAATTATAGTGTTTTGTCTTATTATTTAACCTTCATTCACAAGTAGCAGGGTATTTACAGCTACTGCATATTTCTGTCCTTTCGCAAACTGCAGTCATACCTAAAAACACGTTCTTACGTTACAAGCCACGGTGGTAATGACCACATTAACGTAGCACCTACTCTAATCACCATTGAAAGTGCTTCCGGTTTGTGAAACCTCCCATCAAAATAGCTGAACAAATAATTTCAAATAATAAACCTGTCCATTATTTTAATATACTGCTATATTGCTGTATGCCTAGTATTATTACACTTGACAAAAGCTTAGGTTTACCAATCATTTATATTTTTAAATAAAACAATATCTTACCGGAACAATTACAGTCTTTTAAGTCAACCTTGTGGCAATAATTGTTTTAGTCACTTGTCACTGGTGTTAGTCTTTTACACAAATCTAGTAAAATGACATTTAGTAAAATATTTTTTTCATGAAAATTGTCACTGGTATTACTTTCATGAATATCGATTATTTTATTTTATTTTTTTCTACTGGTTATTCATTTGTGTCACTAGTGTTGGCCTACTGTGTTTTTCCCTCCGTCATAATAATTTTATATAATAATATCATTTATTATATAATATTATTTATTCTCCACAATTAATATTTGTACATCCGTTAAATACACACAATATTTAAGATTTAATAGATTGCATCAAGACTTGCTTTTTTTATTTTTTTAATAATTTCATTTATACACTGTAAAACCCAAAAAGTTAAGGTAACTCAGATCGTTTGAGGAAACCGATTGCAACAAAGCATTTAAGTTCAAAAACTGATCATAATGAGTACTGTGAACTTTATCCATTTTAGTAAATGAAGCAATTTGAGCACAGTAAAACTCGATAAATGAAGAGAAATCAAACCAACTGAGAAAAAAAAAAATTAAGTCAAGATTAAGAGTACAAAACTTTTTTCAAATGAGTAGAATTAACTTTCAGTAAATTTTGAGTTAACTACACTCATATTATTTAATTGTTGCATAACAGTTGACTGTTGGGTTTTAAAGTGTAGCAAATGTATGGCTACAGAAATGAACTAACATTAGAAGTTAATTTCTGGAAACAAGTATAAGAAAATAAAAACAAATAATAAAAGTGATTAAAAACAGATTAAAATGTTAAAACAGGTTATAAAAGAATGAAAAAGAAAAAAATGACTCTTTAAATAACTTAAGGAAATAAAAAATGATAATTAAATAATTCTTTTAACAAATAAATAAATGATTGAATGACATTGCTCATTTTTTTAACTGTAAAAAAACATGTAATCTTTAAATAATTTTACAAAAATATATGTGTTTCATATAGTAAAAGGTTATTGATTAATGTGGTTTAAATGATTAATGTGGTAAATTTTGCCATAAAACAAAATGGATGTTTCTGTAGAAAGACATAGAATGAAAGTTTTGTTTTTTTTTTCAAAAAGGGCTGTTGTAAACAAATAAATGCTGGATAGAAGAGAACCCAGTCCAGGAGACTCGAAACAAGCAGAATTCTTTTATTGAGACGGGATGGTTAATCTGCAGTCATACAACGTCTTCAAGAAGTCCGTGTGTCTGCAGGAGCCTACTGGAGGTCTGCAGTCTGCGAGTTTTATCACAAGTCTGCATTGAAACAAAGATGTCCTGTCTATATTGTATTCTTAGGAGGAGGGGAGATGGCTAAACAAAGCATGCAAATTAGGTATTGGGTTAACCAGCATATTGGTGTTAGAAAATCTGCCACACAAGTTAATAAACAAAGGGGTTTCTTTGTCCTGAAAGTATCACCCTAAGACAAAGGCAGAGTCATTAAAAGCCTGCCCGTTGCATTTGCATCACTGGCTCAGCCAGTAGTCAGAAAGATAAAGGTTTAATGTCTCTCATAGCTGGGCTGTTAAGGAAATGATATAATTAAAAACCAAAGAATATAACTTTTCAGTTATATGTAGATTATTGTTCATTTGAAATTAGATTATATAAATTTATAATTCCACAGGGCCTAAATAAACACATTCGTTCAACAGAAAAAAAAAATTACTCTTTTGGGTTTTAGAGGTAATACCTCTAGTTTAAAGTTGCTTTTCATGTTCTTTTGCCAGCAAAATATACTATGAATTGTAACAGAAGGAAGCCTGCTACTTTGCAATGCTGATAGTCACAAAATAGAACCACAAAATAGGAAAAAAAAAAAAAAAAACATCTGCCGGACGTGGTAAATGAGCGTCTCTGACACTGAAAACCAAACCACAGCCAAATGTGTCACAAAACAGCAAAGCACTTCCTCGCAACAATTAAACTCATGAACTGTTAGAGTTCCAGAAGCCATTTTTTTTCTGTTGGATATTGGAATTACTTCTTTCATTTTTAATATTTATTCATATTTTAATCTATATGCGTGAAATTTTTTTTTATTATTATTTAGTTTCTTTGCTCTGCATTGTCAGTGATGTTATATCTGGTCACAGTATTCATCCTCACAGGTAAGCACAATATTAATTTCCTTATTTGCATGTATTCAAGTCTATGAAACATTTTATTTACTATTCAAATATAATATGCGCTCTTTCGGTGGACAGTTTATGGAATCCATTGTTGTGTGGAGACTGGTCCAGATCAGAGGGTAAATGTTGGGACAGACGTCTACTTGTCGTGTAATTTCTCAAAATGTCAAGGACCTCTGGACATCATGTCTCTCAGTGTGGAGTGGGAATTCCAGGTATTTTTGGGACCAGCACAAAAATACATAGCATTTTCATAAAAATTACACACACACACATATATATATATATATATATATATATATATATATATATATATATATATATATATATATATATATATATATATATATATATATATATATATTATTTTTTTATTTTTTTATTTTTTTTTATATATTAATACATTTATCCTTTTTAAAATACAGAGTAACTCATCTTTGTCAAAAATAGTCCTCTACTACATCAAAAATCAAACTGCACCAGCTTCTGGTGTATTTTTTCAAGGAGATGTTGAAATGAGGAATTTTAATATACTTCTACCATCTGTGACCCATGACAACAATGGAACTTACTTGTGCAGACTGCGTCTTAATGGCATTTTTCACAAGAACCAAACACACCTTTATATCCGATCAGGTAACAAAGATTATTATTTTATTTTTTTTATCATAAATTTTATTTTGTACTTGTTTGGTTAGTTATTGTGGATAAGATGTTTATTTAATAAAACATATAATTGTCATGAAAACAAAAGTTGGCACAAAATAATATATATATATTTAAATTTTTTTTCTTTTTTAAATATTTCCCAAATGATGTTTAACAGAGCAAGGAAATTTTTACAGTATGTCTGATAATATTTTTAAGTCTTATTTTGTAATTATATATATAATTATGCTTTATTTCGGCTAGAATAAAAGCAGTTTTTAATTTTTTAAACACCATTTTTAGATCAAAATTATTTGCCCTTTAGGCATTTTCAATAGTCTACAGAACAAACCATCGTTAAACAATAACTTGCCTAATTACCTTAACCTGCCTAGTTAACCTAATTAACCTAGTTAAGCCTTTAAATGCCACTTTAAGCTGTATAGAAGTGTCTTGAAAAATATCTAATAAAATATTATTTACTGTCATCATGGCAAAGATAAAATAAATCAGTTATTAGAAATGAGTCTGTGTAGAAATGTGTTAAAAAAATCTGCTCTCTTTTAAACGGAAAACAGAGGAAAAAATAAACAGGGGGGCTAATAATTCAGGAGGGCTAATAATTCTGACTTCAACTGTGTGTATATATATATATATATATATATATACATACATACAGTATATATATATATATATATATATATATACTATATACTATATATACTATATATATATATATATATATATATATATATATATATATATATATATATATATATATATATATATATATATATAGTGCATCCGTAAAGTATTCATAGCGCTTCACTTTTTCACTTTTCCCACATTTTTTTGTTACAGCCTTATTCCAAAATAGATTTAATTCATTTATTTCCTCAAAATTCTACACACAATACCCCATAATGACAATGTGAAAAAATATTTTTTTCTACACACAATACCCCATAATGACAATGTGAAAAAAATTAATTTCTACACACAATACCCCATAATGACAATGTGAAAAAAAATTTTTTTTAAATTGTTGCAAATTTATTAAAATTAAAAAAACAGAAAATTCACATGTACATAAGTATTCCTGGGCGACGCTACTGCCCAACATTGTTAGAGTGATAATTTCACACTGCAGACTAGAGTAATTTAACAGGCTAATGGTCATGGTAGGCGATAAAACAAACATAAACAACAACAAACAAGAGTTTTCAACTCCGTTTTTTGACCACTCTTCGTTATTATTGTTCATTTATCTATTTGCTGGAAAATAGAACTGAATTTAGAAATAGTTTTGAAACTTTGCTCTTAACAAACTAAATTAAATATGTTGGCTAATGGTCTTCAGTGGAGTGAGTTTCCACCGTTTTTTTACTTCACGAAAATAATTACAAATAAAGAGTAAAAGTAAAGAGAAAGTAAAGGGGATGGATGGAGGAGGCTCATTCTTTTTCCCTCGCACTGCAGATGGTCTTTAACTGTTTTCTTGCTAGTGAAGTGTTCAGTTTTTCTCCATGTAAATAGCAAATGTGTCATGGCACGACACAACTGACTCTAAAAGGGAATGAGAGACGAGACTGGTTTAATGCATTTTATGCTCAAAACACACCCATAACTCATTAAGAGAATAAGCACAACCCTGTTAGACCATGCGCCATAGTGCGACCCATATTTTTCCGGCCTTATAATGGCAAAAGTGGATTCGGACATGCCCTTAATGCTTTTGTGCCATGCGCTTTAGACTTTGTGCCTAGACCATTAAAACAGAGCCCTGGACCTGTTTATAGATGGTCAATGGTGCGGTCTATTTCAGTTCTTCAAAATAGCAACACGCCAACGATGCACCTTAACACACCTCTATTTTAGACCTGCACACCCAAGAGTCCACAAAGTGGCACAAATGGATTTGATATTTAAACAACGTGGTGCAATCTTGAAAATTAGGGATGCGCTGATCTGAAAATAGCAACAAATTACACCAAACACATCTTTCGCCTTATTAAGCCGTGTGTATAGGGCCCTAATACTGTCAATGCAGCAACATACTTTATACTACTTAAATACTTAGCGCAGTTTAATGGTTCAAAATAAGATATCATTTCAAATGATTAAACTTCTTTCTTTTCTTCAGCTCAGAGCAGGAGAAACAGTCTAGGAGTGACTGATCTTCAGGCTCTTCAGACTCTTCCTCACTGGCTTCTGCCTGTGCTCTCGGTGACTGCAGTTGCGATGCTAATTTTTACTGTTGTTTTGGGAAGAAAGTTTTACAGATCAATCCGGGAAGGAGATGGCTCAAAGTAAATAATGTTCGTTTACAGAAAGAAACACCATAGCAGCTTGCAGGACAATTTTCTTTGACATGTTTTTTTTCTACTAGACAAAATATGGAAGAGGTTAAAACCAGCAGTGATACCAAAGACATGAGGATCACCTACAAGGTAGCACACTATCTTTAAAACTTACTTCTGTGTTTCTGTTCTTGTTTCCTCTCTTTGGTTTCTGATAGATTAATTCCACAAAGAGTGCAGAGCAGAAATGAGAAGTACATATCAATGAAAATATTAAAGTGTCTTTGATTCCAGTTTGTCTATTGTGAAAGCTACAGAAAATTACAGTTCTTGCGTTTTTCTGATGTTCTTCTTTCTCTGAGGCTTGTATTGTGTCTTAGGTGGGATGCAGCTCTATGCCTGTACTGACAGATGTAGGCAATCCACCAAGCAGCCCAGACAACATCTATGTCACCATGGTAATCAAGAAATATATTAAATACATTAATTACAATTAAAACCAAAAGTTAACATACACTCTAAAAAAGAACATAACCATTTTTTTTTTAAATGTCTGATGGTAAATCATAATAAACGTTTACTATTTTAGATCCGTTAGGCTTACCTAAATGATTTACATTTGCTGAATGCCAGAATAACGAGACCATTTTTTTTGAGGATTTTTTAATTTTTTTCTAGACAGTCAAAAGTTTACATACATTTCCTTGGTCTTTTTTTTAGCTTTGCTTTAAAACTGTATAAATTTGGTCAAATGTTTTGGGTATCCTTCTACAAGCTTTTCACAATAGTTTGAAGAGATTTTGGCCCATTCCTTACTGACAGAATTGGTGTAACTGAGTCAGATTTGTTGGCTGTCTTGCTTGCACAAGCTTTTTCAACTCTGCCCACAAATTTTCTATAGGATTGAGACCAGGGCTTTGTGATGGCCACTCCAAAACATTCACTCTGTTGTCCTGAAAGCACATTTTAACTAATTTGGCAGTATGCTTAGGGTCATGGTCTGTTTGGAAGACCCATTTGTGGCCAAGTTTTAATTTTCTGGCTGATGTCTTGAGATTTTGCTTCAGTATTTCTACATAATGTTCTTTCTTCATGATGCCATCTATGCTGTGAAGTGGACCAGTCCCTCCTGCAGCAAAACAGCCCCACAACATGATGCTGCCGCCGCATACTTCAAAGTTGGGATGGTGTTCCTAGGCTTGTAAGCTTTCCTCTTTGATCTCCAAATGTAACACTGGTCATTATGACCAAACAGTTCAATCTTAGTTCCATCAGACCACAGGACATGTCTCCAAAAATTATTATTTTTCCCAGTGTAATTTAGCTAATTTTAATCTGGCTTTTTTGTTGATTCTGTCTTGTTGATTATCCCATATTGTCGCACAAGGAAGCAGTGTGTTTGAGGTATTCCTTAAATACTATTCTACAGTTGTGCCTCTAATTAACTCAAATGTTGTCAATTAGCCAATCAGAAACTTCCAAAACCTTGATCCATCATCTAAGCTTTTTCAGAAGCATAATAATCTTATTGTATGTAAACTTGACTTTCAAGAAAATTTATAACAATTTCTCAAAAAATATCTCTCTCATTATTCTGCTATTAAGTATAACAGAAACAAATTTGATAATCCTAACTTACCTAAAAGAGAAAAGGTTTAGTCACATTAACATCTGACTTTTTTAAAAATGGTTTTGTGCCTTTTTATACAGTTTATGTAAACTTCTGGTTTCAACTGTATATGAAGCAATATGTGATTGTATGAGTTTATTTCACCTTTATTCTGCTTAATTTATGTGATGAGTTATAGATTTGTTTTGTTTAAATTAATTTAACACACCTAATTACACTTTAAAAGAAATGTATAGCACTTAAAGGGACAGTTCACCCTCTGAAAAAAGAAAAGAACATTTTGTCATTATTTATTCACCTGTCACATGTCACAAACCTGTTTTAATTTCTTTCTTCTGCTGAAGACAAAGTTTGAAAAAGGTTGGAAACCTGTAACCATTGACTTCCACAGTATTTGATTTTTCTACTATGGATGTCAATGGTTACCAGTTTCCAACATTCTTCAAAATATCTTTGAACTACAAAAGAAATAAACTGGTGGGTGAGTAAATGACGGTATTTTCATTTTTGGGGAAACTATCCTTTTAGGTGCACTTTAAATCTGTTTAACACACCAAAGTATTAACACATACAGTGAGTGATATAGGTCAGAATGGCACTACCACTGCGTGTGACAGCACCACAAAGGGATTAGTAAAATGTGTTTTAGGTGTAACAGCCTTTTGCAACACTAAATACCTTAAAGTGTTTACACATCAAAGTACAGTTTTACACTTAAAAAATGTATAAAACACATTTAAGCTTGCTTTAAACTATTTATCACACTTACCTTTGATATTTGTTTAACAACTGATATAAAACATAGATAAATACATTTAAGTACATAACATACCTTATTAATTCACACCTTTCTAACTTTAACACTTACTGTAGGTACTATTTTATATGTTTAACATGCCAAAGTACACTTAAAACTGTTTAACACTTTAAAGAACACTTAATAATACCAATACCAATAGGCTTAATTAGTTTCTCAAATCAACATACTCTTTCATATTTTTTTTTTTAACATATTGGAGTAATCTTTAACAGACTTTTTATTTATTTCTAAAAATACAAAAAAAAAATCACCCATTATAAGCCCCCCTGAATTATTAGCCACCCTGTTTATTTTTTTCCCCAATTTCTGTTTAACAGAGAGAAGATTTTTTTTTTAAACTTTTCTAAACATAATAGTTTGAATAACTCATTTCTAATAACTGATTTATTTTATCTTTGTCATGATGACAGTAAATCATATTTTACTAGATATTTTTCAAGACAGCTTAAAGTGACATTTAAAGATTTAACTAGGTTAATTAGGTTAACTAGGCAAGTTATTGTATAAAGATGGTTTGTTCTGTAGACTATCGAAAAAAAAATACAGCTTAAAGGGGCTAATCATTTCGACCTCAAAATGGGTTTAAAAAAATTAAAACTGCTGTTATTCTAGTAGAAATAAAACAAATAAGACTTTCTCTAGAAGAAAAAAATATTATCAGACATACGGTGAAAATTTCCTTGCTCTGTTAAACATAATTTAGGAAATATTTGAAAAAGAAAAAAAAAATCAAAGGGGGGCTAATAATTCTGACTTTAACTGTACATTTAGCAATTTCTGTCTTAGTTTTGAAGTAGAATTGGTTTTTTAGCAGCTTTGAAAACTGGCCTGTTTTGGCAATGTTCTGCCAAAGTGAGAAAAAAACTTTCAAGTCATTTAAAGATATAGGCACGCACTATGGCCTAGGATATAGGCATATGCAATACATAAAAAAAAATCTTACACATAGTCCCTTTAAATAACTATTTTCAGAGTACAGTTGTTTTGATATGTTAGCGAATATACTTTATACATATATTAAGTACTTGATTATAATTTTATTATAAGTTTGTGGTATATACTTGTATTACTTGTTAAGTGGGCCAAATTAAAGCTTCATCAGTACAAATGTTTAACAACAAATGTAATTTTATACATGACAATTACTTTACTTTCAGAAATTTACTTCTTACTTATTTTTTTAATTACTAAATTATCTACTACTACTAATTACTTGATTTGCCTAAATATGTACACTTGAAAGTTATAAGTACAAAATGATAAATACATGATAATTATGTACTTACATAGTTTTACAAGTATTTACATGTATTTTGTATTAAATTTGCAATAATTATAGCACTATAATGCACATTAAATCTATATTTTAATAAACTAAGCATATGTTTAATTTTCAGTTGTTTTATTTCATTTAGCAAAATTATAATACATAAATATAAGTTTTCATAGATTTCAACAAAATATATAGGTTATTATTATAGACATAATAGTCGATTTCTGGTCACACTTTATTTTAAGGTACAATTTATGCTATTAACAAAGCATTAAAACTTTTAGCTCAAACTACTAATTAGCTGCTTATTAATAGTTATTAAATTAGTAGATGGGCATAGCTATAGGGGTGTAAAATAAGATCATACAGTACTTTATAAAGGCTAATAAACAGCTAATAGCTTAATAATAGGCCTGGTAATAAACCAACAGTTATAGAATTTTAATTTAAAGTGTTACCCCATTTCTTAATGACATGCATCTTCAATATTGTACAGTGAAATTATAAACATGTGTTCACAGTTAGTAAATTAATGTTAATATGTGTGTTTTTGTCAACCCCTGGAAGCAGCATGGTTTCCCCTTTCCTCCTGTCGCAACCAGACACAGCAGACGTCTTCCTTCTGACTGGCAGTCAGAGAATGAACCCGTATCCTGTATACCTGCTGCCAACTAGATCAAGAAAAACTGATCATTCTGCTTGGTTCAAAACTTGTACAAAATGGAAAACAAACAGAATGATGCATTATTTAAATAGATGAGAGTATAAAATATTTATACTGTCAGACAGTTTAAAAAAAGTGCCTGAGGCCTTTTTTTTATTTATTTCCCCTTTTATTAGTATTATTCAGCAAAATATAATTACCCCACATTTTTGCTTGAATTTAAAATTTGAGTAGTCACATGTCATTCATTGTAAAAGGAAGAATCATTTACTGTCATATCAAAAAGACTTAAAATTCACAGCATACTTCATCCAAAAATTTAAATTCTGTCATCATGTACCCGCCTTTACTTGCTTCAAAACCTTGTGAATTTATTTTGTTAACAGAAAAAAAGACATTTAGAAAAATTCTGGAAACCTGTAACCATTAACTTATTTTGTACTTGTTCTTCCTACTATGGAAGTCAATGGTAACAGGTTTTCAGCTTTCTTCGAAATATCTTCTTTTGTGTTCAACAGAAAAAAGAAAAATGAGAATGGCCTAGGATATAGACATATGCAATACATAAAAAAAATCTTACACATAGGCCCTTACACATCGAACCATAAAGGTTTGCAACAATTTGAGGTAGAGTGAACAGGGAGTAAATTTAATGTATTTGGGTGAACTATCCCTTTAAGCAGAGATGCCCAAACTAGGGCTTGTGGGCCAAAGTTGGCCCTTTGTATCCTTTAACCTCTTAAGGCCCAAGGTGTTTTTTTTACATGCATTTTTTATTTATCTTTGCTATTTGGGCTTATTGAAACCTAATTAGAATAAAAATCTAAGTATCATCTTTTGATATGATGTACTTTAGGGAAAAATGATGTCCATATATGTGGACTTGTGGTCCGAATTTGATTGGAAAGGTTTGGGCAATGCCTTTAACAGAGATTCTCATTTCTATTTTAATGTAAACTTTTGTTTATTTTATTGTTGAGCTACAAAAAAAGCAAACTGAAAATAAGTGTTTCAATTAAATGTTGTACATGAATCAGATTTTTTAAAAAGTACATACAGTACTGTCACTTAACGAATAGGAGACAAAGCAGAAGACATCCGCGTGCAAATTTTAAGGCAAAGGCAGGTTCAGCATGACTAGTGTTCTCGGCACTGAACTCTATCGTTTGGATTTTTAAATGTTTTTTTAATGGTTTTATTGTAATAAGGTTTTCAAATGACATGCATAAGGTTTTCAAAAAAATAGAATGCAATAGTCAATGGGGTTGAAGCTATTTTTCTTTATTTATTTATAAATATTATGAAATAAATTAGGAAATTACCCATGGCGACTTTAATGCAATACAGTTTGTTATATTTACTTTTGGCCCACAGCTCTCAATCAAGTTTGGATTTTGGCCCTTCATAAGAAAAGGTTTGCGCCAGAGCCCAAGGTTTGGGATCGCAGTGCAGCCCCGAAATACTGCTTCATTGAAATTTAAAATCTCCCACAAGGTTTAATGCAATATTGTATCCTTAATTATATATATATATATATATATATATATATATATATATATATATATATATATATATATATATATATATATATATATATATATATATATATAAAGAGTTCAGATGCAAAAACCTCTAAGTGCCAGCTGAAATTTTCTTCTACAATGAGTGTTTTTTCTTAGCCCCAGTTATTTCATGTTAAAAAGAGATGAAAATAACCTATTCTTTGCCATATTTTTTTTTCATGTACTGTATATCATATAATGGATCATGTACATTATCCCAAATAAAAAAAAAAGCTAAAAATGATTATTTTATTTTGAGCTTTCATTTCGTTCATATTGCACTCATAGCTCAACAGACTCGCTGTCTCTGGAAAGATTGCCCAACAAAATGTCCCTGATGTACTGACAGTGCAAAAGTGGTTCTGTGTAAATACTCAAGTATTCATGCGCACTTTGCCTTTGAGATTTAAAGGAACCACAAACCAAGAGTTGCAATAAACTAATGGCTAGACCCATTATTGGCATTAAGACATTGTTTCAGTGTAGCATTTCTCCAATGTGCAAAATGACGTTGGCATGCCTACGTTAAAAAAAATGCATATATATATTTTTAATAGGATCATCATCACTATCGCATTTTCCAGCTTCATTTATTTCCTCACCTGCATCCAGCTCATCTGTAGTGCACTTTGATGTCCATTAGTGAGGAGATGAGGAGAGGTGGTGCTTCTGCAAGCTGCTGCTTCATTTTTTGGTTTCGCGTCAACAACCGCGTGTATTTTCTTAGGCTAATTTCTGACTGTGGCGAATCGAGGAGAGACATGTAACATATAAAGCGTATTTTTTAAAATAGTTTAACATTGCTTATATTAAATTTCTATATTATTTATTCGGTGCATTAATAGTGTAATGTTGCAAAGTGGTTAGTTTCAACCCTCTTGTGCATCAAATTAAAAACGGCAACCATAATATCAACCAGTTCCCTGCTACAGACACTGCCAGCCATATCATAGCACAAAATAAAAACATTTTCCTTGTTTTTTTGTATGACTGAAACGGAGAAATAGATCTCAAACGCATTTGTTTTGTTCTTATTTTGCGATACTTACATTGCCAGCGACCAAAATGCCCATTTTATTGCATTCTGGGGAAACGCAGTGGGCGTCCGCTTTGAAATTATCCTGTGTTGCAATGGTGATGTTTCTGGGTAAGTAAAAAAAGAGCTTCTGCTATGGGGGGAATAAATAAAGCACATCATTAAAACGACAATTTTAAATATCTGTTTGCAACATACAGGCGTATTTCCCTGCGCCATGTTATTATGATATGTGTGAAGAAAGGATGATAATAAAATCAGGCGTCATTACATACCTATAGCGTTTTATGGTCATTACAGATCACCTGTCAATCACTTTGAGGAATACGGCTGTGGCTCTGTTCAAATCGCCATCGGTATTATAGCTACCCTGTTGTGAGCGCATTCAGATCAGAATAAGTGTAGAAATCAAAGCAAGACAAACTATGCATTAATTATATGTGCATGTATAGGAAAAGAATTTCACATTTATTATTGTTTTCATTTCATACAAGCTGCTGTGATTATTTTTAAATGATCCGTTTAGCATTATACATAGCCTTGTGTCATACTGATAGTATGCAAGTCCATACTGTTTCTATTTGTTTGATTTCAGTGACTCTTTCTTCAAGTAACATGGTTAGACCAGTAGGTGGCGGCAAATTAATGTGTTTATGAACAATTTAAACAATTCCGCTGATTAATTCAGGCAAGGACAAGATTCCGTTCAAGATTCGTTTGGAAGTATTTAATTGGTGGAGAAACAGCACCCTGAAATAACAATAACAACGCTTAAGCAATAAGGTTTTATTTGCTGATATCAGTTGAGCCTATCGGTTAACATGACATAAAAATGAGCAATACTTGTACAGCATTTATTAATTCTGCAAATGGGAGTTTCAAAATGTAGAAATATATTTTGAAAATCAAAGTTATATGAAGCTATATAAACCATTAATGCTTAGATTTCTGTATCTAATACTGTATATCAATGTGTCGATATCATATCATAATATATATATATATATATATATATATATATATATATATATATATATATATATATATATATATATATATATATGTGTGTGTGTGTGTGTGTGTGTGTGTGTGTGTGTGTGTGTGTGTGTGTGTGTGTGTGTGTAATAAATTAATAGATGTGAGCAAATTATAAAGTGATGATAACATGACGATTATTATTTTTATGATGACATTATTATTATGACTTGTTATAATTATTAATTTATTTTATTTGTATAACAACTAATACTTTTGGAAATATAATAACATATAATATATAACAATTACATTTATTATAATTATAAAAGCTAATTAATAATGAACCAAAGAATATCTCAACTTGTAATCAAGTTATATAAAATAGCATTCAAATTAAAAATGATGTATATATTACAAACTATATTATATTATATTGCAAATAAATTAATAAAAACAAGATTTTTTTGAAGAAATGTGCAACACATCTAGTTAATACAATTAAAATCGTAAACAGTAATACAAATCCATGTTCTGGTTACATTGTGAATAGGTTTACAGCTCCAGCTGTGGCTTCCTGTGTTGCATGGGGATTATTTATTTCAACAGAAGGCAGATGTCCTAGTTTATTGTGCATAATCCACGTTGTAGTCCACATATTTTAATAAATGAAAGCTTTTTTTTACTGACCTAGAATTTATTTTAGGCTTAATATAGAGGGGTATAAATTGTGCAAACCGTGCATGTCTGCGTTCTTGCATTGAAGTGAATACAATGTAATTTTATGAAAATCCACAAGAGGGCGTAAAAGGCTGCTTTTTTTTTTAGACAAACGTGACCTGTAATAATCCAAACTCATTTTAACTTTAATCCTAAATAATTTAATTGGAATACATGACCTTACATAAAGAAGCTACAAACCTAAATTATATAAAAACCTTTATATATTAAGAGAAATCTTAATACACAAGAGAAATAGCAACTGCCACTCACTAATCTATGCATGCATATTTCATGAAGATCAATTAATTGATTTGAAATAGTTGTCACTTGGTTTTAATGTTTTGTTATTTACTGCAAAATGACTCATAAAAGAGTCCAAATAGATCTGGGTCCATTGTGGATTTTGATACAAATATTAATGCTGGATATTTTAAGCTTTCATCCACTAGAGAACGTGGCCTTAGTAATTTTTCCTTGCTCGAGTTATTTGCACATAAATACACAGATGAATACTGTGGACCGTGGTGCAGGCATCCTACTCTTTAGAAAATCGAAGTAAATAAAATATTTCAGTCGGCTTCCCCAAAATACACTGAATAATGCCACAAGGCCCAAAAGCTATTCAACTCAATTTATCTTTTGAAATGTCGTTTCTTCTTCATTATAAATATCTGCTCAATTGAAACACTTTGAGGTCAGTAATTGTAGTCAGCAAATATGCATTAATTGAGTACAGCACTTTTTTAAAGGTTGTTAATGTAGCACATTTTTTTTGTAGGTAGTTGTAAACAGTAGTTAATAAAGCACTTTTAAAAAAATGTTAATAGCAAATCAAGAGGATATATGATTAATTTCTGGAGGATAATGTGATACTCAGACTAAAGTAGTGATGCTATTAACTAGGTTTTGTGGTCACAGATATTAATTACACTTAATTACAGTAGAAACATGTTATTATTGGCTATAATATATTTTTATCTGTATCTGCATGTGTTTTTATTGCTCTACGAAACATCTTAAAAAATAACAAACAATATTATTTTGACCCCAAATATTTAAATCATGGTATACATTCTATACATGTCTATCAATAAGGATAAATGAATACTTTTTCAATTTACAGTTTAGGACAAAATCTGATGTTTAACAGAGCTATTTTTCATAGTATTTCTTTTTTTATTTCAGTCTCATTTATTTTAGTTTGTCTTAATAAAAGCTTTTTTTTTTTTTAATAATAATAATTTATTTTAAATATTAATAATATTAAGGTCAATATTATTACTCCCCTTAATATATTTTCTGTTTGCTAACAACCCACTGTTGTCTAACTTGCCTAATTAACCTACTGTAATTTGCCTAGTTAGCCTTTAATTTGCACTTTAAGCTGAATACTAGTATCTTGCCAAATAACGAGTGAAATATTATGTACTGTCAATATGGCAAAGACAAAAAAAAATTGTTATTAAAATGTAGTTATTAAAACTGCAATGTTTTAAAATGTGTTAAAAAAAACTATCTATTGGGGAAAAAATTGAAAAGGTATTAACATTTTACAGTAGGGCTGAATTGTTTTATAGTGCATGCAATGCATTGTACTGCTGTATACTGTGTCTTTTAAATGTATAATTTATTAAAGTATTGTTATTGTTTCTTATTTTGAATGGACAGCTCAACCAAAAATGTAACATGTACAGTGCATCTGGAAAGTATTCATAGTGCTTCACTTTTTCCAAATTTTTTTGTTACAGCCTTATTCCAAAATAGATTAAAATCATTTACTTCCTCACAATTCTACACACAATACCTCATAATGACAATGTGAATAAAGATTTTTTGAAATTGTTGCAAACTGATTAAAAAAAAAAAAAACTGAAAAATCACATGTACAGAAGTATTCACAGCCTTTGCTCAATACTTTGTTGATGTACCTTTGGCAACAATTACAGCCTCAAGTCTTTTTTAATATGGTGCCACAAGCTTGGCACACCTGTCTTTACGACTTTTTGCCCATTCCTCTTTGAAGTACCTCTCAAGTTCTTTCAGGTTGGATGGGAAGTGACTGTGTACAGCCATTTTCAGATCTCTCCAGAAATGTTCAATAGGATTTAGGTCTGGGTTCTGGCTGGGCCACTCAAGGAAATTCATCGAGTTGTTGTGAAGCCACTCCCCTGATATTTTGGTGGTGTGCCTTGGGTCATTGTCCTGCGGGAAGATGAACAGTCGCCCCAGTCTGAGGTCAAGAGCACTCTGAAGCAGGTTTTCATTCAGGATGTCTCTGTACATTGCTGCATTCATCTTTCCCTATATCCTGACTAGTCTTTCAGTTCCTGCTGCTGAAAACCATCCCCACAGCATGATGCTGCCATGTTTCACTATAGGAATGGTAATAGCCTGGTGATGAGCGGTGCCTGGTTTTCTCCAAACGTAACGCCTAGCATTCACTCCAAAGAGATCAATTTTACTCTCATCAGACCAGAGAATTTTGTTTCTTATTGTCTGAGGGTCCTTCATATGCCTTCTGGCAAATTCCAGGGAGGGAGTGGCTTCCGTCTGGCCACTCTACACTACAGGCCTGATTGGTGGATTGCACCCTCTGTAAGGTTCTTCTTTCTCCACAGAAGAATGCTGGACCTCGGACAGAGTGACCATCAGGTTATTGATCACCTCTCTGACTAAGGCCCTTCTCCCCCAATCACTCAGCTTAGATGGCCGGCCAGCTCTAGGAAGAATCCTGGTGGTTCCAAACATCTTCCACTTATGCATGATGGAGGCCACTGTGCTTATTTGAACTTTCAGAGCAGCAGTAATTTTTCTGTAACCTTCCCCAGCCTTGTGCCTTGAGACAATCCTGTCTCGGAGGACTACAGACAATTTTTTTGTCTTCATGCTTGGTTTGTGCTTTGGCATGCACTGTCAACCCTGCAACCTTATATAGACAGGTGTATCAAATCATGTTCAATCAACTGAATTTACCACAGGTGAACTCCAATTAAGCTGCTGAAACATCTCAAGAATGATCAGTGGAAACAGAATGTACCTGAGCTCAATTTAGAGGTTCACGACAAAGGCTGTGAATACTTATGTACATGTGATTTTTTTATTTTTAATAAATTTGCAACAATTAAAAAAATATATGTATTTTTTTACATTGTCATTATAGGGTATTGTGTGTAGAATTTTGAGGAAATAAATTAATTTAATCCATTTTGGAGGAAGGCTGTAACAAAAAATGTGGAAAAAGTGAAGCGCTGTGAATACTTTCCGGATGCACTGTATACAGCATATACTTATTCTCATTACATTCTTTCATAATGATAACTATATATATATATATATATATATATATATATATATATATATATATATATATATATATATATATATATATATATATATATATATATATATATATTAAAATAGCATTTTGGAAGGTGCAGACTAACATTTAAAATATTATTCACTGAAGATTTTGTTTGAGAATATCAGTTTTTTTTAAACAGTTTTTGTCCTCTATGAAAAATAACAAATGATAATCATAGAGAATCCTTAAGGTTAAAGGTATATTGTTGAATTTTAAGTACATTTTAAGGGATCTCAAATCTGCTTTCAGAGAATTATAATATTACAGTTTGGTCAAACCATAGATCTAAAACATGTCTAGTGTGTCTTAAAGCAAATGTTGTAGGGAATATTTGTTTTTGGGTGAACTTCCCCTTTAAATAGTGGATCAATGAAATAAACTGCTGTAACAGTAGCTGCAGTCTTCTTCAAGCTGAATCTGACATATGGTGGACTCTATGAGAAACGATTACTGGTAATAGGCTTGTGAAGATCTGCTTCACATTGAAATACAGATGCCTGTGTTGTCTAACTTCACTCATTTTCTGTGCAAACATATTTCAGTTACAGTAAATGTGGTATCTTGAAACGATCTCACCAGCTTTGTTATCATAATTTCGATAACAAAACATAACTTAGATAACAACATCTTTACAAAATGTCTCCATTGAACATAGTCTTTATGCACTGTTCTAATTATTTTTGGCATAAAACAAATATACTATATAACGTTGGCTATTCCTACAAAAACATACACAACCAACATTCTAGTAATTTTACTGGAGTATGAGAGTGGAATGAGTCAGACAGTGAAATGTCTCAGTGCTATCAGACTGTTTAGAGTGCAATAGTCAGGTTCGGGAAGTAACAATTCCATTAAATTTCTCCATAAGGATACTGATAATATACCAATAAATGCTGAACCATTAAAAAGAGACCTTTTGTGAACTATGAAGTTGTTAATCGATACTTTTGTTAAAGCCAGCAGCCTGCACTACTTAAACTTTATTTTTAAAATGAGTATGTTCCATTTTATCATTGTTCATTGTGAAAACTGAGAAACTACATTACCCATATTGCAGTACAAAAATTTTACCCTATCAGTGACTTTATAGTGAGCAAATCATGATTAAGGATAAACAGATAGGTCCATAAATATTTGGACATTGACACAATTCTAACATTTTTGGCTCTATACACCAACACACTGGATTTGAAATGAAACAAACAAGATGTGCTTTAACTGTAGATTTAGACTGTCAGCTTTAATTTGAGGGTATTTGCATCTAAATCAGGTGAACGCTGTAGGAATTACAACAGTTTGCATATGTTCCTCCTACTTGTTAAGGGTCCAAAAGTAATTGGACAGAATTATAATCATAAATAAAATTTTCACTTTTTAATATTTGGTTGCAAATCCTTTTCAGTCATATACAGCCTGAAGTCTGGAATGCATAGACATCACCAGACGCTGGGTTTCATTTCTAGTGGTGCTCTGCTAGACCTCTAGAGCAATTGTCTTCAGTTCCTGCTTGGTTTTGGGGAATTTTCCCTTCAGTTTTGGCAAGTGAAATGCAAGCTCAATTGGATTCAGGTCAGGTGATTGACTTGGACATTGCATAACTTTGCACTTCTTTCCCTTCAAAAAACTCTTTGGTTGCTATTGCAGTATGCTTTGGGCCATTCTCCATCAGCACTGTGAACCACCGTCCAATGAATTCTGAAGTATTTGGCTTAATATGAGCAGAAAAATGATGCCTGAAACACTTCATAATTCATCCTGCTGCTTTCGCCAGCAGTCACATCAACAATAAATTTCATTGTGCCATACATTGCGCCATACATGTGTCAAGTTCCTTTGACAGCCATACATGGCCACACCATGTCACCACTACCACCGTGCTTCACTGCTTAAGATCATGAGCAGTTCCTTTCCTTCTCCATACTCTTCTCTTCCCATCACTTTGGTACAAGTTGATCTTGGTATCATCTGTCCACAGGATGTTGTTCCAGCACTTGGAAGGCTTTTTTAGAACTCTAATCTGGCCTTCTTGTTTTTGAGGCTCAACAATGGTTTACATCTTGTGGTGAACCCTCAGTCTTCTCTTGATTGTGGACTCTGACACACATACACCCTCCTCCTGGAGAGTGTTTTTGATCTGGCCAACTGTTGTGAAGGGAATTTTCCATCCACAGTTGTTTCCGTGGTCTTTCGAGTCTTTTAGTGTTGCTGAGCTCACTGGTGCATTCTTTCTTTTTAAGAATGTTCCAAACTGTTGTTTTGGCCACGCCTAATGTTTTTGCTATCTCTCTGATGGGTTTGTTTTACAGCGTTCACCTGATTTGGATGTAAATACCCTCAAATTAAAGCTGACAGTCTAAATCTGCAGTTAAAGCACATCTTGTTCGTTTCATTTCAAATCCATTGTGTTGGTGTATAGAGCCAAAAATGTTAGAATTGTGTTGATGTCCAAATATTTATGGACCTAACTGTGTGTATATATATATATATATATATATATATATATATATATATAAATTTGTTTTGTTTTTTTATTTATTTATTTTTCCTCATTAAACCTGTTCAAGGGTTAGTTACCAAAAAAAAGGAAAAAATGTTATTAATTACTCACCCACATGCTGTTGCAAACCCGAGACCTTCGTTCATCTTAGATGAAATCTGAGAGCTCCTTCATTCTCCATAGACAGCAAGGTTGTCGATTTGTTCAAGTCCAAAAAGGTACTAGAAAACATCTTCAAAACTGACTTTATGCCTTGAGTGGTTCAATTAGCATATTATGAAACTACGAGAATACTTTTGTGCACACATAACACAAAAATAATAGGTGCGTTCGACATGAAGCACGGCAGCAGCCGATGATCAACCTGATTAGCCGAGTGCAGGCGGGGGCGGAGTTGAAAAAAAGCTGGCCACTTCAGGGGCTCATAGTTGCTGCAGTCATGATTAGTGATCACATGGCGTGATCATTAATTATTTATTTATTGAAATAACAACAAAATATATACAGTACAAATAAATTAGAATACAGTCTCTACAAACTATAGTTCATTTTTAAACAATAAGGGAATTATGAATTAAATTTAAGTAGCCTACATAACAAATGCATGAGAAATAAGGGGAAAACGAGAGGGCACATAAAAAGGAAATAAATATCCATGAATAGGATTATTTTGGATAATGAAAGCATTTTTAAAAAGCACTTTAAACCAAAAAGATTGAACAAAATGACCCAAAATAAATGAGCTACACTTTAAGTAGAAGTTTCCCAGAAAGAGCAGGTACATCAATGACACTTAAAATTTCTGCATAAATGGATTGAGAGGAAATAAAATATTTTAAATCATATATTTTTATATTTAATAAAATATTTTTTTTAACTCAATTTGTTAAGAAATTGTCAGGATCAATGATGATAATTATTTCATTACAAGTCTGTAATACTTATTTAAGTTAATATTTAGGTTATTTACTAAAATATATAATTTAAATCGTTTATGGAGCTGAATACAGTAGTCTGTTTAAAAAAGGCAGAATAAACCTATGCAAACAATCTAGTCAGTATGAACAAATTATTTAACAAAAGATGATACTGCAGTAAAATATTTATAGTCTTTTAATAAGCATCATTTGTACAAGATTGAGATGGTATGAACAGTTAATTGTTTGTTTTGAAATTTGTGAGACAGAAACACACGTGGTTGTTGTCATGCAGTCAACTCCGCCAGTCGTGTAATATCAGTGTCGTCATCCCAGTTCCAGCAGTCGCTCTTCAGATGCTGCACCGGCTGAATCAGTTGACTGATCTCGGAGCACTGTCACAGTACTTTGATGCCACATGTGACAGTCTCGTGGTGTCCGCGCAGCATCAATCCAGACAATATTCTAACCAGCATGCACCACTTTAAGACAGATTTCGATCGATCTGCGCATCGCTGCATGAAGTCGAACGCACCTAATGACTTTATTCAATTGTTTCTACTCCTCAGTGTCAGTATATTGTGTGCATTCACAAGAACTGTACCCAGATGCCTGCACATGACTTTCTCTGTATGAAACAAGCACAGGCACATGTGATGTAATACGTCAGCAGATGACCAAGTGTAACACATACAGCTCTCTCTCATAAATGTGTACAATTTACTGACAATGAGGAGAATCAAACTCAGGTGTGCCAACTGGGCAAATCAAATCAAATGTGAAAAGCAACAGATGTGAAAAGCACAAATGTGAAAGCACAAATGTGAAAGCAACCTCAAATTAGGTTACTCTGTCAGTTTTGATTCAACTAAGGTCTGAGACACACCAAACTGACGATACTAAAACGGTAGGCCATTCGTCTTGGATTCAGATCAGGTGATTGACTTGGCCATTGCATAACCATAAGATAGGTCCATAAATATGGCCTTTGTCGGTCCGTTGATTTGGTTTTGTCCTTTGTTGGTTTGGTTCGTTTCAGACTGTCGGCTGAAAAGAATTGCTCTGATTGGTTATTCAGGAATGGATGAGAGCACATGTGGTGAAGTGCTGTAGTAATTAAACAATTCATACCAAGAAGGGACACGAAAAGACTGGATGTAATTTTGCTACATTGATCAAATATTTGCAAACAATATGGATTATTAGCATATCAGACATACTTGCACGAGCGAATCCTTCCGTGGTGAGTGACAATTACTATGATAATGGTACTAAATGCTGCTTTATTTGCACTTTGTCTGTGCACATTGAAAGATCTAGTTTCCCTTTGTGAAACAAGAAAACAGACTACTCCCCTTTGTGGAGCACAGACACATCCGCTTGCACAGGTGCAGAACGTGGCTCTCATTTCAGTCAGTTTTCATCCGTTTGGTGTGTTCATGAGCAGCTTTTTTGTCCAGAAGCAATCCAACGTGGACAACAATAGAGTTATGTTTTGTTGGTGCTAGGTGTCAGCCAGGTGTGTCTTGCCCTAATGCTGGGTTCACACCAGATGCAGAGCACTGCGTCACTCGCTCTAGTTTAAGACTATAGAATACACAAGACGTGTCACTCGTATTGTTTTAAATGGGGAAAAGTGTAACGTCAACATGGCGATTGAAGCCCCGCCTTTTAGTACAGGAGCCAATTATCGATCACTATAGACTGACGAATCTCTGGAGGAGGGGCTCAGACCAGCTGTGAGTTTCTGCAGATTTTGTGTGAACGTTTAGAAATGAAATTAAAGACGCATTGTTGTTTAATTTTATTAGTGATTCCTAATATGAAATTTAATCGTAAGCTTGGCAAGCAATTTTAGAGAATTTGAAGTTTCGCCATTTAGACAAAATGCCCGAGCATACTGCCCAGGAGGCATTTCAAAGATGGCCGCCAAGTGAAATTACGTGCCTTAAAGGGACTTTAGGTTTACTCATGGGATGTTTTCTCCTCACACAAGTTTTTCGCTTAAGTTAAGTTATTTGAACTTGCACAGTAACCATGATTGAGGCAAATTCCCTGCTTTTGCAGCAATACTGTTGCACATTCCACATCATTTGTGCAGCAGAGCAATAATTTCCCTTTTTTTACCCATTTGCGTTAACTTTGCATGTAATTTAAGGCTGATTTATACTTGTGCGTTAAGCACACGCAGATGGTCTGGTGCAGCATTCGCACAGCCACATACCCTTGTAATGTGTAAAATGTAACTACATATCACGATGACATGTAGTGCAAGAACTGTGATAGGTCAGTTTGATAGCGATGATGAGTGTCGGCGGGGTCAAGAACCATTGGAGGTGGTGTGAGCCCAGTGCTGTGATTGTTTAATGAGTCCCATGGGGGAGCTTCTAATGGATACTTTGGTTTTGTGTTTACTTTATAAATGAAGTAGTTCCACATCAGCCGCCTCTGAATGAGCGAGCTTGAACTACTTGTACAGTAAGTTAGCATTACAGGTGTTTCCGGTGTCAACAAAAGCCCCGCTAAGAAACTCGACAAAGAGGATCAGAGACTACGTTTACATGGACACCAATAATGCGATTTGAATGTAATTAAGACAATACTCTGATTAAGAGTCGACCATGTAAACAGCGATTTTTGATTAATTTAATCAGATTAAGGTCATAATCGAACTAAAGAGAAATCGAATTAAGACATGTGGAGTATGCCGATTTTAGTCGCATTATTAAAGTGCAGTACATACATGTAAACACCTTAATCAAACTATTACCGTCATGTAGGACTTTAAGCCACTTTTTGCAACAGGATAGTCCACATACACACACACACACGCACAGCTGATTGACACACTTTGCACCTACCAAGTCAGTGCAGACCACAGACACCTGCATCGTGAAATGCGGTATGAACTTCCATTAAAACAACAACTCCAGCAGTTCATAGTTGCATCCAATATCTCGTTTGTCACAATGGGCGTGCATGAAATGTTCGTGAATGAAAGTGAAAGTGCCAAACTGCAGTTAAAGTCGACAAATTAAAAATGAAACACCCGAAATTACATGAAACTCCAGAGGAAATGCAGATAGCGCGGTGACGCAATGACGTTAATCGAATTATGTGCTATAACATGTAAAACGGGATCATGAAAAAAAGCAACTCATGTAAACGCCTTAGCATAATTATTATCTTAATTAGATTAAAGCAAATAATTTTATTTCTGATGTCCATGTAAACGTAGTCAGTGAAAACACTATACCAGCTAATGTTTCGAAAGTGTTACCGTTAGAGCAACACAAATATGCACCATGGGATACAGCGGTCCGTCTTTACTCATGTGAATAATTAAAGTTTTTTCAGTCTCTAACAAGCGTTTGTCTAACCAGTTGTCACATTTTCAAAACTCTAAACACGATTAGCACAGCATCTGTGTTTTTGTGGAAATACCATTCACACTTTTCATGTCGTTTTCAGCCAATATTCAGTCAGTGAACACATTTCTACTATGCTTACATTTTCTTAACAGACAAGCTATACCTCCTCAAAAATGATGGATTGTTTTCTGTAGGATTTACCAATGTTAACACTTAACATCCCACAACAGCAAAAACAATATTCCAAACCTTAGATACGGTATAAAAACCTCTGCTTCAACTATGATATCAGTTAAAAAACAATAGCAATATCAAAAATATATCTCAGCAGATAATAAACTAACAGTTCAATAATTGACACACAGCTGATTTATGTTGGGTAAATTTGGCCAATCACAGCGATTCCAGTCTGGCTTAGACTCAGAGGCAGGGCTTATTTTTTTCTATTAAATTTACTGTATACTTTTTACAGTAAAAGGAGGACTTTGAGAAGTGATGTTGATGAAAACATGTTCTAACATGGCCTAACCCTGAAGATCGCAGAAACAGCAATTTTGTGGTTTTTTTAGACCCCCCCCCCCCCCCCCCCCCCTTTATCTAGTCTTTTTGCTGTTGTTTTTTGTTTAGAATTCTCTTACTGTATGTGTTTCGTGGATATTTTGTTTGCTGTAAGCAATACTGTAAAACCTTTTCAGTTCTATCATTCCATGTTTCTACTACACATCCTGTAGTAATAAGTAAAGGAAAAAAAAACTTATTTGCTTTTTACTGGAATGCTTTTGAATGTGAACATTACTGTACATGTGGACATACAGTTCCCAACCAGGAAATTTAGTGTCAAAATAGTAGATTGCATGTTTTGCATGCAAATACCTGTAAAATTGAATCATAAAAGTCTATGCAGATTTTGTAAAGTCAAATATATAGTCAGTATTTTGATACATGGTGTATTTGATTGACTGCATAAACCTTCATTCATTCATTTTCTTTTCGGCTTAGTCCCTTTATTAATCTGGGGTCGCCACAGCAGAATAAACCGCCAATTTATCCAGCATATGTTTTATGCAGCGGATACCCTTCCAGCTGCAACCCATCACTGGGAAACATCCATGTATACTCATTCACACACATACACTACGGACAATTGGTACCCACCGAACTGCGCCACCGTGCAGCCCCTGCATGAACCTTGTGAAGTGAAAACAAGTGTTATTCTTTGACAGAATAATTTTGTTTTGAGTCAGATTTCCAGTGTTTTGGTAAAGTTAGTGTGCACAGAGAAAGATGTGTTCTATTTTGAAATGAAGAGTTAGTATATATTTGACAAAATGTATTTTTGAGTAGAGAATTATTCCTTTGGCCAACTGTGTTTTGTACGTGTGAATCTGTTTTAAGTGTTTAGAAAAAGTATCTGAAGTAAGTGCTTGTTAGCGATTGAAAAAAAATCTGTAATTCCACATTTGGTGTTAACTCAGCATAATATTCATACCGTACATCTTTTGAATATTTAAAGACTACATTTTGTGCGCTCAAAATTACAAAACATAGCACTTTTGTAAACGAATAAAAGCAAACAGTGTGCACTTCTGTATGTCTTAGTGAACTTGCTTCTATAAAATATCAATAGAGAGCTAAATCATTCATTCATTTTCTTTTCGGCTTAGTTTCTTTATTAATCAGGGGTTGCCACAGCGGAATGAACCACCAACTAATCCAGCATATGTTTTACACAGCGTGTGCCCTTCCATGCTGCAACCCAGTACTGGGAAACATCCATACACACTCATTCACACACATACACTATGACCAATTTAGTTTTTATTCAATTCACCTGTACCACATGTCTTTGGACTGTGGGGGGAACCGGAGCACCTGGAGGATACCCACACAAACACAGGGAGAACATGCAAACTCCACACAGAAATGCCAACTGACCCAGCCGGGGCTTGAACCAGCAACCTTCTTGCTGTAAGGCGATCGTGCTACCCACTTAGCCATGGTGTTGCCCCAATTAAAATGAAAAACAAACATTCTCCTATTATGTGATCCATTCAAGCATGCAGACGCAACCACAACTGCAGAGACGCTCGCGAGTCTGTCTAACTTCAGCTCTTAAACCGAAAACAAAGAAAGCGCTAGTTCATCAATAAGTTATTTAAATGTTAATGCAGCCTCTATGGGTTTTCCCTCACACATTCACAATCATTACGTCTGCCTGTGTGCTGTGACAAGCTTTATCCGTGTGCAAGATCGCTTCCTAAACTATATAAAGTCTCATTATTATAAGTTTAATAAACATTTAATAAGTCAACTAATCGCTTAATATGAACATCTACTAGTGGACAAGGAAAATAGTCATGGGAAGCCCTAAAAAATCTGGAACCACTCAAAAAATGTGGGTGGGGCACTAACGCATTTAATATCAGCACACTTAAAACGCCGTTAAGCCAATCAGATTGAAAGACCAAATCTATCCATTGTATCCATCTATCCACTTTTCTTTTTCCCATAACCTTGAGAGCAGGAAAAAGAGGACAGAGAGACAGCGCAGGGAGGGTGCAGGACTGGGGTTTGTCGGCACTCTTGTGTGAGAGAGGGCGAGAGAGAGAGCTACACTGCAGTGTTTTATGCCGACAGCTCTCTTAACCGGTGAATATTGATGCATAAGCATCGAATCCGTACCCTAAGCACAAAACAGTAGTACTCATTTAAACAGACTTCACAGAGCATTGTATCTTACTATGTGCTGATTCCTCAAAGAAACGCATGAATTCAGTGATTAAATGTGCATGGGGTTTGCTAGGGAGTTTTCAAGCATATGTAGCATGGAGAGAAACGGTCTAAATATACATGAAGGTAAAAGGGTGGGTGGGGATGACATTGACGTAGTGCTGGTATTGAGTAACACGGCCGGCTGACTGCTGACTCTGCATGTGTGTGCGTGTTTATTTTAGCCCACACCGAAAGCATATGCAGGATCTGCTGTTACAATGCGGCGCTGCATCATTTGTATAAAGAAAGGCTGTGTGTTTAAATGTTGCCTTGTTAGCATTCTGAATTTAGCGCACTATGAATCATACTCGATGTGAAGGTATTCAAGTATACATGAGGTTTGTGTATGTGTGTGTGTGTTGTCTGAACACAGCTGCTGTAGTTCTTGCTCTCTATCCGCGAGGACACCTGATTTTTCTGGAGGGAGGGAGACGGACTGAACTGCAGCACTTTGAGGGGGTGGGGAAGAGAACGGGATGGGACGGGATGGGACGGGATGGGGTGGGCTGGGTTGGGAGGGTGTGACGAAGTTGCTGCTACTACTGCAGAGAGCCGAGCCGATAAAGCATAACTGCTGCAGCAGTGGGAACTTGTCCAGAAACACAAAAACTCCTGACTGCAGAGGGATGAAATGGTGCAGAGGTGGAGAAAATATACCTTTGGACAACATTATGATG
This sequence comes from Danio kyathit, assembly GCA_903798195.1. Classification (NCBI taxonomy): domain Eukaryota; kingdom Metazoa; phylum Chordata; class Actinopteri; order Cypriniformes; family Danionidae; genus Danio; species Danio kyathit. The sequence goes on along the minus strand of LR812533.1, from coordinate 15,995,272 downwards.
TTTTGGTTGATTCTCTAATTAATGGAATAATGCTTAATACAGATAATAAAGTCATTTATTTAAATAGAACTATACAATTCTAAAACCACAATATGGTTTCCTTAAAGGGGTAGTTCACCCAAAAATGAAAATTTGCTCACTATTTACTCACCTTCAAGTGGTTCCCAAACCTTTTTGAGGTGCTTTCTTCTGCTGTATACAAAAGAAGATATTTTGAAGTACGCTGAAAACATTTAACCATCTACAGTTGTATGCAAAGATTTGGCCACCCCTCTGTGGCTGCATAGTTATGTGCTGTTTCTTTATAAGAGAAGATCAGAGTGAAATGCCATTTGTTTTCCAGAGAAAGCTAGATAATGTCATGTTTTTCATACAGAAATCCGTAGTGTAGCAGTATGGAAATGTGTGAAATTAAATTAAAACTGAAAAATAGACAATGCAAAAGTTTGGGCACCCTCTCTTTTGTGTGGATTTCAAAACCTGTATTTATTTAATGCTGATTGATTACAACACAAAAATTATTTGAGTGACTCAGTCAACCTTAACAATCATTATCGAGGTGCAACCAGTCATGAAAAAGAATATTTAAGATAGCTGATTGCTAGTTGTGCTTCTCCTTATTGTGAACCTGAAAGTAGCAACATGGGAACCTCTAAATAACTTCCTAATGACCTAAAAACTAGCATAATTCTTGAACATGGATTAGGAGAAGGGTGCAAAAAGCTATCACAAAGGTTTAAAGTCTCTATCTGCACAGTCAGAAATATAATAAGAAAATGGAAGGCCACAGGAACAGTTCTTTTGAAGGAAAGATGTGCTAGACCAAGAAAAATATCTGAAAGGCAAAGAATAATTAAAATGGTCACAGACCACCTCCAAAGAGCGCCAGGAATGTCTTGCTGCTAATAATGTCATTGTACATGTTTTCATGGTCCAGCGCACTCTTCACAAAAAAAAAACAGCTCAATGGAAGGATGATGCGGAAGAAGCCTTTTCTGCATTCTGCCAACTAGAAGAGTCATTTGAGATATGCAAAGTCTGGACAAGCCTGAATCATTTTGGAAACTATAAACTGTGGAGAGATGCCACAACCATAGGTGCTTTGGATGGCAGAAAAAGAGCACAACATTCAAGGAGAAGAACATGCTTCCTACTGTAAAATATGGTGAGGGCTCTATCATGCTGTGGGGATGTGTGGCAGACCCAGGTACTGGAAACCTTGTCAGAGTTGATAGTCGCATGGATTCCACTCAGTATCAGCAGATTCTGAAGAATAATGTTCAGGAATCAGTCAAGAGACTAAAGTTACTCAAGGGTTGGATGTTTCAGCAGGACAATAACCCAAAGCACAGTTCCAGATCTACCAAGGAATCCATGCTCAGACATGATACAATGTTCTAGAATGGCCATCCCAGTCCACAGACTTGAACATCACCGAAAACCTGATTGATTTGAAAAGGACTGTTTTTGCTCGGCACCCATCAAACCTGACTGAACTGGTGAAATTGTGCAAAGAAGAATTGTCCAAAATGCCTTTAGCAAGAATTCAGTGACTTATCCTTGACTATAAAAAGCATCCACAGGTTGTTATTTCAACAAAAGTTGGCTCTACAAAGGATTAATGTCATTATTCTGTTAGGGTGCCCAAATTTTTGCACCTGTCTGTTTTTGTTATGATTTAAATTGCATTGCATCTGTTGGTTAAATAAATGTTATGTCAGAACTGACACATGATTTGAAAGGCCAGCAGGCTATGGTTTGCAATTATGAAAATGATCAGGGGTACCCAAACTTTTTTATAAGACTGTACATCCATAGTAGAAAGAAAATAATAATTTGAAAGTAAATTATTACAGGTTTCTCGCTTTCTTTGAAATATCTTCTTTTGTGTTTAACTCTTACAGGTTTGGAACAAGTGATGTTAGAATTTATTTATTTATTTTTTTTAACGAACTATCCCTTGGAGCGGCATGGTGGCTCAGTGGTTTGCAATGTCGTCTCACAGCAAGAAGGCCGCTGGCTCGAGTCCTGGCTGTGCCAGTTAGCATTTTTGTGTGGAGTTTGCTTGTTCTCCCCGTGTTGGCATGGGTTTCCTTCGGGTGCTCCGGTTTCCCCCACAGTCCAAACACATTTATTTACATTAGATGTTGCCTACCCTGTTGTTGTCTATTGGAAGGAATGTGTCAATAGAGTCGCTATTTTTGTACAGGGTAACTTTGAAATTAATGCGGAACCAAGGTGTAGTGGATTACTGAGCCATCCAGAGAGAAAGATATATACAAATGTATACATTTAGATTCTTTAGATTCAACTTTATTGTCATTACACATGTACAAGTACAAGGAAACAAAATGCAGTTTAGGTCTAACCAGGAGTGCAATAGCAGCAAGTGCAGGATACAGGTATAAGTTATAAAGTGCAGTTATAGAAAAACTATGGTGATATTTACAAATGGATGTACATTGGACATTATATACAGGTTGTATTAGCTATGAACAGAGATTTACAATAGATGGATATATGTACAGGTTGCTATTAATAATCAGAAGTGTGCAGATAGATAAAAATAATTACAAATGTATATGTACAGTGGGTGTGTACATAATTACAAATGCACATGTGCAGTGGGTATGTACAGTTTAAATAAATAAATCCGTGCAATGTAGTGCAATGAATATGTGCAATTTTTAAATGTGCAAATGTTAAATAGTGCAGTGATTATGAGGACTATGAGTTATGAGGAGAGTGGGGGTGTATCAGGGGGGCAAAAGAGTCAGTGGGGGGGCAGAGTTCAAAAGGGAGACAGCTCTGGGAAATAAGCTGTTCCTTAGTCTACTGGTTTTTGTCCGGGGAGCCTGAAGCGTCTGCCGGAAGGCAGGGGAGAAAACAGTCTGTGAGAAGGGTGAGAGGAATCTTTAAGAATACTGTGTGCTCGCCGTAGACAGTGTTTCTTCTGGATGTCCTCTATGGCTGGCAGTGTGGTCCCTGTGATGCGTTGGGCAGTTTTCACCACCCGTTGCAGTGCCTTGCGCTCAGCAACAGAGCAGCTTCCATACCAGACTGTGACGCAGTTGGTGAGGATGCTTTCTATTGTGCAGCGGTAGAAGTTCACCAAGACGGCTGATGACAGCTAGTTCTTCTTAAGCTGCCTTAAGAAAAATAGGAGCTGGTGAGCCTTCTTGACCAGGCTGTAGGTGTTAGTGGTCCAGGAAAGGTCCTTTGAGATGTGGGTCCCCAGGAACTTGAAGGATGAGACAGGCTCAACGGCCATCCCATTGATGTGGATGGGATCATGTGAGCCTGTTTGTCCCTTTCTGAAGTCCACAATGAGCTCCTTGGTCTTGTAGGTGTTAAGGAGCAGATTATTGTCGGTGCACCAAGTGGCCAGATGCTGTATCTCCTCCCTGTAGGCAATCTCATCATTGTTGCTGATTAGACCAATAACTGTGGTGTCATCTGCAAATTTGATAATGGTGTTGGATCTGTTCACATGCCTACAGTCGATGGTAAAAAGGGAGTAGAGGAAGGGGCTCAGAACACAGCCCTGTGGTACACCAGTGTTGAGTGTGACGGTGGGGGAGCAAATGTGGCCTGATCTAACATTCTGAGGTCTGTTTGTCAGAAAGTCCATAACCCAGTTGCAGAGAGACGTGTCGATATCCAGGTCTCTAAGTTTGATCATTAACTTAGAGGGTATGACAGTGTTGAATGCTGAGCTGAAGTCAACAAACAGCATTCGTGCATAAGTGTTTTTATTGTCCATGTGTGTGAGTACAGAGTGCAGTGCTATGGAGACTGCATCTTCTGTGCTCCTGTTGCCATGGTAGGCAAACTGATGTGGGTCCAGTGTGGATGGCAGAGAGTCTTTTAGATGTGCCAGGACCAACCGCTCGAAGCACTTCATGATGATGGGTGTGAATGCTACAGGGCAGTAGTCATTCAGGCATGTTGGGCTGGAGTGTTTCGCACTGGCACAATAGAGGTGGTTTTAAAACATGTTGGCACAGCTGCTAGGTTAAGGGACAGGTTGAAAATGTCTGTGAATGCCCCAGCGAGCTGTTCTGCACATGCTTTGAGGACGCGCCCAGGAATGCCGTCTGGTCCAGCAGCCTTACGCACATTGATCCGACTCAGTGCGGTGTAGACTTCTGAGGAGGTGAGTGTGATAGGTGAGTGGTCGGTTGAGGAAGTGATCCTGGTGTAGGGTTCTTTATTGTCTCTTTCAAAGCGGGCATAAAAGCCATTAAGCTCGTTCAGGAAGGAGACATTTGTGGCTGTGGGTGTGGACTGGCTGGGTTTGTAGTTGCTTATGGCCTGTATGCCCTGCCACATTCGCCGAGGATCAGAGTTGGAAAAGTGCTCCTCTAGCTTTAGCCTGTAACAGTGCTTGGCCTTTATGGTGCCCCTCTTCAGATGCCCTGGAAGTGCTGTAGGCCTGTGCATCCCCTGATCTGAAGGCAGTGTTGCGTGCCTTCAGCAGGAGGCGCACCTCCTTGTTCATCCATGGCTTTAGATTTGGCTATGTGGTGATCTGCTTCTGGGTTGTAACACTGTCTATGGTGGTGTTGATGTATTCCAGAACAGAGGAAGTGTAACTGTCAATGTCTGTGTGAGAGCCACAGGTGGTCTGGGAGGCAAACATACTCCAGTCTGTGTGTTGAAACCTGTGCTGGAGTGTGGAGTCTACCCCCACTGGCTACACTTTGATGGTCCTTACTGATGGCTTCACATGGTTGATAAGGGGTGAATACTTTTGGGTGAGGAACAAAGAAAGGTGATCTGATTGACCCAAGTGGGAGAGGGGAGTCACAGCGTAGGCTTCAGCCATGTTTGTGTATACATGGTCCAACGTTTTGTTTACCCGTGTGTGACAGAAAATGTTTTGATGGAATTTGGGAAGCACTGTTTTTAAGTTCGAGTGATTAAAATCCCCCGCAACAATAAAAGCAGCCTCTGGGTGAGCAGTCTGTTGTTTGCTGATGGCTGCATGAAGTTCATTCATAGCAAGCTTGGCATCAGCATCGGGAGGAATATAAGCGGCAATTATTATAGTGGAGGTGAACTCGCGTGGCAGATAAAAGGGTCTGCATTTGACCATTAGAAATTCCAGGTTAACAGAGCAATGTCTCCCAACGATGACAGAGTTTGTGCACCAAGCTTTGTTAATATAAATGCATAATCCTCCGCCTCTGGTCTTACCGGAGTCATCCGCTGTTCTGTCTGCTCGGAATGTGTGATGCTCAGTTAAAGATACAGCATTGTCTGGTATCCCGCTGTTTAGCCATGTTTCTGTGAAAATCATGACATTACAGTTTCATAATCTTTTGCTGTGGTTGATGCGCAGCCGAATCTCATCCATTTTGTTCACCAGTGACCGTACATTGGCGAGAAAGATGCTGGGTAAAGAGAGCTGGTGTGGTGTTAGCTTTAGCTTAGCTCTTAGCCCGTCACGCTTTCCCCGCCTTTGTTTACGATCGCCCCGCCACCTTCGAGCACTTCCGCCTGGACGGGCAGAGCACTCAGCCTCGGGTGTTCTGGCGATCTCAGGGATGAGTCGAAGATTGCTGATAAAACTGTCCGGAATGCACAAACCAATATCCAAGATCTCCTGTCGGGTGTACGATGTAAAGGCACCACTGTTCTGCACAAACAGACCCGAAATGAGCAGGAACAATACTGCAAAACTGCAGAAACTGGAGAGACGCCGAGCCTCGCGATGTGTACGCGCCGCCATCTTATCATCATATGATGCCAGGGCCAACCATAGATATACATATCTATGATCGGGTGTTTTCCCGGTGGTCAGTATGCAAATACATTTTTTAAATTAATTTTAAATTAATGTTTGTGTGCATGGAAATTATGTATTATCCTCCCTCCTTGTTAAATTTGGTCTAATCCTGAAACAAACCCCCTCTCCTGCTTTCACTTCTCATTCTAAAGGAGGGAGCGATTCGTTTGTGAATGAATCTCCGTTATGAACGACTCATTCACTTAGCCGACAATAATACCAGTTTCTAGCACCGCAGCATCTTATTGTCATATTTCATTTACATTGCTTGCTGATTTTATTCAACAAAATAAAGTATTTAGTGTGAGTTGGTGTTACTTTGCCTTATGGTCATTGCAGTGAGTCACTGTATTATCATCAATAACGCTACTTGTTGAGCACTCATGGGAGCACAGTAAAAATGTGGCGGCGCTATTGACACATGCTCAGGGTCCGTATGCGATATCTAGTGTATACAGTATATCTATGGAATTGAATAAACTAAATTATCCATAGTGCAGTGGTGTAAAGTAACTAATTACAAATACTCAATTTTGGTCACTTTCTAACATAACCTAAAATCAACCAAATTTCAACGTCATTTGTTACTGGACATGAAAATAACATTGTCCTTAGACGCTGGCTAGACAATGAATTCTGGTCACCTGACATCACAATCTAAATCTAACCTAATATTAACGTCTTATGACGTAGTGTGCCTGCTGGGCAATACCTAAATGCACTACAGAATGTTACGTTTACACACATCCACAAATTACATGTAAACGCATCAGCTTTTTGCAGCGTATTACTCACTAATCTTGAGTACTTTTGAAAGGTCTACTTTTTACTCATACTTTGAGTAATATTTACAACAGATACTTTTACTCTACTTGCACTACATTTTTAGGCAAGTAATAGTACTTTTACTCAAGTATGATTTTTCAGTACTCTTTCCACCATTGCCATAGTGTATGTGTGTGTGAATGAAGAGTGTGTATAAGTGTTTCCCAATACTTGGTTGCGGTTGGAAGGGCATCAGCTATGTGGAACATATGCTGGAATAGTTGGCAGTTCATTTTGCTGTGGCGACCTCTGAAATAGAGACTAGACTGAAGTAAAATGAATAAATGAATGCATGTATGAACTATCCCTTTAAGGCTTTGTACATCAAAGTCACCCATAGCACAATAACGGGACAATATTTACATTTTGAGTCTGAAACTGTACAATAGTTTTTTTCTATTTTAAAATGTATATTTGAGTCTTTTTTTCTGTAAAAGTAGTCAGAATTTTTTTTTTTTACATTTGATATTTATCAGATACTATGAATATTTATTAAAGCATCAGATTTCTGAAGTATCATGTGACACTGAAAAATTGAGTTATTGAGTATCTTATAATAATTAGTTTTGAAACGGTTAATTGCAATTTTACAGCAGTACTGTTTTAGTGTATCTTTTAGCAAATGACTGGCAATTGTGAGAATAACAAGCTTATTTAAAAAAAAGATCTAAAAAAAAATCATAACATCCTCAAGCTATCTAACTAATTCAAATAAATAAATAAATATATATTTTTTTACAAATCACAATAATTCAAACTTAATTTAGCCATTTTAAAGACACACTTCTACAAGGTGTTTCAAAGACAACTATTTAATCATGAATAAAAGTTATATAATACTACTATAAACTAAAACATCTTGTAATAACATTCTAATAAAGGGATGCACAAACTCTATCCTGCAGGGCCGGTTTCCTGCATAGTTTAGATCCAACCCTAATCACACACACACCTGTGCTAACCAATTAAGTTCTTAGTAGGCTTGCTAGAAATGTCCTGGTAGGTGTGTTGAGGCAAGTTGGAGCTAAACTCTGCAGGACACCGGCCCTCCAGGACTGAGTTTGGGCACCCCTGCTCTAATACTTAAGTGACTTACTTCAAAAAGCATTTTGGTCACATATGATAAAGAACATGCACTTTTCCAAAGTATGTCACCAGTCAGATGGCAGGAATAAGACATGTATATTTGCATATTTTATAGCCTGTCCAGTGATGTCCATGGATGTGCTGGTGCCGACGCTGATCAACGCTCTCAACGGGAGTGACGTCAGAATCACATGTACTTTCACCTCATGCTACAAGCTGGACCCCAGCAAGTTTGCCATGAACTGGACATATCAGGAAACAAGCAACAGCACAGAGGAGATGGTGAGAGCAAACGAAAAAAACTACAAACATTCAATATAGTAATACACATTCTCTGGTATCCTGCATTTTATTTAAAAGCATAGTTCACCCAAAATGTTTAATTCTGGCATTATTTACTCACCCTTTACTTGTTTCAAACCTTTATGAGTTCCTTTCGTTTGTAAAACACAAAGATATTTTAAAGAAAGCTGGATACCTGTAACCATTGACTTCCATAGTAGGAAAAGCAAACACTATGGACGTCAATGATTACAGGATTTTGGACTTCTTCGATCAGAAAACAAAAATTCATCAAGGTTTAGATCCACTTGAGAGTTAGTAAATAGTAAGGACATTTTCATTTTTGGGTGAACTTTCTATTTAATATATGTCCATAATGTCTTTGTTCTCTCTCTCTCTCTCAAGTTCATGACCTATAAGAACACCTATAAGATGATACCCTTGAAGCCCAGCCGATTTGGAGAGAGGGTCATGTTTACTGGAAACCTGGATAAGAACGACCTTTCCATCACTATCTCGGACGTGCAGCTGACAGACGAGGGCATCTACAACTGCTATGTGCGCAACCCTCCAGACCGCATTCAGGGCCATGGCACCATCCAGTTTGCCGTCCTGACTGAATGTAAGGCTTCAGCTTAGAAGAAGCATGACAAACGTTCCAAACGTTCAAACCAGGGTTACTTCAGGATGGCCATGATGAATGGGGTTTCCTCACTGCAGGTGTTGTAAAGTCCAGGATTAGAATCGTTTCCTCCATTGGTGACATATCTAGGTCATCCTCTGAGTTAGCGGCACACTAACAACAACCTTGACAAAAAATGAATAAATACCTATAGGATTTTTTCTATATTGGCATTTGAATTTATTTTCACAAATTAAAAAAGTTTAAATCCTAAGTCAAACCAACTGCAGAAATTAGATAAATGTTAAGTGGTCACATGAGACTACCAACAGCTTTATATATATATATATATATATATATATTTTTTTTATCACAGTGAAACGAACTTGAACAAGTTAAAATATTAGTCCATCATGTCGGTGCAATAGCCTAGTGGTTAACGGTTCGGCGTATGGTGCGGTAGCACTTCAGGGTGTCCTGAGTTTGAATTCTGGCTCGAGGACATTTCCCGAACCTACCCCCCCCCCCCCCCCCCCCCCTCTCTCTCTCTCTTTCTCCCACTCCACTTCCTGTCTGATTACTGTCCTCAGTGGCTGATTTAGGCATGGGCAGTATGGGCGATCGCCCAGGGCGGCATCTTACTGGGGGCGGCATGGGAAGATGGTGCAAAAAAAAGTGCCCCAGTAAAAGCTTTGAGATAAGGTTTACTTTATGCAAGTGTATTAATTTAGAGTGGTTATCCCAGAATAAAGATTTTAGGGGCCATTCACATTTGGCGTATTTTGCACGCGCAAGTTTGTTATTCTTTGTGCAACGGTGCAACCGAAACAACGCTGGTGAAAACAAATTCACGCATGTGCGCAGAAAGCCATTCCCGCGTGCTTCACACGCGCTGCTCCTGATCCCGGTTGTTTACTGTACATGCACGATATGCGTCGACATGCAAGTCGACAAAACTAAAGTTTATATCATATGATGATGATGTTACTTTGACTAAGCATGGTTATGAAGCAGAAAGGAGGAATAATGAGTCAGGGAGGTAACTAAGACTTCATAACTTCTCAGCCATGAGTCGGATCTAAGACAACAGATAACTCTATAAAACATGTATTTTTTGTATTCTATAGAACTGTCATAATTAATATTCATGCAAAAGTTTTAGAATATTACTCCAGTTGTGTCTTTACATTGTTTTCAGTTCCATTTAGGATTGATTTCTGTTATTTATTTAGAATAATAAGTAATTAATAATAATAATAATAATAAACAAATTGTTATATATATATATATATATATATATATATATATATATATATATATATATAAAATATTTTAAATGTATATATTTAAAATATATATTTAAATATTTAAATATATATAAAGTCCACCACATAGTGTCTTTATTTCATGGGGGATGGGGAGGGGGTTTGTTTGGGGTGGTTTCGCCCAGGGTGTCATCTAAAATGAAAATGAAATTTCATTTTAAATGAAATTCGATAGCTCACATTCCCCATAATGAGCATTGGTCCTAAGACGTTCAAAGCAACCAAAAACATTGTCAAAACATACCATTTGACTTCAGTGGTTTAACTGTAATCACACAAAGCTCCAAGAACACTTTTGTGCACAAAAAACTTTAAAACCAACTTTGTTCGTATTTGGTACCGGTCCGTGGATCAACTGGTATCGGGCCACACAAGAAATGATTAATTATTTCCGTTTTATTTATTATCTGAGTCTGAACGGTCTTTTATTTTGAAAAGTCTTTTATTTTGAAAAATGACCATATTCTCTCGGTTACATCTCGGTCACTTGAGTGCCCAAATTTAACCCACAAGCAGCAAAATGATTAAGAAACAGGCGTCTTTTGAAAAGTTTCTTTGCTAAGGGGAAAAAGCCCAGTGAAGGACCCACAAATTGCCAAGGAATGGATCCGCAACCCATTTGTCAACAAATCAGGTGAATCCAGCAGGTCTGTGCAAGAAGATCAACTGATGGAGATCCCAATTGACAGCGGCCTTTTAGGGGCTGTTTGCATATGCAAACTCTAGAAAAGACGTCATAAGTTTATTGTTTCCATGCAAGAGTGCCGTGACGCGCTCGCACCTTCCAGACGCCCCCAGTTGAATGAATCCCATGAGCGCAGTGCGAGTCACGTGACAAGAACTGACCGATCAGCTTCAGCTTGTATGGAATATACCCAAACACTGCAGTGCTTTGTAATTTTCTCCATAAATAAAACTTGTATCAGAGTCACAGCAATGTTTTGTCAGCTTGTCATCCTCTGAGAAAACGTTTGATGGCTGCTTAGCAACCTACAACCTACAAAACATCCCCATCCATCCCCCGGTAAAATTGTTAAGCTTTGACCAGTCCGCAGTGATAAAAAGGTTGAGGACCACTGGTATAAGCTATTGCAAACACCTTGACCTATTGTGGAAGAGAACACAAAGTCATTCATTCATTCATTTTCCTTCAGCTTAGTCCCTTTATTCATCAAGGATCGCCACAGCAGAATGACCCGTTAACTTATCCAGCATATGTTTTACACAGCCGATGCCCTTCCAGCTGCAATCCAGTACTGGGAAACATCCATGCACACTCAATCACACACATACACTACGGCCAATTTAGTTTTCACCAATTCACCTATAGCGCATGTCTTGGATTGCCTGGACTGTGATGGAAAAAGGAGCACCTGGAGGAAGCCCATGCGAACACAGGGAGAACATGCAAACTCCACACAGAAATGCCAACTGACCCTTGCTGTGAGGCCAAAGCACTAACCACTGATCCAACACAAAGTCAAACTAAATTTTTTTTACTACACAAATACGTGTGGATATGGAGCATCGTATGATTACAGTTGAACCACTAAAGTCACATAAAATGTTTTCACAATGTTTTTGGTTCCTTTTCTGGACTCTGAAAATCTCTGGACCATTGTTGTTTATTGGAGGATAAGAGAGCTCTTGGATTTCATCTAAAATATCTTAATTTGTGTTCCGAACATAATCAAAGGTCTCAGAAAATTGGGATGAAATGGGGGTGAGTAATTAATAACCAAAATTTCATTTTAGAGTGAACTAATTACTTAACACTAATATCTGCTCTGTCTAGGCAAAATTAAGAATGCAGTCAGGCCCAGTTATACTCACAGCAGAAATTAATTTTCATTCTTTGCTTAGTTTTTAAACAGAAGTTTGAATCACCTGAGCAGAAGTCTAGTGTTGCTGAACAATTCGTCACCATGCGATGCTGGAAATGGTGTTTAGTTTAAAAGGTAAATGTCCTGATTTGTTTAAAAAAAAAAAACTAACTAGTAAGACAATTTTGAATAAAATTTATCTTGGTGGTTAAAATGAAAAAGCTTGCCAATCAAACACTTGCTAACACAGTTGAATATACTGTACAGTATTAGATGGCCAGCTGTTTCATACATTTGAAATATTCATTCATTTTCTTTTCAGCTTAGTCCCTTTATTAATTTGGGGTCGCCACAGCGGAATGAACCGCCAACTTATCCAGCACATGTTTTACGCAGCGGATGCCCTTCTAGCTGCAACACCATCACTGGGAAACACTCATACACTCTCATTCAAACAAATACATTACGGACAATTAAGCCAACCCAATTCACCTGTACCACATGTCCTTGGACTTCTGGGGGAAACCGGAGCACCCGGAGGAAACCCAATCAAACACGAGGAGAACATGCAAACTTCACACAGAAATGCCAACTGACCCAGCCAAAGCTCGAACCAGTGACCTTCTTGTTGTGAGGCGACAGCACTACCTACTGCGCACCCACGTTTGAAATAAGTTTATTCATAAACTAATTTCATCACATGCTTATGATTGACTATGGCTGGTCCCACATTAGCCAACACATGATTTACCAATCAGACCATTCCTATTTGATTATAAATAACCAGAGTTTCTTACCTCAGTTATCTTTGTCTTGAAGAATAATCCCTCTCACCCCAACTTCTCCCACCTTTTTGTAGATGGGGCGACACGGCAGCCCAGTTATTAGCACTGTCGCCCCACAGCAAGAATGTCACTGGTTGTAAGTTATTACTGGACCAGTCGACATTTCTGTGCAGAGTTAGCATGTTCTTCCTGTGTTCCCTAGTTTCCTCCCACTGTTCAAAAACACGGAATATAATTAAATTGACCATACCAAGTTGTCACTATAGATGAGCTCTTAGTAAGCAGTATAGCTATCCCTATAGTCTGTCATTAGCTATAAACAAGTCTGGGGAGTTCATCGAGATCAACCTGAGCTCAAACTTTCCTCTTGCCCTGCTAACGGGGGGGGGGGGGGGGGGGGGGGGGAGAGCCCCGGGCTCGAGGATCTTATAAGCTCAGGGCTCTCTCTCTTGGGACAGAATGCCAAACACGCATTTATAATCAATCAGCTAAGTGTGCATTATTGAAACAAAATTTTAACTTTTTTTTGGCTTGATATTGCTTAAAATGACATCATACCAGTTTGTTCTCCAGATTCACTTCAATCATATCTGCATCTCTGGGTGACATTCACATTTTTCATTCTTTGCTTAGTAGTAAAAATAAGTTGCGGATTCCTCTACTGCGGTATGATGCAAACATCAATAACAAAATAAACATGCAAGAAAGAAATGGCAGTGAGAAAACTGAAGTTTAGAAAGCATCTGATCATTGTGACAGTGAAATTTGATTACTTTAATGTAAGCATCTTTACATTATTCAACTTTAAATACAATGTCAGTGCCATTAAGAATACAGACATTGATTTGTAATATACAGTGGTCCTTCGTTATTTGCGGGGGTTACGTTCTAAAAATAGCCCACAATAGGCGAAATCCACGAAGTTGTCAACTTTCATTCATTTTCTTTTCGGCTTATTCCCTTTATTAATTTGGGGTCGCCACACAACGGAATGAGTTGTTTCAGCTGCAACCCATCACTGGGAAACACCTATACACTGACAATTTAGCTTACCCAATTCACCTATAGCGCATGTCTTTGGACTTTTGGGGGAACCCTGAGCACCTGGAGGAAACCCACACCAACACGGGGAAAACATTCAAACTCCACACAGAAATGCCAACTGACCCAGTCAAGGCTCGAATCAGCGACCTTCTTTCTGTGAGGCGAGAGCGATACCCACTGGTAGTCAGCTTTTTTTTTTTTTTTATAACTCTTATAGATGTTTTAAGGCTGTAAAACCCCTCACTACACACTTTATACACTTTTCTCAGACAGGCATTAACATTTTCACACTTTTCTCTCATTTTAAACTCTCAAAGTTCAACCTTTCGTAGAAAATAAGTCTAGAATTATAAAATGGATCCAAAGATCCAAACCTGTTGTCAGGAGCAAACATTCATCGATGTCAGCAAAAGGTTCATAAAGCTTTTTAGCATTTGTGCAGATAATGTTGACATCCATGTTCTTTTTCCTGCAGTCACTGATCCTCAAAACTAAAGTACACTCCATCTTTAAGGTGGTCGGATATTCGGACGCACATATTCGCATGATATTTAAAATGAAATGATTCAAATGGCGCTCTATGGCGTGGCAGAAATATGAACAGTGTCCTGAGTCATAGCTGGGCACCGCACACGGCCGCCGACTTGCAGTGCCGGTGCACACCTTGATATAAACCTATGTTTACAATTCTAAAATGCATGGTGTGGCAAGGCGCAGCGCATCCAGTGTGCGACCCCCTTTACGATGATCTTGCTGCGGACAGTTACACCCCTTTTTGCATCCTTGTTGAAACTCACACTGCTAGCAATCAAAGATTTATGTTAATTTGGCAGGCTGAACGCATTTTGTACTGTACAGGACACACAGAGATTGATTGACAATGGTATATAGCCAATCAGGACGCAGAACACAATGCGATGTCAAATTGCACTAAAAAATCCGCCAAACTGCGAGGCAGATTCACGGCCGAAAGGTGAACCACGTTATAGCAAGGGACCACTATAGTTCAACTATCAAGTATCTACATTCATATTTCAGATGTTTTATTTTGATAAACTGAAAAGGCAGAATAATCATGACAGACCAATCCAAGTTCAAAGGTGTTTTCTAGCCACAGTTAATGCAAGCCATTTTGAACTTGAACAAAACAAGCTTTGTATTGGCCTGATTTTGTTTGAAATTATGTCACAAATGTTCAGTTAAATTAAATTCAAAATACTTCACTTGAAGTATACTGGGGCCATAAGGGTTTAGCAAATTACCATAGGTCAGTTAGCATCTAGTAGCATTTTTGTAACCAACCTCTCCCATCCTCTGCCCAGTACCTCCACCAAGGGACTCGACCATTGCTGTGGCCATCGGGGCATCTGTGGGGGGCATCCTTGCTCTGCTCATTCTGTCCATGGTGGTGGTGAAGTGCATTCGCAGACATAAGAACCAGGAGCTGATCTCAGATGAGCAAAAGATGGAAGAAGAGGGCAAAGTAGATGGTGAAGGAGGCACAGAAGAAGCAACAAAGTAAGAAATTCTTTCCTTTTTCCCTTTCCCAGTATTTCAGTGTTTCGTCCCTGTGAACAAACTGCTTACTCTGAATCCTGAAACAGACAGCCCTAACCCGTCATGTTAGCCCTGGAGGCCTAACGGATGGTGGAGCTCCATCCTTCATGTTCTGGTAAAACCGATTGCTAGCTGGTGTGTTTTGGTGGTCATGTGACTGTGGTTGACAGTAGACCTTTCAAGATCTCTTTCCATATTTGTTTCATTAGTCTGTCCGTCTGGTTTATGATTTTTGGACTGAATTCTCTGGTTGCTATCAGTCTGTTTATACATTTTCTTTTTTTATCTGGTTGGGTTCTGTAGGTCCAATCCCAATGCTACTCCTTAGCCCTTCCCCTTAAAACAAAGATTTTTCAGGACTGCGCTACAAACAAAGGGGTATGAGAAATTTCTCTGAATAAATCATCTACAACGAGCAAAGAGATCCACACAACAACAAAAAATAAGGATTTTTACTAAAACCAAGCAGCTGATTTATTACATTCATAATGGTGTCAATGTGTTATGGTCATGATCTTTAAACGAATGTTAAAAGAAATCTTTAAGCTAACAATAGTGCCTTATAATAATCGCAGTGAAATTTTTGAAATTCTGATAGACACTTATTTCAAGGGCCAAGGGGAAGGCGTAGGGGTATGACATAGAATTGGGATTGGGCAATAGTGTCTTTTGTGGTGGTTATTGTACGTCAGTGTTTTTGTTTTCAGCTAACTCCATGACCTTTTACAAGACGTTGTGTGATCATATGTGGCCAATGTCTACCTCAGTATTGTTTAATATGGCATGGAATGATTATTGGTTTCAATCAGAATAAAGGTTTACAAAGTAAATTTAATAAAGCTAGAGTACTTTAATAAACGTATGCACAAAATAGTATTTTTAGTCAAGAAACTAATATTCAGTATTCTTATGATGTTTTATTGCCTAGAGTAAAAAGGTTGTAACATTTCTACATTTCTGTGTACTGTACAACCCCAAATCAGAAAAGGTTGGGACAGTATGGAAAATGCAAATAAAAATATTGATTTGCAAATTTACTTTGACTTGTTTTTCACTGCAACCAATATGAATGCAAAATATTTCATGTTCTGTCTGGTAAACTTAATTTACCTTGTAAATATACATCCTTTCCTGTCATTTAAACCTGCAACACTTTCCAAAAAAAGTTGGGACAGGAGCAATTTAGGGCTATTAATCAGGTAAATTGGTTAACTAATTATGTGATTTGAAACAGGTGATGTCAACAGGTGATTGTAATTATGATCTGGTGCAAAAGCAGCATCCAAGAAAGGTCTAGTTCTTTAGGAGCAAAGACGAACTGATAACTCACGTATTTGTTTGCCAACAAATACGTGAGAAAATTATTGAAATGTTTAAAGTATGATGCAATTTCTTTGTTCCTCAAAGAAAGATCAGACAACGTTTGGATATTTCACCTTCAACAGTGCATAACATAATTAAAAAATTCAAGGAATCTGGAGGAATTTCAGTGCATAAAGGTCAAGGCCGCAAGACTAAGCTGAACAACAGTGATCTCCGATCCATCAGGCAGCACTGCATCAAGAATCGAGTACCAAATCATATAGTTACATCCACAAATGCCAGTTAAAACTGTACTCTGTCCAAAGGAAGCCCTATGTTAACAGTGTCCAGAAGAAATGTCGACTTTTCTGGACTTGGGGGCTTCTGGAATGGACCATCACACAGTGGAAACCTGTACTGTGGTCAGATTAATCAGTATTTCAGGTATTTTTTGGGAGAAATGGACGCTGTGGGCTCCAGACCAAAGAAGAAAATGATCATCCAGACTGTGACCAGCAACAAATCTATAAGTCAGGGTCTGTCATGGTATGGGGTTGCATCAGTGCCCTTGGCAAAGGAAACATGCACTTCTGTGATGGCACCATTAATGCTGAAAAGTACATAGAGATTTTGGAGCACAATATGCTGCCTTCTTTTCTCAGGACGTCCATGTATATTTCAACAAGACAATGCAAAACCACATTCTGCACACATTACAAAGTCCTGGCTGCAGAGAAAGGGGACACAGGACTGGCCTGTCTCCAATAGAGAATGTGTGGCGCATTTTGAAGCACAAAATGCGACAATGAAGACCCAGTACTGTTACCCATCTTAAGACTTGTTTGCAGGAAGAATGGGACAAAATTACACTTGTAACACTTCATCACTTGGTGTCTTCAGTCCCTAAACGCATTTTAAGTGTTGTGAAAATGAATGGCAAACTTTACAAAGTGGTAAATACTTTACTGTTCCAACATTTTTTTTTAAATGTGTTGCAAGAAACAAAAGAAAAAAAAAACAATACAAATCATGAGGGACACAATAAATAATGTGCTGCTGTATTGTCTGCAATGAGATACAAGTCAAAGTAAATTTAGAAATCATTACTTTATTTTTAATTTGCGCTTTCCATACTGGCGCAACTTTTTTCTGATTTGTAGTTATACAATAACTAATAATAATTAAAAAAACAAATTCATTCTCCTACCCTTTATTCTTTCAAAGTGGAAAACTAATTTGCTGATTTAGTCTTTTAAACAAATTCAATGAAAAAATATGTTTTGCTATTATTCAACGTATCCTCTAATTTAAAAAATTGTCTTCCTTTTCCCTTTCAGAAATTTAAGCCTCCTGCCTGAAGATATATAAACTTGTTTGACCCTTCATCCTGTTATGGTCTCATTCAACACTCCCTGGTTTTCTCGTGTAGTGATCAAACATGCCATGTTAGAAAGATCTCTCTGCCACAGTGCCATGGTGTCCAGTCACTGGTGGGTTTTAGGCTGCCTCTTCCACTCAATATGGCAGCTTAAGGTGATAACAACATTCTAAAACTATTTTTTTGGTCCACCCTTTTTACAAAGTCACTAACGTATTTCTTTTCTGCCACTATTAGCACTAATAATATTAGCCATCCAGTATTTCTGCTGAGAATTTTCTAAAGGGATGAGTTTTAAATTATACAAAATCCTCCTTACAACTGCCAAAGTGTTTTTTACCCTTATGGTGTTTATACGTCTTGACAGTTTCTTGAGAAATCACTGCCCTCAACATCCTCTCAAGTGGATGCAGAAACATATTGTGTGTTTTTGTGTGTGCCTTCTTGTTGTGCTAGTTTGCTCCAATTGAGTCTAAACGTTTGTCTACAGTAAGTATAACAGCAGGTTATACCTTGAACCTACCAAAATGGAAGGACCATCCACCTGTGTTCAAAATTTGTCATTTTCTAGTTTACAGTACATATTACACCCCAGAACATGTACAATCATTGCATGACAATTTTCTTACATTATACATAAAAATTGCACAAAATAAATCATCAATTTGCACAAGCATTTGGCACATTCCAGAAATAGGGTATACTTTGGTGGCCCAAAGCCTATCAGATGTACTTGTTATTCAATATAATCTAACTAAAATCATAGAGGAAGTCTGTCGAGGCTGTCTCACCTTAAAGAACTTGCATTTCTTAACCATATTCTGTGATTAAAATAACAGAAGTCAGATAATTCGTTATATTGATTTTCTTAACTTAGTTATAATACAGTTCTTAATTAATTCTTAATGTAATTAATGGAAGTATTTGGGGGATTTATAGTCATCTGTCATAAGATGACTCTCCAACCAAGGCTCAATCTTGATCCGTGATTTTGACCATGATTCTATTTCTGTAGAACCTGAAATACTTTTCTCCTGGTACATTTTCATGCACTTTTCTTATGAAATGTCTACAAAAGGGCATTGTTTCTTGTAGGTACAATACTTGCTTCTGGCTACGTTCCTGCACAACCTGAAATGCATTGCTCTCAATATGCTCACTGCATTTTTCTTTTGAAGCCTCCACAAGAACATGCTGTCCTTTGTATGTATTACCTATGCCAAACCATAATCTAAACGTAACCAAGTTATATAAAGCAGACCTGATGTAAAACCCCAATTACTGTAGCATCTATACCCTTTTATACATGACTGTATGCTCTTTTGTTACACAAATAGTACCGCACCATTCCATGTGAGCTAATGAACAAGCAACTACAATCTGGGAAAAGATATGTGACAGAACACATCTCTTTACAAATCTTAGTTATTGTTTAAGACTTTAGCTGTCTTTATATGTTATTGTTAAAAAACTGCATGAAAATATATTTTTTTCAGTTATACTCTAATCATAATTTGTTGATGGAAAAAAAAAACATAGCCAGAATCACGTACCAAGAATGAGCCTGAGTTGAAGACATATTTTGAAGTAAGATTGATGACAGCCTTAGGACAGATACTGCTGTCAAATGAAAGTGACAATCCTCTGGTGGAGTCTTATATTTTCTGGATTTGTTGATTTGTTGCACCTTGGGGCTGGTAGAAAAACCACCATCAGGCCCATTTTTTTCACCCTTTCCACCTCAAGGAGCCATTGCTCTACCCTATCCAAACCTGCTGCCACCATTCTAGTGCACTACCCCCAACCCTCATAATGTTGGCAAAGTGGCTGATATACTTTAAGGACCCCAAACCAGTTCTTCTTCTGTAAATCCTGCCTAGGGTGTCTAGAAGTCTTAGTCCTGTCTGGAGTCCCTTCTTCTCTTCCGATCCCAAGCTCTTGTCACTGATGTGCTCTACCTCCTAGTTCCTCCATTGCTGCTGGTCCTCTTTAAACTTAACCTTTGTTGTCTCCAATGGTTCTGAAGAGCACCTAAGCTTGTTAATTTCTGCTGCTCCCACTCCACAAACTCTTGACTCTTTATCCGCTGATTTCCTTAAGCTGTCCTTCAGTCGGTCACTATGACTTATGTTGTAGAACATTGGGCGATTTGCTTCGAACACTAATCACTCTGAATTGTATAAAAACAAACCAATGAAATCCCTTTGAATATAGTGAGTGCAATCTGCATGTGCAGCCACTCCCATAATTAGGATTATATAAAATGCATCATGATGGCCATGCCTTCCTGGATGTGGTGGTTTGGGAGTTCATGCCCTCATTGAGAGGGCATCCCTATGGCTTTACTAAGATTGCAACTCGTTTTGTTACAAGTGTGAGCCCTCTGGTCCCTCCCTTATTTGATGACACCAAAGAACAGTCATCGCTATGTCGGAGGGTGAGGGATCATGCTCCAGCAACAGTTTGGAGTCCTTTTTGCCTCCAGGGTTCATGTGCCTAAGTCACATTTTGGAGATGATTGTTGTTCTTTCCAGGGTACCACCATGTTTAGGCTTCAAGCCTTTTTTCGTGAGCCTGTTCAGGTAAATGGGATATGTGGGGAATATAAAATTGTCTTGGATTATATCCCTTCAAGATTCTTTACAATTTGAATTTCTATCTTGTACACTGGGACATATGACATCCACAGCCATGCTCACTGCTCAGGTGCACTGACTTAGCTGGCCCCAGTGCCTGTGCAAATATGCGTTTCTCTCAGAGAGCCTTGTCACATAGAGCCTGTGCAAGGTCAGAGAGGATGAGGAGGAGGTTTTGTTGGTCAGGACCACTCGGATATAGACTTCAAACCACACTCATCGTTACAGCACCTTCCCTGTCATTTTCCCCTTCCTTTTCGAGATGAGAAACCATCTTGCATCTGCATTCAGATCTTTGGAACGTCCATGTGTTGTCAATAGACAGGAGTGCCTACACCTTGAAGTGGAGTCTATTTGTTGTTTTGTGTGCTTCTTGCTGAGAACACCTCCAAAACTTGCCCGGTCAGTAAGTTGAAGTGGAGGTGAGCATAAATTACGTTGCTGCTGTCTCTGCTCATCATAATGCTTCTGGTCAAGAACACCCCCAAAACTTGCCCAGTCAGTAAGTTGGAGCGGTGGTGAGCATATTTTACATTGCTGCCATCTCTGTTCATCATAATGCAGTGGAAGGCAGGGTGCTTGGGAGGCATGCATGACCTTCTCACCCGCCTCTCAAACGTTTAATACTTATGCCTTTGGTGGAGCTTGTGCGCTCATGCGATTGGAATACACCCCCAAATCCATAATAGATTCAGCTGCTGTGTCACTTTGCATACATTGACTGTAATGACGCACATGCAGATTATGCTCACCAATTCCATAGGCCAATTTAATTGGCCTGTTTTTATACAATTCAAACTAATACTGTACAACATAATGTCCGCATTCTCTTCTTCAGGCAACAATGGTTATACATGTAACCAAGCCTCCTTTCACTAGTTCCACTAGGTTTTTCTTTACAGCCTTGTTGCTTGGATCTCTCTGTTCCACAATGGTCCTTCAAACTCCACCAAGGCCTGTCAACCCATTGACTCCCACTTTGGGTGCACTCTTCTTTGGTGTCATCCCTCAGGCTCATCTGGGCTTTTTTTCTCCTCTGGTTTCTCAATTTTATGTAAAAAAACCAACTTCATTTTAAATTTTAAACTGGAGTTTCAGGAATACTTTTGTACCCTATTTATGGACAATGCCAATTCCAAAACATTGCTTTTACACATCAACATCATCATTTTATGTGCAATGATTATGTGGCAAGTGAAACATTCAGATAGATATGTGTATTTATAGATAAAGACCAAAAAACAAACTTGATTGTTAATATTATTGATTGTGTTTGCTATGTATGTTGTGATGTGTTCTTTGGAATGTGTGAATGTATTTTACGTTAATATCTTCATGAACAAATAAGTTGTGCAAATATTTTGTAGTCAATAATGAATTTATGAACACTTCAAAATTAACCTGATAATCAAAATTCCCACCTAAGCTTATCATCAGTTTAGAAAAATAGGCTACAGTATTAAGGTTGTGCAAATAAAGCATAATGGATTAAGTGAATTGTGTCAAAAAGAGACCCTTGATAGCAGACATACATCGCAGAGACCTCAATTGGATGTTTACATCTGGAAGATGTCTATTAGGTTTACTTATAATATATTTAGAATATGCCTTTGAGATGTTTAAAATGCAGAACGTTCACACCACAGACCTTTTATGGATATTTATCAGACTTCCGAACGCAGCGGATGTTTTTAAAATTAAACAATCTTTAAAATACATCTTGCTGGGGGGGCAGGTCCCCTACATACAGTACTTCTGCTAAGTTTTAAGAACAGCCTCAACATTATTACAGTATAATTTTGTGTTTTGTTAATGAAATGTATTTATTAAATCAAAAGTAATTATATCTAAATATATTTATATGTATGTATATTGTAATCTTGAATGACGTTGAAAAGTAGCAGTATATGTCTTGTTTAAACATTCTATATATTTAAATTGAAACAGACAGTATCATGCAGAAGTAGAATACTACATTCACTCATTAACAAACAGCAATTCTTTGTTCTAAAATAAAACTCATATATGACATGTGCTATTTTGTCTATAAACCATACCAGTTTAAACTATTCTAGTATGTATTTTACTTTATCATGCATGGTTACTTGGTTTCGCATGCTGTGATTCTACATTTATTCAGCACCGGCCTAAAGCCTGACGCCACAGTGATTTTGAGCCCAGGATTGTTCACCCATAGCAGGACAAAGCTGACATTGAAGCTGTTCAAGCACACTTTAACTCACTTAATGCCCTTCTAAGTGGTTTATGCTTCTTTTTTCTTCATCGACAAAAGTGTTATGTTACACCTCCACATTATATTATATAGAACTTAGTCAGGGTAGGCGCCATATCAAATGAGGTAGTGAAATATTACACAGAGATTGATAAAGCCTTTACAATGCCACCCACTGAACAATGGTTCTAATAAACCATATTGTGCATTATGGCTTTTGGCTTTTGTTGTGTTGTAGATTTTTTGTCAAATTGATGGATTATTATTTTATTTTTTGCTAGTTGAACAATTGTTTTCAATTGTTTGACTGGTAAAACAAAAACAAAACAATAAACAACAACAACAAAATCCAGCAAATTGACAGATTCTCACTGCCTTATTAAAATTCCTGTTAACAAGTAAAATAGTGCTGCTTTAACTAAGGCCTATTACCAATTTGTATTTCACAAATCATGTTATATTACTTCTTAACATGTTTGTTTATTTATGACATTGTATATGTATACTTTTTGTAAGGAAATGCATTCCTTATTATTATTCATGCTACTGTTATTATTATCCCTACTGAAAAAAAAACAGCTTAAACCAGCCAAATCTGGTTGGCTGGTTTTAGCTGGTCAGGCTGGAAAATGACCAGCTAAAACCAGCTTGACCAGCCTGGTTTAAGCTGGACATAGCTGGTTTTGGCTGGGCTCCCAGCCTGGTTAGGCTAGTCAAGCTGGTTTTAGCTGGTCATCTCCCATCCTGACCAGCTAAGACCAGGCTGGAAATGGCTGAAAACCAGCCTGGAAGTGGCCAAAACCCCTCTAAAACAAGCCTGGTTGATCAGCTGAAACCAGCCAACCAGCCTAGGCTGGTTTAAGCTGTATTTTTCAGTAGGGATTATTTCAAGAATTTATTCAGTTATATATTTTAATCAGTTGATTTATTGTTATGGTTTGAAATAAGTTTTCACTGCGTCATACATTTCCCAGCAAATAATTTTGTGTTTAATAGATGTCTAATAGACATCTAAACGTTGACAGCTTGGCTAAAACAAGGCTAAACTTGTCTAATCTAACAGACATCTAATAGCCCGAAATTAGACTAGTCGTCAAATAGATTAGACAGACTTTATATGTGTAGTTATTCATTTCTGTTTATTTGACGACTAGTTTTGGCCTATTCCTAGACGTCTATTAGATTTTCACTGACAGCCCAAATTTAGCCAAGACAACTATGTTTAGACGTTTATTAGACGTCTATTATCTTTTAAATGCAAAAAAAAAAAAAAAAAATGCTTGCTGGATTGTATTTGTTACTTTTTTGCCAACTGCATCCACAAAATCTACTATAGTTTTATGGTAACTTAACACTATAATTTGATGTGCAGCACAGCAATTGTTAAAATTATTAAGCCAGTTTGTGTAAATCAGATGACAATAATTTTATGATTCATAGGTTGAATTGCATTTATCAATTGCATTGAAAGTGACTTTAAATCACTGATTATCTTCTGTTAAAATTAGACAAGTATGTCCTGGTCACTTGGCTACATGTAAGAAGTGTGTACAGATGTTATAAGCATGATGCTGGGTCATTAAAAAAAGAAAAGAAATTGCACTCTCAGAAGCCTGATATTATACTGAAGGTGAATAAAAGCACAAACATGATGTAACCATGATATCATATATTGTTGATTGTATTTTATGTGTTCTCCAATGCATTTAATGATTCCTATCAAGATCATATAGTATTTCTATGGACATAATAACAGCAGTGTGAACAGAATGGTTTGGGGACCAGTTTTTTTCCGTCATGCATTGCTCTGTTTTAGTCTCTCTCTCTCTCTCTCTCTCTCTCTCTCTCTCTCTCTCTCTCTCTCTCTCTCTCTCTCTCTCTCTCTCTCTCTCTCTTTTGCTCTCTCGCTCTCTGAAGGTCTGACTTTTCCTGGCCTACTTTAAACACATACTGTATGCTTGCACTGCACCATAACTATAAAAGCTGCACCTGATTGTTTAGTTTTTTTTTTACAATAAAAATAAAGAAATAAAGCATTGTGTCCTGGTTACTTTGTATACCTTGTAATATTTAGATAGTAGACAAAAATGGAGATTTTGTATACTCACCCTAATGAAATTCACCAGTTTCTTTGTTCTGTGGAAGAAAGCAAAAAAATGTTATTTAATGTATTTATCCATTTGTTGTTGGTTGGTTGGTTGGTTAAATCATTTAATACATTTTTAAAAAGAATAAAACAAAATAAAGATAAATAAGGGTTAAATGAATGAATTAATATATTGGAAAAGGGAAATATGTAACATTTTTAAGGGACTTAAATTTATTCAGATTTTAAAATTATCATTATAAATTGAGTTTATAGTGATCCAGAAATATTAAATTAATGCATGTATGTGTACAGGTTAAGACACAATTACTGTATTTCCAATGGCAG
Organism: Danio kyathit; assembly: GCA_903798195.1. Taxonomy (NCBI): domain Eukaryota; kingdom Metazoa; phylum Chordata; class Actinopteri; order Cypriniformes; family Danionidae; genus Danio; species Danio kyathit. Next base: position 15,970,149 of record LR812533.1, on the reverse strand, counting down.
TCAAAATGACTGGGACTGGCTCAAATTAAAGTGAGAAAAAAAGATGGCAGAATGATTATTTTTATATATTATTTTAGTAATGTATGTTAGTAAAATCAGTTTGCTCAACATTCTTTGTTGCAATAAATATCAATGGGAAAAATTGTATTTGTTGAAAACAAAAATCTTAACAGACACAGACAGACAGACAGACAGACAGACTGATAGATAGATAGATAGATAGATAGATAGATAGATAGATAGATAGATAGATAGATAGATAGATAGATAGATAGATAGATAGATAGATAGATAGATAGATAGATAGATAGATAGATAGATAGATAGTGAGCTTTAATTAATAATCTAATGATTTTTGGAATAAAAGAAAATCAATAAAGTCACATTTATTAGCCCTGCTTTAGGTTTTTCTGTTCTTTTTAAAATAAATCAAAATTTATAATATATTAAAAAATATATTTATGTTGTTTGACAAGATTTGGTAACACTTTTTTGATGATCCATTTGAGTATTAGTAGACTGTCTGCTTAATATCTGCTGATACTGCTCCTGCAACAGACATTTAACTTACTATAAGAAACTTTGCAAGTACATGTCAACTTATACACCCTAACCTTAAACCCAACCTAAAATTCATTCATCATTTATTTTCTTTTCAGCTTAGCTCTTTATTAATCTGGGGTCGCCACAGCGGAAAGAACCGCCAACTTATCCAGCATATGTTTAATGCAGCAGATGCCCTTCCAGCTGCAATCCATCACTGGGAAACATCCATACACATTCATTCACACACATACACAACTTTAGTTTACCCAATTCACCCATACCACTTGTGGGGGAAACCGGAGCACCCGGAGGAAACCCACGCGAACACGGGGAGAACATGCAAACTCCACACAGAAATGCCAAATGACCCAGCTGAGGCTCGAACCAGCAACATTCTTGCTGTGAGGCTATCGTGCTACCCACTGCGCCACCGTGATGCCCCATCAACATATGGACTACAAATCATGCACCACACACTCACACCTGTTCCAGTTTTCCTGCTGATTGCTAACACATACAGCTGAAGCTGTTCAGAATTGATTCCATGGACTTTAAAAGCAGCACAGACACACACACCAGTGGCAGAGTCTTGTTTGTCTGTTAGTGTAACATTTCTAAGCGTTCTTTGTCTAGTCTATCCTGTGTTTTGATCCTTGCCTTGTCTTCCGGTTGTTATTGATACTTTTTCTGCCTGTACCGACCACTCGCCTGTTCTTTGACTACAGATTTGGATTGGTCTGCATGTACCTGATTGACCCTGTTGACCGTTACCTGCCTGACCATTTTTCTAATAAACGTGCATTTGGATCTGCACTCCATTTTTTCAGCATCCATCACATAACAGTTCCGTAGTCAATATAAATAAATAAATAAATAAATAAATAAATAAATAAATAAGTAAATAAAACGGGTCTAATAATATTGACCTTAAAAATTGTTTAAAAAAATATTAAAAACTGCTTTTATTTTAGACAAAATAAAACAAATAAGACATGTTGGGAAATACTGTGAAAATGTCCTTGCTCCGTTAAACACCACCTTGGGAATATATATATATATATATATATATATAAAATACAAATTTCACAAGAGGGCTAATGATTTCTAAAATTAGGGCTAAACCTTAAACTGTATTGTTGGCTATTGCACCATAAAACTGGTTTTGTGGTCCAGGTTTACATGTGTATTCAATGGAGCCACTAAAAACCTATTTTCTACTGTGTTCAAAAATTAGATAAGATAAAATAAAATGGTTAGCAAAATGTGTTTTTCATGAAGCTGTATATGTGGGGCAGGTAGGCAAGGGGCAGGTGCTTTTTTAAAATAGGTTACAGAGAGAAAGAGAGTTGAACAGCAGCGTTCCTGCAGCGTGATCAACATTAGCTACTGCTGTAGAACAAAACTGCTGCACATGCATAAGTGAAGGTGACTCACACATACAAACATATATGTAGATATTTATCAAAACCAGCCAGACCACAAAATCAGAACAACTTAATGATTAAGACTCAAAATGCTAAAACCAGCTGTCTGATTACCTGCCAGCAGACATTCACTCATCAAGCATCTCTTAATCAGTTGTGGTTTTTAATCTCAATTAGGTAAAGTTAGAGAATGAGTCAGCAAAACAGATGTCATTTCAAACATCTGGAAAAAAAAAATGAAAACTTACTGCAATTAAATCTCAGATGTGCCTCTTTCCTGTTTGTAATCATTTGTGTATTTGTTAATTCACAAATGAATTTCAGAAGTCAAATTCCGACGTGCTGCATTTGACGAAGTGAAGGAGTTATAATGTGTTTAAAGTATTTAGCCATAAACTACTGTATAGTAATGCGTTTACTTGTAAAGCTGGTTTCTCTTCATTTTATCTCCTGTTTCCATGAGGATATGCATATAATCAAGGAGAAAGCAGCTGAAAAGACAATCTCTTTCTCTTTATACACTCACCGGCCACTTTTTAGGTACAACTGCTCGCTAACGCCAATTTCTTATCAGCCAATCACATGGCAGCAACTCTATGCAGTTAGGCATGTAGACAGGGTCAAGATGATCTTCTGCAGTTCAAACTGAAGGGGGAAGAAAGGTGATTTAAGTGACTTTAAACGTGGCATGGTTGTTGGTGCCAGACGGGCTGGTCTGAGTATTTCAGAAACTGCTGATCTACCGAGATTTTCACACACAACCATCTCTAGGGTTTACAGAGAATGGTCCAAAAAAGAGAAAATATCCAGTGAGCAGGCGTTCTGTGGGCGCAATGCCTTGCTAATGCCAGAGGTCAGAGGAGAATGGCCAGACTAGTTTGAGCTGATAGAAGGGCAACAGTAACTCAAATAATCACTCGTTACAACCGAGGTATGCAGAAGAGCATCAAACACGTCGAAGCGGATGGGTTATAGCAGCAGAAGCACCAGGTCCATCGCTTTATGACCACAGTGTATCCATCTTCTGATGCCTACTTCCAGCATGATAACATGCCATGTCATGAAGCACGAATCATCTCAGACTGGTTTCTTGAAACCCACGCGAACGCGGGGAGAACATGCAAACTCCATACAGAAACGTCAACTGACCCAGCCGAGGCTCGAACCAGCGACCTTCTTGCTGTGAGGCGATAGCACTACCTACTGCACCACCGCATCGCCTAATACTTAATATAAAAGTTTTTGTTTTGTTTTTTGGTAATGGAAGCTTAAAGACAACTCTCATGTGGAGAATGAAGTCATCTATCAAATCTGATCTTTATTTTGGATTTTATATTGGATTCAAGTCATGTGACTGGCTGGGGCATTCTATAGCTTGATTTTCTTTTTCTGGAATCATTTGAGAGTTTCTTTGGCTGTGTTTTGGATCATTGTTTTGCTTAGGGATGCTCAAAATAACCGTTTAACCGTAAACCGAAATGGTGCATTTGTAACGATTAATGGTATCAGTTACACGATTAAAAAAAATATTTTATATATTTTTTAAGTTTGGCTGCATAAGTGACCGATCACCGAAAGCGTTTTTTGCGAGGCGCATATTTTGAGTGGTTTATTAATGGCCGTGAGTGCTGTTAAGACGCGCTGCGTCCTGCGCGCCTCACGTTATGCCATTGCGCGCTGTGTGCTCCCAGTTGAAATAAAAGTCAACTGAGCCGAAAAAGCCTTTAAGTCAGTCGTCTGTTTCATTCTTCAATTATGTTATGCTGTTCTCATATATGTGCTAAATATAGCTACAAGTCACAGCACCAGTATTTATTTAGAGGCAGGGCCGGCGCGTCCATAGAGGCGACCTAAGCGGCTGCCTAGGGCGGCAGAGCAGTCAGGGCGGCATCCGCGCCGCGTCTCCCCCCTTCGCTTTCGTCCGCAAACAACCCCTGCATCATCTCAACACCCAGCTCCGCCACCCCCCTCCCCACCCTCCGCCGGCTTTTTCGGATTGAAGGCAGCATAACTTTCGGTTTAAGGGCGGCATTCTCATCGTTTGCCTAGAGCGCCAGTTGAGCTTGCTCCGGGCCTGTTTAGAGGTCATATGTTGTGCGGCTCCGGGCAAATTTTGATTTGGAGGGAAAATGACCAAAATGTAACGTGATGATTGAAAATGACTGGAGGGAAAATAAATAATATATTTAACAGAGCATGAAGATGCTCTGTTATGTATCCTGCTGTTTGCATGTTAAAATAAATCAGTATTTTAAAATGCAATATTTAATGTGTCACACAAAATAGACACGTCAATTTTTTTTTCAATTAAATATTTTTGTAATATTAATCTGTTAACGGTTAACGATTAATATCCAGTTAACGAGCAGCGGTTGTCGGTTAGTAAAATTAACCGAAATGAGCATCCCTAGTCTTGCTGTAATGTCCACCCTGGTGTAATCTTCATCATCTTTATAATGTAGATGTTGTACTGAAACAGCTAACATTAACTAACAATGACGAAGGGCAGAGGGTTGCTGAATAACTACTACGAGATTTCAGCTGCTGTCTGGGCTTTCACTGCCTTTCTACACCTTCCTTTCTTCATGTGTTCAATACTTTTTCCCTGCGTCATTTCATTTTATTATGCATAACTTAATTTGTAAAAAAATTGTATTTGTTTTCTTTACATATATGGATTTATTTGGTTGTGACCAACATTTGATGAAAATCTACGGCACCTTAAGAAATGTTTTCTGAGAAAAATGGTGACATGATAAAGTGTTGAAATGTCTCTTCAGCATATACTGTACACTATAATTTTACATATAAATAATTGTTAATAAAGATCTTTCAAAAATGTTAAAACATGTTTAATGGAGCTTTTATATTTGAGTCAAATATAAAAATAAAATTGTTGTTTGCTGTTTTCTTGAAGCAATAATGAATGAATGAATCAATGAATGATTAAAACAGAGACACGTTTCCCTAGTTTGCTGGTTACAATAAAAATTGAAAATGTTTCTTTGCTTGCATTGTCCTCTTTTGTGCTGTAAAAATATATGTTTTATATTACAATCTTTCTAAAAACTCTTCTGCAAAACGTAGTTTATATGTACATATTTCACATTTGTTTTATATTTTTGGTTTGTATTTATTTAGTAAAATATGTACAAATTTTCCAGCTTAAAAAAACGTTTCCTCACTCAGTAGATAAGAAAACAGCCTAAATGAATGAATGTATGAATTAATATGTATTATAAACATTCATAAAGTATCATTCCAGTTGGAAACAACACCCTATGAGGTGGACCAAAATGTAAAAAATAATTAGTGCATGAATAATTAAATAAAATAAAATTAAAGTCTTGTAAAACTCCTGCCTAAATGAAACAAGTCCACAACTTTTTATAGCACTGATAAATAATAAAGCAATACTTAAGCAACATATAATACTATATGTACATATTACATACCAAATACACACAGACATTAGTATCCTTACTATGGTTAAAAAAATGGCTTTACTTACCAACTTATGAACTCTCAAATGACAATCCTTCACTCCTAATTGTGCAAATAATTTGTACATGAATCCTATACATGTCCAGCAAACTTCTCTGCTCTCAGGCCTCAGAGTCATACTTCTTCATCAATGCATCATAAAGTTGGAAAAAAAGGAGGAAGACAGAGAGAACAAGAAGTAGGCAGGGCTGCAGGCACTCTAGTAGTTCTTCCTGGGACGCTCTAAAGAAATGCAGCATTGTACTTTAATGCAGAGAGAACGAGAACGAGAGTGAGAGAGAGAGAGAGAGAGAAAGAGGGAGAGAGAGAGTGAAACACACAGATTCTAAGGTCACTGTTAAGCACTTGAAATGCAGAGACTCGCTTTCCCTCTCCTCCTGCCGTCCTCCACACCTTCTTTCTCCTTTTCCACCCCTCCCTCCATTCCTCTCTGCTTTTTTCCCTTCTGCCGAAGTTTTGCAACATCATGCTCTCCTCTGTGGCGCAGTCCAAAAGAGTTTCGCTATCAACGTTTCTTCAATCTTTCACCTCCAACAAATTGTGGGCACATCATTACTTTGACAGGACAGTTATGCGTCCCGTATGTGAAATCTGTCCATATCATGGCTGTGTTAATGAAATATTTTCGTTGACCATCACGCGGTTGTTCGATCCCAAGTCCATGATAGTCTTGCTCTGGTGTCACCAAACTCCTCCATTGTTCAACTGAGGGAGTCTCTCTTGTTCAATCTCTCTTGTCCTTACTGTAGATTGCATTAGGGGAATTGCTCTCTCTCTCTCCCTCCCTCTCTCTGACACTCCACCCTCGCACAAGCACACACACATATGCTGTGATATGGACTCCCAAGGTCACATTGTCCTAAGAGCGCGTGTGTGTGTGCAGAAGTGTGTGACCACAGGGGGTTGATATCGAATGTTATCCTATAAATCACAACGGCCCACTCAGGACGATATTCTGTCACTCAGACATCAGTGTTGAAATGTCTCTGTTTGGGTCAGATGTCTGCGAAACAGCTTTCAGTGTCACATCTGAATCATGCGACGGCGCTGTTCATCTGCAAATGCTTCTCGATCAGACCTAACTATTTAAGCACATTTCAACTATTTATTATATATTTATTAAATAATTATATACACATTATAAATTTGACAATTTATACAAAATAGTACAAGCTTCTATAGAAGTACTATAAAGAAACAACAGGACAGCCTATGTTTTCATTTTGATTTTGACATCATTTATGGGACAGTGTTTCAGATTGACTGATGGACGCTTGAATTGTAACACATTATGTAAAGTGACAAAGCTGACATGGATTTTGTTGCAGATGCAGTATGTCCTGATGTATTTCACATGAAAACTTTTTTTCAATAATCAAAAAAGTTAATTTTTTTTTTCTATTAGGGTAGTGTATTTGTGATGACAAATATCTATCCAAAACCTTCACCCTCTTTGTTCCCCTCTGGTGGATTAACCTTGCAACTTGAATCAATCAAGCATGCAAGCAATGAATCAATTAACCAACCAACATATCAATCAATCAACAAACCAAATAACCAACCAACCAAACAAACAAAAACCAGCCAACCAACCAATCAAAACAGCCAACCAAACAATGATTCAACCAACCAATCAAACAAACAAAAACCAACCAAGCAACAAATCAATCAACCTATCAATGAACCACCAAACAACAAGCCAGCCAACCAAATCAGCCAACTAATCAACCAACCAATTAAGCAACCAACAAACCAATCAAATCAGCCAACCAAGTAAACAATAAATAAACCAACCAACCAATAAACCAACCAATCAATCAATCAATCAATTGATCGTTCATTCAATCAATCAATCAATCAATCAATCAATCAAATCAGTCATCCAATCAGTCAAACCAACCAATCAAACAAAAAACAAACCAACCAATCAAATCAGCCAACGAACGAACCAATAAATAAATCAACCAAGCAACTAATCAATCAACCAACCTATCAATGAATCAACCAAACTACCCAGCCAAACAAATCAGCCAACCAATCAACCAACTAATCAAACAGCCAACAAACCAACCAGTCAAATCAGCCAACCAACAAACCAATAAATAAATCAACTAAGCACTAAATCGATTAACGAACTAACCAACCTATCAATCAATGAACCAAACATTGATCCAATCAACAATTTAAATCAGCCATCCAAAACAATTAATCAACCAACTAATCTAACAAACAACAAACCAACCAGTCAAATCAGCCAACCAACAAACCAATAAATAAATCAACTAAGCACTAAATCGATTAACCAACTAACCAACCTATCAATCAATGAACCAAACATTGATCCAATCAACAATTTAAATCAGCCATCCAAAACAACTAATCAGCCAACTAATCTAACAAACAACAAACCAATCAATTAACCAACAACCAACAAATCAAATCAGTCATCCAATCAATCAATTGATCAATCAAATCAGCCAACAAACTAACTAACAAATAAATCAACCAATCAACAAACAATCAACCAAGATATCAATGAATCAATCAAACAACGAGCCAGCCAGCCAACCAATCAACCAACAAACCAACCAACCAGTCAAATCAGCCAACCAACTAACCAACCAATCAACCAACAAACCAACCAACCAGTCAAATCAGCCAACCAACTAACCAATCAAACAAACAACAAACCAACCAACAAATCAAATCAGTCATCCAATCAATCAATCGATTAATCAAATCAGCCAACCAAACTAACAACCAGTCAAACAAACAACAAACCAACCAATCGATCAAATCAGCCAACCAACGAATTAACAAAGCAACATACTAATCAATCAAACCAGCCAATGAACTAACCAATAAATAAACCAACCAATTAACAAATCATTCGATCAACCAACCTATCAATGAATCAACCAAACAACGAGCCAGTTAACCAATCAAACAACTAATCAAACAAACCAACCAATTAACCAACCAACAAATCAAATCAGTCATCCAATCAATCAATAGATCAATCAAATCAGCCAACAAAACAAGGAATCAATCAACCAATCAATCAAACAAACACCAAACCCACCAATTAACCAAGCAACAAACTAACCAATCAAATCAGCCAACAAACTAACCAATAAATAAATCAACCAATGAACTAAACATTGAGCCAGCCAACCAATCAACCAACAAACCAACCAACCAGTCAAATCAGCCAACCAACTAACTAATCAAGCAAACAACAAACCAACCAACAAATCAAATCAGTCATCCAATCAAGCAATCGATCAATAAAATCAGCCAACCAAACAAACAACCAATCAAACAAACAAACAACAAACCAACCAATCGATTAAATCAGCCAACCAACGAATTAACAAAGCAACATACTAACCAATTAAACCAGCCAACTAACTAACTAACCAATAAATAAATCAACCATTCAACAAGTCAATCGATCAACCAACCTATTAATGAATCAACCAAACAATGAGCCAGGCAACCAATCAAACAACTAATCAAACAAACAACAAACCAACCAATTAACCAGCCAACAAATCAAATCAGTCAAAAACAAACAACAAACCAACCAATCAAACAAACAACAAACCAACCAAATAACCAAGGAACAAACCAACTCTAATCTAACCAATAAATAAATCAACCAAGCAATGAATCAATCAACCAACTAACCAATCTATTAATAAATTAATGAATGATCCAAACATAGAGCCAACCAACCATTCAAATCAGCCAACCAAACCAACTAATCAAACAAACAACAAACCAACCAAATAAACAACCAACCAATCAAATCAGTCATCCAATCAATCAATCGATCAATCAAATAAGCCAATCAAACAAACAACAAACCAACCAATCAAACAAACAAACAACAAACCAACCAATTAACCAAGTAACAAACCAACCAATCAAATCAGCAAACACACTAACCAATAAATAAATCATCTAAGCAACAAATCAATTGATCAACCAACCTATCAATGAATCAACCAAACAATGAGCCAGCCAACCAAATAAGCCAACCATCCAATCAAACAAATCAACAAACCAACCAATAAAATCAGCCAACCAAGTAACCAAAAAATTAAATCAACCAACTAACCAACCTATCAATCAATCAAATAATAGACCACACATAGAGCCAACCAACCAATTAAACCATTCGAACTAACAAATTAACCAAGAAACAAACCAACCAACAAGTCAAATCAGTCATCCAATCAATCAATCAATCAATCAATCAATCAATCAATCAATCAATCAATCAATCAATCAATCAATCAATCAATCAATCACTCGTTTAGCTCCTCTTTTAACACCCTAGTAATCTAAAAGCCATTTTCTTAGATTATTTGGGTGTACTTGTTTTGGGTCAGAGCTAAACACTGCGGTGGATCTTAAAAGATCTAGATAAGCCACAAAGAACTTAAATGAGCAAGGCTAATGAATAGCCAAGTGCCATAGTCTATCATACTCTGACCACAAGGGCCCCAGACCACTTCTTCATTTATCAAGCCTTTTAACTGCAGCATTGTTGCCTTATCAGACATTCATTGTGATTGTTATGATTCTGGGGAATGAAAAACAAATGATCTTATACTTTCATCACATAAATTGCTTAGGCATTATTAGAATAAAGGCTTCAGTTTGAAGATCACTTTCTATACAAGTTCCACCAAATTAAACCATCCCACGCTGTGATTTTTAATAATCCTTCACGATTGTAGCCTGTCAGACTGTATGAACAGGATCCCCAATGTTAAATTGTAAGATCTTAATTGTCATAATGTCAGACTAAATGACGAAATGCATCAAACACAGATTCATCTGGAGTTTGACAGCAATTCATGACACATTCAGTAACCCACAATCTGAAATGATACACAGTAAACGTAAACATTCTGTAAGTCTTAATTTTACTCATAACTTGCTTTTTTTAATATAAAACCAGAAAAGTTATTTTAAAATTTTCCTGGGGTGGTTTAAAGTTCAGGGCTCCTATTGGTTCTTATTTGACATTCGTCATAGGAAAAGCCAAGAAAGTAATTGTATTGTTCGATATCACAAATGAGATGGAGCTTGTTGTGGATGACTGAAAGAAATGTTAAACAAACTTGTATTATTTAATCTTGTTTTTTTGTCAGAACTTTATAAAGAATCCAAAAATAATGTTGGAGGTAGTGTGTTATATAGTAACATGCCAAAACAAATCCTTGAATCCTTAATCAATAATCAATAAAGTGTTACCTCATAAAAAAAGTTTTTATTTATTTTTTTTTTTTTTAAGTGTTGTATTTTAGAATACTTCATACTTTGTGCTCAAGCATCTCTCATTCAAAGATTTATTGTCAGCTTTTGGCATGCTTATTTGTAAAATGCATGAGATGGTCAATGAAAAGATTGCAGTCTCTGGATTGGTTCTTTGGAACTGAGGCTACAGAGTGCTTACAGTAACTCAACATTTTCTTAAGATATCTATAGTACAAAAGATGGAAAAAAAGAGGTTTAAACAATCAACCGATCAAGTGTTTACAAGCCCAAAATGGCCACTATGGAAAACAAAACCGTTTGGATGCATTACTACAGAGATTAAAATGGCATCATAAATTATGCACATGATACATTTGATAACTTGAATGAGCCCAGCAGGGAAACTACTGGACTCACCAGTGTACATTACTTCATTTGTCATGCATATTTAGTATTTCAGTCAGGCTAGGCAGCATTCGATCTAGCTACTCTTCCTGGAACCTAAATCAAATTGATCCAGTCCTGCACTGTAAGTTGGTTTGTGGTTGGTTTTACTCCAGACCTGGCAAAGCTCCAAAGAGAAACAAACAAGTAGACATACATAGGGGGAGGCAGTGGGGGGGTCACTAAATAAATCTCTTTAACGGCTCATTATTGCATGATTTTTCTGTCTTATATTTCATGTGCTACTCCAATTTGTTACCTAACTTCTCAATTCTTAGATATATATATATATATATATTAGATTACATTCATGATTCCCAGATGTTCCCTCTTGAAAATAAAAAAGCATACAATGGTTATTTCAGTTTCAACAATGTCTCAAGCCCTGGTTAATATTTGCAAGATAATAATAATTATAATAATAATCCAACTGGATGACGCGACGGTATCCATAATGTACCAGACCACACACCAGCTAATTGGTGGAGAAGAGTCAGAGCGATGAAGCCAATTATGATACGAGGATAGTTAGGAGGCCATAATGAACAGAGGCCAGTGGTCAAATTTGTCCAGGATGCTGGTGTTACCCAAAAGACATCCTGGGATTTTTACGTCTCATCCGAAAGACGGCACTCACTGAGCAGTATCCCATCATGAGTCCCCATGAGTCCCCATCAATATACTGGGGCGTTAAGACCCACCCAGACCACAGGTTGAGCACCCCCTGCTGGCCTCACTAACACCACTTCCGGCAGCAACCTAGTTTTTCCCATGTAGTCTCCAATCCAGGTACTGACCAGGTGCAGCCCTGCTTAGCTTGAGTAGGAAACCATGTGAGAGTTGCAGAGAGCTAGCTGCCGGTGAAGATAAAATCTACAATCAAACTCAACAATTTCAAACCCAAACTTTTTTCAATACCAAAAGATCTATTATATGCTTGTTATTTTACTATAGATCTATGCTACTACTGTGTAATGACAATCATCTCATTTGATTCTGATGAGATTATAGGAGAAACACTGGAGGGAAACTCTCCTGAGCATAGTCAGAAATTAACACTTTTTTTTGATGAAGAAGTATTTTCCCCCTGGAACCCCCCTACTGACACCATTGTTGGCCCAAATTGCTCACTAGTTTAATCTTTAGTTTAATTCTGTATATAACAGTGCACTACATTCTAAGAAAAAGCTGCTGTCTATATTTCCCAAGTTGAAGGAAACAGTCCTTATAATACAAATCTATTTTACTAAATCATGTGAAATAAAATGTAGCTGTAACGAACTCTCAAATATGTATTGGCTAATTTTTACTCAAAAACATGGTTCTTTTCTGACCTTGCTCCTAAAAAAGCAACCTCTGAGCAAACTCTTATTAGTAATAAAAAAGCTTCAACATAAAAAGCTGGCAGTATAATAATGGGAGTAGATCTGACTGAACAGAAGAACCATACCATACACATATGTAGAAATAAAAAGATAGAAAGAGTCCTATATATGTGCTCACAAGCATAGTCTATAACGGGACACTCTAAAGGTTTTATGATCTACACAGATGTGATTAGTATAAAAGATACCCCCCACCTCCACAACACACACCCATCCCCACCTCTTACACACTCCCGCCCTCCCTTATTTCTCTCCGTCTTTCTCTCTCTCTCTCTCCCTCTCGCTCGTCCCGTGCCTCTGCAGTGGCTCATTCTTTCCTGCGCCGGCAACAGACACAAACCGCCCCCCCTCCACCCCTCCTCTGTCCACTCATCCCAGCATGCGCCACCTATTCGGGGGTAAGACCAACAGACTCTTCCCCGGACTGAAAGCAGAGCTCTGCGCTGCGGCTGTTGCTGAATGAATGCAGCGTTTTCTTGCGCCTACAACCACACTGAGTGAGACAGAGTATCAGCGAGACACTGCCAGCAACTGAGAGCCACTGATCTGAAGAGCAGAACAGCAGATCAGGTGCTGCCTCCGTATTTCTTGCTCTTCAGTTCTCCCTCCCTCCTCAGGACACACTGCGAAGGAGGTCTGAGGACAGGGAGGTCCTCCGCAAGACTTCCCCAGTTGAAAGTCTTTCTGTTTTGATTTTGTGTCGGGTCCCGTGTGACCTCTCAACACCTCTCCCACAGACCTAGAGTATCCTGCCAAAGACACATAGCAGAGGACCAGGAACAGACAGACAGGCACAAGTGGGCAGACGGTCTGACATGGAGTTGCAGGGGAGAAAATCATTCCTGCACAGGTGTGCGAAGTCTGGCGATGTGGTCCATGCAGGTCTGGTCATCACACTTCTGGTTGGTAAGTCTCTAACAATTTTTCCCCTACCATCGTACCCTAGTAACCCTTCTGTAGCCATGTTTACTGCTTAGCCCACCGTAAGCTTTCCAAGTGGGGCGGCTGCCAAAATGCTGCAGTTTTTGCATGGCTTGCACAACTCGAGAGTTCCAAACAAGTCAGGATGTACTTGTTGCTGTTTGTGATGGACAGTTTGTTTAAAGATCCCCCGAGAGGCTACAGTCTGGGTGGACTAAGATCCCTCTGCAACCTCTAATCAAAGCGGATGAAACGAATGATGTTAAAGAGTGCAAGTCACTGTGTCAGTACAAGGTTCATAACAAGAGAGTTTGGCATCAATCCTCTAAATCAATCAATATTCATGGTGATCAAAAGCACCAATTTGTACTGTTTTGGTCAATCCAGGTTCATTCTTAAACATCTACATTTCCAGTGCAGTCAATCCTAAATTAGTCAAGTGATTTTGCTCTTTCTTTTAATCACCATTCCAGCTGCGCATGTAGTTCTCTAGACTGTAATAATCTTGCCTTTGAATGGGAATGCATCCTTCACAATATACAGATTAGTGGTCAGTCGATGCAAGCTTTGCCAAAAGACTGTACCCCAAATCCTGAACATTTAAATACATCCTTACTTAAAGATTATTTTCACATATTATTTTTTTCTTGAATACACTAACTTATCAACATCGCATGATCTAATCTGATGGAAAAAAAGGTACAGTATTTGCTTTACCTCAACAGAAGATGTTTGTGGGACATGCAGCTTCCAGCTTAGTTTGTCTTTATGATGTATTGCACAGTGCAAGTCTTGAATCACACTGCACACCGGTATGCTGAGCTCACTGAATTTCGCCACTGAATTACATTAACTCTTTTTGAGCAGGTGGGCCTGGTTCTTCCAAGCAAGCCCCCTCCTTTTTCCCTTTACTGCTTGTGAAGGTGAATTAGAGGCCGCTAAACTAGGTCATTTTCACTCTCTCCTTCATAGCATGAACTCAGACAGTTAATATGCATCCTCTGCAGAGTTCCCGGTGGACTCTGGAAGGTATGATGTATTGTTATATGTTCACGGCACATCCGTCAGGTTATGAGAAGGTGCACCACTTAGGGGCGAATCATCTTTTGACAAATGACACAGTCTTGCTGGTAGTTTGATTACAATTTATTCTGTTGGTGTGTCTGCAATTGGAAGAATGAGAAGTTAATTACAATATGAACAACCCTCACTCGTGTATTATCAGAGTTCATCAAATCTGTCAGCCTGTTCGAAGAAAAAATGGAATTGAGCATTCTGTTCCATAATGGAAAGTACGACTACAAGCACATACGTACATACACCATAGTATACAATACTAAACACTTTAGTAAATTACTGATTACATTCAAAGTACACATTGTGCAGGTTATCCTGTGCAATCTGTAGTAAACTAAACGAGTGCCATATAAGAATAGGACTCTATAAATAATCTTAGAGCACATGTGTGTTGTCACGGCATGCAGAGCTTGTGAACAGCAGTATCTCCTCTTTTGTCACTAGTACCTCACACCTCAGACCGATTAGGAGCTCATGCTTTGACCACTGAGCAGAGCCTTAGTATTATTGAAAATAGAAGACATTAATTGTCAATGCTTTCATAGTTCCTAGAACTATTAGCAAAAATTACTTGTTTTTAATTTTTTTTTTTTTTTGGGGAACCATTTTCAGTTATAGGAACTCCTTCTGGACTAACTAAATTAGATGACATAGTTTTTCAGAGTAAGGTCTAACATTGCGCAATGGTAGTCAAGTGCACAGAATTTTATAGTGTTAAGAATAAACATGCTAGCAGGACTTACCTGTTGTCTGCAGTGCTGTTTTCTTTTATCCACCTCAATGATATATGGGACTCCAAGTTGTGGTAGGTGATTAGTCTTTTATCCTTTCTTTTTGCTGTTTCAGCTGCATAACGTATACATGTACGTCTACAACCCATAGTCATTATCGCCAAGTCACACAGTGCGTAAAGAAAAAATAGCTTCAACCAATGGTGAGCCTCAGTGGTTAGCACTTTTGCCTCACAGCAAAAAGGTCGCTGGTTCGAGTTGGCAATTCTGTGGAGTTTGCATGTTCTCCCCATGTTTGCATGGGTTTCCTTCAGGTGCTCCAGTTTCCCCCACAGTCCAAAGACATGAGCTATAGGTAATTTGAATAAAGTAATTTGGCCATAGTGTACGAGTGTGTCTGTGAATGTAAGAGCGTATGGGTGTTTTACCAATACTAGGTTGCAGCTGGAGGGGCATCCGCTGCGTAAAACATATGCTGGAATAGTTGGTGGTTCATTCCACTGTGGCAACCTCTGAAATTGAGACTGAGATGAATGAAAATGAACAACACAGGCTCATTCTGAAAATGTAGCCCTATACCTGGAGATTGCGAATTATGTAGCCAGAGCTATGTATGGCTGCATTTCGTCTTCAAAACGAACGCTATGGGCCGGTATTATGCCATTCCTTTTCTCGCTTACCAGCTGACCGCTTACCTGCATGTGGATGGCTTTTCCGCTGTTACCACTTTGTCCGGTAACTCGACGTGTACATCGGCGGACTTGAAATGCAGAGCGGAGTTGACCACGTCAATGGAGGTCGAGTCCGGTGAAGAACGATTCCAGAAAGCAAGTAAGACAAAAACAGAAGCCAAAAAATAAAAAGTAAATAACAGGGTGAGAATGTAGCCAAACCTAAAAACGTGGTAAAAATCAGGGGGCTTTTCTTTTACTGGATTGCTTTTCAGAAAACGGCAGTTGGGTTTAGGGAAGTGAGTGGGTGGGTCAATCGGTGCTTTTTAAAATACTATCGGTTGGGTTTAGGGAAGGAGGAGGGTGGGGGAATTGTTCGGTTGGACAGTCAGTCAGTCAGTTAGTCAACAGCGGCCTCTGGTGAATTTAGGTGAGAACAGCAGGCATGGATGGTACTCGCGAGAGAAAATTGAGATCGAAAAAAGCAAACACATCCGCCTCTGGTGGATTCACGAAAACAAAAACTGCAAAAAAGTAGCTCCTGGGACATATTTTGCTCTCTCCAGGAATGTATATTGGGGTAGATAATCAGAATGAGTCTGGGTTGAGAAAGAATGAATGTTGTGATGGTGAAAATGCAACCAGGAAAATAGGTGGTGAAAATTATTTTGGCTAGCATCAAAAATGGCTAGTACCTATAACTTGGTTACTATAAGTACCAATAAAAAATAAAACCTACCTGATTACATTAAAAGTGTGTTTTTTATGCTAGATTTCCATAACACTTTTATCACCTTTTTGTCTTCATAAAAATAGCAACAAATCAATAAACTGTGTGGACTTACAACTTTAAAGCACTTACAATTTTAAGAGAGGGTATACAGTGTAAAATAAAATTGGTTTAATTTCTATGTATAGAAATGTAGTTTGAAAGCAATTTGGTTATAAATTAATATTATAGTAGTGCACAAAAGTTAGTTTTAGGTGTTTCTTATCATAGAATACAATGCAAGTATCTGTTCGTTTTGGATTTTAAATGTTGACTTTTTTGCTCTATTTCCATGTAAAATCATTTCATTTAAATCTACATTGTGTCGACACAAGATTGCATGTCCTTATCCTATGAGAAGACGCTTATATTAAAGGTATAGTTCACCCAACAATGAAAATTAACTAACCGTTTGCTCATCCTTGTGTGATTTCAAACCTCTGAAAACTATATTTTTCTTTCTATTTTAAAGAAAGCTGAAAAACTGTAACCAATGGCAACCACAGTAGGAAAAACAAACTCTATGGAAGTGAGTTGATGCAGGCTTCTAGTTTTCTTTAGCATGTTGCCGTCTTTTGTGTTTAACAGAAGAAAGAAATTCAAACAGGTTTGTAACCAGGGGAGTAACTACAGTAGTTTCATTTAACGGTGTTAGGTAATTTAATTACAAAATAAAAGTAACAGTAATTCGTTACAGTTAATGAGAATAAAATGTGTAATTAAATTACAGTTACTTATGAAAATGTTAAAGATTACAAATAGGGTTACATCTAAATATGTTGAATTATATTAATCTGTTGCTTTGCCTGTTTTTGATATGCATGATGCCTTCTGCTAAGGCCTTTTAATAAAGCGGTGCTATTCTGATGCTTTTGATAGGTTTTCCAGTTACATTAATCCTCTCTGCCGCTGAAAGCATTAGGCTACTACAACCAGCCTTTTATCGCATTAACAGTGTTGGGCAGTAGCTACGCTACAAGTAGTGACGCTACTAGCTAAACGACATTCCTCAGTAGCGTGGCGGTAGCACCGCTAAACCAAAAAACGTTTCAGCAGTGAAGCTATTTTATTATTGAAGTGTCGCAGTAGCGTCCACACAAGCTACATTTACCGATCGCGGATCAATAAGTGACAGCACCGACATTCACGGAGATGTGAGGCTGGTGTCTAGCTGATGAAAGTAAATGCATATCATAGCGAGAACGCTTATTTTCTTCTGCTTCCTGTTTTACAGTGGTCGACAACAAACGTTTTGGTGTGTTACTGCCACCTTTCGCTCTGGTCAGTGACGTCGCCAACCAATCATTGTGTTGACACAAGAAACTTGCTTGATGGAAAGATGGCTGAGGGAGATGTGTAACACCTGGTTAAATGTGTAACACCTGGTTTTATTGAATTTTTTTGTTTTTTGCTGTTATATTCACTAGAATTTCTGTTAAACAGAGAGAAGATTTTTTTAACACATTTCTAAACATAATAACTCATTTCTAATAACTGGTTTATTCTCTCAAAACACTTCTATACAGTTTAAAGTGACATTTAAAGGCCTAACTGGGTTAATTAGGTAAACTAGGCAGGTTAGGGTAATTAGGCAAGTTATTGTATTATGATGGTTTGTTCTGTAGACTATCAAAAAAATATATAGCTTAAAGGGGCTAATAATTTTGACCTTGAAATGGATTTAAAAAATTGAAAACTACTTTTATTCTAGAAAAAAAAAATCAAAGGGGGGCTAATAATTCTGACTTCAACTGTACTATAATTTGTTTCTGTTCGGTACAGCATACAGTAAATAACTGAACTGAACAATTATGCCTCATCTGTTTCATTGACAGTTTCATTGATCACTAATATATGATTGACTTGGATTTAAGTTGCTTTGATTTAAAAAAATTAAAATTGCTAAATTAAAAGATGTGTTTTTTTTTTTTTTTTTGCAAATGCCACAAAAATCACCCTGCACAACTAACTAAAATGTTGATTTTGTAACAACAGTAAACAATTTTTTTGTTATAAGATCTGGTTTTGTGGTGGCTGTACTTTAAAATTAAATGAATATAGTCTTAATTCAAGTGATGAAAGAGTTTGAGATTCTAACAGTACACAGAGCTACTGTAAGGTCACACCTGCTTGGTATAAACACTTGAAAATTATTTAGTTGAAAATATCCATTAGAAACTTAAAAGTAATCAAAAAGTAATCAGATGTAATCAGTTACTTTACTTTTATAAAATAATTCAAAAGGTACACTACTTATTACATTTTAAATAGGGTAATTTGTAATCTGTAATCTATTACATTTCCAAAGTAACCTCCCCATAACTGTTTGTAACAAATCAAGGGTAAGTAAATGATCAGTTTTGGGTGAACTTTCCATTTAATTACTGATTTCCTGTGACAGATTCCTCAATTTGTGAAAAGTGATAATTGCATTTATGGATCAAATATGCGTTTTTTGCTTGGCATAAATTCTCATCCACTTACTCTGAATCTTTGACACAAACATGATTCATCCATACTGTACATTTAGATTGTCTTTTCTGCTTCCTTTATATGACCGATCAAATCAGAGTGCTTACATAAATGCTGAAAAAGCGTATTTGTGGGAAAAGCTCTTAACTCATTTAGAGTGCAATATAACGGGCTGAATATGCTGTTATGCTGACTGACTCTCTTTAACTCATTCCACTCCACAGTTTACCACACACACATTGGCAGCATTTTATAAAACAAATGTGGTTAACCAGTATCGAAATGGGGTTTCCTGGTAAGTGCAGAAACAGAAAAAAAATGCAAATGATAGCAGCCTTTTCTGGAATTCATATGTGAGCAAATATGAAAAAGACTAAATCTAGGCAGAAATAAATTATGATGAATATCCCAATTATCACATTTGGCCACGTTTAGCCTACTTACCATTGAAAGCAACTGGCAACAGAGGTGGCTGTCAAAGCCAACAGCTGCTGTCTTGATCTTCTTAGTTATGTCTACAGCCTTTGTGTGCAATTCTGTAACCCTTAAATGCATGAATATTTTGAAAATCATTATTACTGATTCAGATCTTTAGCAATCCAGTAAGACATTCCTCAAATAATTTCTCAGAGATTTTGGTCCATATTGACATGATAGCATCACGCAGTTGCTGCAGATTTGTCGGCTGCATATCCATGATGTGAATTTCCTGTTCCACCATATCCCAAAGGTGCTCTATTGGATTGAGTTCAGGTGACTGTGGAGGCCATTTGAGTACTGTAAACTCATTGTCATGTTCAAGAAGCCAGTCTGAGATAATTTGCACTTTATGACATGGTGAGTTACCCTGCTGGAAGTAGTCTTCAGAAGATGGGTACACTGTGGTCATAAAGGGATGGACAAGGTCAGCAACAATACTTAGGTAGACTGTGGCATTGACACGATGCTCAATTGGTACCAAAGTGTGCCAAGAAAATATCCCCCACACCATTACACCAACCCCAGCAGCCTGAAACTTTGATACAAGGCAGGATGGATCCATGCTTTCATGTTGTTGACGCCAAATTCTGACCCTACCATCTGAATGTTGCAGCAGAAATCAAGACTCATCCGACATGGCAACATTTTTCCAATATTCTCTTGTCCAATTTTAGTGAGCCTGCAACAATTGTAGCCTCAGTTTCCTGTTCTTAGCTGACAGGAGTGGCACCCGGGGTGGTCTTCTGCTGCTGTAGCCCATCCGCCTCAAGGTTGGTGTTCAGAGATGCTCTTCTGCATACCGTTATCGTTGCCTATCGGATCTATCACCAATCTGGCCATTCTCCTCTGAACTCTGGCATCAACAAGGCATTTGAGCCCACAGAACTGCCGCTTACTGGATTTTCTCTTTCTCTTTTTCAGACTATTCTCTGTAATCCCTAGAGATTGTTGTGCGTGACAATCCCAATAGATCAGTTTCTGAAATACTCAGACCAGGCCATCTGGCACCAACAACCATGCCATGTTCAAAGTCACTTAAATCAACTTTCTTCCCCATTCTGATGCTCGGTTTGAACTGCAGCAGTTCGTCTTGACCATGTCTACATGCCTAAATGCATTAAGTTGCTGCCATGTGACTGGATGATTAGAAATTTGCATTAACAAGCAATAATAAATACCTACCCAATAAAGTGGCCGGTGAGTGTATAGCAGGCATGGACTCTATAAACTCTTCTCATATTTAGTAACAATTGCTATTAGAATATGATTTTGTAAGGGTTTAATTTGAGCAGAGAATTTTGAAATTACTGTCTTTGTTAGAGCACAATAACCCAATAAATCCAACATATTGTTGTTCCAAACCCATAAGACCTTCATTCATCTTCGGAACACAAATTAAGTTATTTTCAATGAAATCTGATAGCTCTCACATCCTCCATTCACAGTAAGGACTCGTTCAATGTCCAGAAAGGTCTTTTAAAAAGCCCATACTGTATGCTTTCAGTGCTTCAACTGGAATATTATAAAACTACATAAATACTTTGCACACATAACATACTTTATTCAATAGCTTATTTTGTGTTCAGTGTCAGTACAGGTGCATAATCAGAAAATGCCCACGGATAACTTTCTCTGTTTGAAACAAAGCATAACCAAATCCGAGATAATACCTGAAAGGTACGACCAAGTGCCGTACGTGTATAAGTGCACAAAAGTGTTCTCATAGACTAATAATATTCCGCTTGCACCACTGAAGGCATATGATCTGTTTTGAGGAGGTTTTATACAGTACTTAAAAATGGGTTAGCAACCCTGATGTCTATGGAGGATGAGGGAGTTCTCAAATTTCACCTAAAATATTTTAACTAGTGGTCTGAATGAAGGTCTCAGGGGTTGGGACCAATATTAAGGTGAGGAAATAATAACATAATTTGCATTTTTGGGTGAACTAACCGTTTAAAGTGATGCTGACAGATTTATTTGATTGCATGACTGCTAAAAAGTCAATTTCAAGTTTTCCATATAATAATCTTGTCTTTTATATCTGTGCTAATTGTGAGTGAAATGTTATGTAATTATTCTGCATCAGACATTTTCACCTTGATAGTGTTGGGCAGTAGCGTCACTACAAGTAGTCACGCTACTAGCTTAACTACATTTCTCAGTAGCGTAGCGTCGCTACATTCTAAATTAAAAAGCTTTTCAGTAGCGAAGCTATTTTTTTTTTGTCAAGTAGTGCAGTAGCATGTACAAGCTACATTTACTGATCACAGATCAACAAGTGACGGCACCAACATTCATTGAACTGTGAGGCCGGTGTCTAGCCAATGAAAGTAAATCCATATGATGGTGAAAATGACGATTTCTTCTTTCTGTTTTATGGTGGTCGACAACAAACATTTTGGTGGATCAATGCCACCTCTCGCTCTGGGATGCGTTTCTGAAAACCATCGTTGACCAACTAAGGTCGCAAGTTCCGTCGTTACAAACATACAGTTGAAGTCAATTATTAGCCCCCCTTTGAATTTTTTTTTCTTTTTTAAATATTTCCCAAATGATGTTTAACAGAGCAAGAAAATTTTCACAGTATGTCTAATAATATTTTTTTTCTTCTGGAGAAAGTCTTATTTGTTTTATTTTAGCTAGAATAAAAGCAGTTTTTAATTTTTTAATGTTAAAATTATTAGCTCCTTTAAACATTTTTTTCTGATAGTCTACAGAACAAACCATTGTTATACAATAACTTGCCTAATTACCCTGACCTGCCTAGTTAACCTAATTAACCTAGTTAAGCCTTTAAATGTCACTTTAAGCTGTATAGAAGTGTCTTGAAAAATATCTAGTAAAATATTATTTACTGTCATCATGGCAAAGATAAAAGAAATCAACTATTAGAAATGAGTTAATAAACTATTATGTTTAGAAATGTGTTGAAAAAATCTTCTCTCCATTAAACAGAAATTGGGGAAAAAAATAAACAGGGTGGCTAATAATCAGGGGGCAAATAATTCTGACTTCAACTGTAGTTCGTTGATTTGGCGTTTCCCAAATCCATCGTTCCAACAAACATTCACAAACTGCGTCGCAAACTTGTATGCTTGCAACTTGTGAAAACAAAAAACATAGCATAGGTTAATGCTTTTATTTTATAGTGGGTTATTTATTAAGTATTTGTACTGTATATGACATGGGCCTGTTGGTTAGAATATTTCTACAGTGGTTTGCAAAATATAAACAATAAAAAATAAATAAACAATATCCTACTTAATAATAATAATAATAATAATCATCATCATCATCATCATCATATTAATATTATTGATAAAGTAGTTTTTTTTTTTTTCATTTCCTAATAAATAATAAATATTTAATTTAATTTCTTAAAAATAGCCTCATTATTTATTTGTTTATATGATTTATATATGATATTAGAATACGGGTCAGCTTTTGTAAGTGATTTTATGTTTTGAAATAGAAAACATTTACATATATTTCAAATAATATGGAAAACGAGTGCATATTTTTACCAAAACTAAAATTGGATTTTTTTTTTAAATGTGTGTGCGTGTGAAACAATATAATTTGCACAAAGAAATGATAGAGTTCTTCTCTAAAGAAGTTATTACCACCCCGTTTAGAGCATCATTTTGGGCAATTAACGTTATAACTAACGTGGTTCAAATGATGGATCTGCGACAGAGAATCTACGGGTTTTGGGAAACACTCGTCACTACATCGTTCTTTTCCCAAACGATGCATCGTACTATGATACTATGAAATGCACCCCTGGTTGGTGACGTCGCTAACCAATTAGGCTAACACGAGAAATTTGCTTGATAGAAAGATGACTGAAGGAGAGGAGTTAGTTCATGATAGTTACTAATTCATTAATGAAGAGTTGTAAATATATACACAACATAATGCTCATTCCTAGATATTTCCCTTTACAATAAATTACTATAGCATTTTAAATGTGTAACACCTAGTTTTATTGGATTTCTTTGTTTTTGCTGTCTATCATTTGTTTTTGTTTGGTACAGCATATTAACTGCAGTAAATAATTGAACTGAAAAATTTAGCCTCATATGTTTCATTGACAGTTTTATTGATCACTAAGGGTGCTTTCACACTAGCACTTTTGGTCCGCACCCGGGTTCGTTTGACGTCATAGTACGGTACGTTTAGCTAGTGTGAACGTGTCTTCTGAACTCGGGTGCGCACACGTGAACCGTACCCGAGTCCGCCTGAATGAGGTGGTCTGGGGTACGGTTCATGCAAACTCTGGTACGGTTCACTTCTGGTATGAATGCAATCGTACCAAATAGCGGAAGTGAACCGGCAACTGTACAACAAACTATCATTTTCATAACGTTCATTCGTGTGTGTGTGTGTGTGTGTGTGTGTGTGTGTGTGTGTGTGTGTGTGCGCCACGTATTGTACCTTTAGCGGGACTGAGCCAAGCACAGTGATACACAGTGATGTCTGCTTGTCTCCTCCAGAAACAGCTTCTGCAGACACTGTGTGATGTTCTGAATGTTTATAATATTTTTGCAGCAGACAGACGCGAGTCGCTTTCTGTATGTCCAAAACTTATGATTCAGTAAAAGCAAATCGACCATGATGTGCGGAAGTCTCCATTTTGGCGCTTTGCTTTCCTGACTGTCACCTAGCAACAGCCGTAAACGAAACAGCAGCTCTATGACGCAAGCGTACCGGGGTTCAGAAGGAAAAAAGACAGTGTGAACACAAACCAACCGAGAAGGTGGCAAGGGGGGACAATCGAACTTGGGTACGGTCCAGGCAATTGAACCAAGTGTGAAAGCACCCTAAGATATGATTGACTTTGATTTAAGTTAAGCTTCGATTTAAAAATGAAAATTGCAAAAATAGCTTAGATGTAGCTAAGCTACTTTTGCCAAGTAGCTTTTAGCTTAGCTTGCTACATTTCCCAGAGAGTAGCTTTTAATTAGAGTAGTTAATAGCTTAGCTCACTACATTTTCAAGTAGCTTGCCCAACACTGCACCATGAGGAATCAAAGTGAATTTTCTTCCCATGTTATCAGTGTAAGAAACTCACAGGTCTCCAAAGACCCTGGATAGGCAAAGTCATTTATTTTTATAGGAATTAGGATTTAAAATTGTTAAAAAAAATATTTATGAGAACAAACAGAGAGATCAGAGGCAATATAAAGAGGAGAACACTGCGTACTTAGGGTAGAGAAATTTGTAATCAAACTAATGTATCCATTAGAATGTTCATTCATCTCAAATGAAACTTTGCTTCAGGGGTGCTCAGTTTCATAAACGTGTGTGAGGCAATTACTCAAAGGTGGCAGAATGTCACCAAAAAAGGTTAATTTAATTAACTTAATAGTGATTGATGGTGAAATATCCAGCTTTATTATTCATATTTTGCTCAAATTCACTAAAAGAACAAAAAGTACTTTTGAATTTAATCTATTGAAGCATTTTTGCTACAAATATTTTGTTCTACTAATATCTTATAATAATATGATAATGTAGTTGCACCCATTAGGGGTGAGTTATCTCTGAATCATCAAATATGCTGTATGAAAAGGTGTTTGTCTCAATTTAAACATGAACTCATATGTAATAACACTGCATTGTGAATGACTCAACTGTAATTGAATGAATACAAAATAGCAGACTGATGGCTAACAAGTGACTGGCCTCAAACAGACTTTGCTATAATCAGTAAGAGCTTTGGAATCTCTGAAGTTTGGGCATGATATGCTGACGTCACAGGCCGTTCTGAGCGAGACACGGAGTCCTGTTTCATAGACTGGATATTGTTATACATTACTCTCCCCTCTCTGTCTCACTCAACTTCTCTTTTTATCCTTCCCTCTACCCCCATTGGTGCTATTAAATTGCAATATGAACCTCATACCACTACACATTAGTGTTTGCGGTCTGTATTATATGTATTGATTATCTCCCAGGGGGCTAAAGGTGGGCTATATAAATTTCTAAATGTGCACTATTTTTAAATGCTAATTTAGTTACATCTAATAAAATCTGATACCATTTCTGTAATCATTTTATACATTTGGCTGGGTTAAAATATCCTTTTCTGATTAATCCAATTTTGCGACACTTCAGTCAGCCATATTGCAGAGAAGAACATAAAGAATGCCACTTAAAGTAACCAAATGAAACACTGCATATTATTGATGCTGAAATAAATCAGTTATTGTAATTTCAAATAGTCTGATTGAAAAACAAACAAACAGTACTATTAACTGTCAAAATTTATATAAAAATAAATTAAGTAGAACAGAGAGAAAGAGACTGAGAAACAAAATATGTTTTGGTTGGCCAAACTGAAACAGTATATCCAGGGCAAGAATATTAATACAGGGTATATACAGGAATCCTAAAGATAATTTCAATACCTTTTTAAGACCTTTAAAAGACCTTCTCAGAATATTTTAAGACCTCATCGCCACTTTAAGTTCTAATCAGTATCAAACCTTTAACTTAATAAACAGATGTTAATAATCAGTTGTAGTTAAATAAATCAACGGAGCACAACCCTGCAACAGAACTCAGACTAAAAAAAACCTTGAAATGATAAATTACGGGGTTGTTTTTAGCGACAGGCTTCAGCCACTGTTTAAACTTTTCTTTCTCTAACCAGGAGTGCGCAAACTTACATTTTCCCATTTTGCCATCTGTTTCGATCTATGGTTTCGCTACATGTGGAGAGTGTTACATCATCTTCCCGCGTTTGTCGTAAATTACGTGACATCACCCGGATGGAGAAGCTTGGCCGGACGCGGCCCAGCCTGAACCAATCACGTGGATCGATGTTGTTAATATTAGGAGAAAAATAAATATATTTATGCTTTTTTGGAGTCAAACACTAATTAAAACGGCTCCTACCTAACTTTTACCACCTGACAATTCGCATTGTCAAACAATTCACCACTTCCTGCTTACTAAACCTTTCTCTACCTGACTTAGCAGCTTCTGCGTTTTATTTTTTTTTTTAGTTCTGTAGACTGCATGAACAGACAGAACATCATATTCTGTAGAACAATACATAACCTATTCAATCTACACTCACCGGCCACTTTATTAGGTACACCTTACTAGTACCGGGTTGGAAATATTCAGAGATTTTGGTCCATATTGACATGATAGCATTACGCATTTGCAGCAGATTGTCGGCTGCACATCCATAATGCGTATCTCCCGTTCCACCACATCTCCCGTTCCACTACATTCCAAAGGTGCTCTATTGGATTGAGTTCTGGTGACTGCCCAAAGTGTGCCAAGAAAATATCCCACACACCATTACACCACCACCACCAGCCTGAAGCCTTTATACAAGGCAAGATGGATCTATACTTTTATGTTGTTGATGCCAAATTCTTATTCTACTGTACCATCCAAATGTTGCAGAAGCAATCGAGACTGATCAGAGCATCGTTTTTCCAATCTTCTATTGTCTAATTTTGGTGAGCCTGTGTGAATTGTAGCCTCAGTTTTCTGTTCTTAGCTGACAGGAGTGGTACCCGGTGTGGTCTTCTGCTGCTGTAACCCATGCGCCTCAAGGTTCGACATGTTGTGTGTCAACACGATGCTCAATAGTACCAATTGAGCATCGTGTTGATCATCATGTCAACACCACAGCCTACCTGAGTATTGCTGACCATATCCAGCCCTTTATGACAACAGTGTACCCATGTTCTGATGGCTACTTCCAGCAGAATAACATGAATCATCTCAGTTTTTTGAACATAACAATGAATTCACTGAACTCAAATGGCCTCCAGTCACCAGATCTCAATTCAATAGAGCATCTTTGGTGTGTGGTGAAACGGGTAATTCTCATCATGGATGTGCAGCCAACAAATCTGTGTGATGTCAATGGTCCAAAATCTCTGAGGAATATTTCTAGTACCTTGTTGATTCTATGCCACAAATGATTAAGGCAGTTCTGAAGGCAAAAGGGGATCCAACCCAGTACTAGTAAGGTGTACCTAATAATGTGGCTGGTGAGTGTATGCTTTGAATGTCTGTAAAATAAAGTCATTAACCTAAAAGTAATATATTTTCTGTAACATGGCTTATAATTGTGTAAAATTTACCAGACCACCCAAATCTGTGTACCTATCTTTGTTCGGCAAGCAGGAGAAAAAAGTTTGAAAAACATGTCTGAGGTAAAAATGTTTTTGCTATCAGAAAGTTAGTAGGCAACAGAGTCACGCATATTCAAAGGAGAGGGGAAAAGATGTGGACTCTGAAAAAGCATGTGGTCAGTTAAATTTAATTTACTTATATACACACAATTAGGAAAAGTCTGGGTTTTATTTTAAGAAGTTAGTACATTTCTAAATCGTAGATCTAGTCTTTATCAATTATTTAACCAATTGCTGTCAGAGAATAACACATTGAAATGTTGTGATTTACCAATCAGAATCGAGTCTTTTAGCAAGCCATGAAATAAATTATTTTAATTATATTGCAATAACTTTAAATACATTTCTATATTTTAGCACCTCCATAGAAGCACCAATGTAACTAATATGAAAAACACACAAAAATCAGATCATAACTGTTATGTTACCTGTTGTTTTTCCCTGACACTGCCAGGAACTTTAACTGCTATAGTCATGGGAATGGTGGCTTGTCAGGGATAGAGATAATTAGAAATGAAATCTGGTTGAGAATTGATGCCCTGAATAAGGAAAAAAAAAATGATGCTTATGAGGGTCAGAGTGATGGGAGAAAGGGGGACTGTTTGCTTTAATTAGTTTTGTTCTCTAGAGTATCTTTGTGATACTCAGTGGAATGATGTCTGCAAGAGGAATGTATTGTTTGAAGCCAATCTATGAAAGTGATATTATTTCTCATACATTTTACACTTCATATTTTAGAATATCTCAATTAATCATCTTTATTTCTATAGTGCTTATACAATGTAGATTGTGTCAAAGCAGCTTAACATAAAAGTTCTAGTAAATTGAAACGGTGTCAGTCCAGTTTTCAGAGTGGAAGTTCAGTTTAGTTCAGTTCAGTGTGGTTTAATTTTCACTGCTGAAAGTCCAAACACTGAAGAGCAAATCTATCAATGCGCAGCTCCACAAGTCCCAAACCAAGCAAGTCAGTGGTGACAGTGCCAAGGAACAAACTTCACCATTTGACAAAAGTGAAGGAAAAACCTCAAGAGAAACCAGGCTCAGTTGGGCATGACCATTTCTCCTCTGGCCAGAGTTCCTGTGCGGAGTTGCAGTCTAGGTGCCGAAGTCTGTAGAACTCATTTTTATTATTTTCAATATTTTTTAGAATGTCTTTGTTTTTGGTCACACTTTATTTTGATGGTCCGTTTGTTGAATTGCAACTAATTTTCATTAGACTATAAGTAGACTGTTAGGTTGGGGTTAGGGTAAGATGACATGTACTTGCAAAGTTTCTTATTTTCAGTTAAATGTCTGTTGAAGGAGCAGTATCAACAGATATTAAGCAGACAGTCTTATACTCAAATGGACCATCAAAATATAGTGTTACCTTGTTTTTTACCCCCCGTATAATCTAAAGATCTCTTTTGTAGACATTATTGACTTTCCATTCAAGACATATTTGTGACCCTGGACCACAAAAAGTCATAAGTGTACAGTTTTAGAGATTTATCCTCTGACAGCTGAATAAAAAAGCTTCCCATTGGTGTACACTTTGTTGTGATAGTTTTGTTATGATAGTATATTATTATACTGAGATATAGCTATTTCAAATATAGAAACATATATTGAGAAATTCACCTTTAAAGTTGTCTAAATGAAGTTTGTAATATTACTAATCAAAAACGTAGTTTTATTTATATGTTTACAGAAGATCATTTTAACTCATGGCTATTTTCATTTGGCTGTTAGCAAAATATAGGTGCACCATAAGACCAGCTTTTGTGGTCCAGGGTCAAGTATATAAACTTATGTACAATTTAAAACTTAATTATTTACTCCCTAGTAAATAGTAATCAATCAATCAATCTATCTATCTATCTATCTATCTATCTATCTATCTATCATCTATCTATCTATCATCTATCTATCTATCTATCTATCTATCTATCTATCTATCTATCTATCTATCTATCTATCTATCTATCTATCTATCTATCTATCATCTATCTATCTATCTATCTATCTATCTATCTATCTATCTATCTATCATTGTTTCTACTTTCACCATCATCATTATTATTATTATTATTATTATTATTATTATTATTATTATTATTATTATTATTATTATTATTATTATTATATTTAAAGACCCTTACCCCCGGTTTCACAAACAAGGTTTAAGGCTAGTCATGGATTAAATTGCATGTTTGAGCTCTCTCAACTGAAAATAACTTGCAGTGAGATGTCTTAAAATATGTCAGTGTCATTTTTTGTCTCCAGGTGCACACCAGTAATGTATTTTTCTAAGGCCGTTTTTATAAATGTGGCTTAAATAGCCTAATTTAACTAAGGTCTAGTCCTGGCTTAAGCTAAGCCCGGTTTGTGAAACTGGGCCTTAGTGTTCACAATTATCCACTAACATTGATTTTGTATGCTACAGAAATAATAATATTAATAGTTTTAGTATTAGTATATTTATATACTTTTATAATTAAAAATGTATATATATTATTATTTATTATATAATTTATAATTTAATTTAAATACAGTATATATATATATATTTTTTTTTTTACAATTTTCACATTTATAATTATCTTTAATTGGTGTTTTTCTTTGTTCAATAATTTTACAGTTTAAACTTATTTCGATAGCTTCCAATGCAAGTTGTTTATTCTTTAATTTACATTTAAATTTTGTATGTTTTCTTTGATTTATTATCATTATTTACAGTTTTTCTCAGTTGCTTTGGTGCATTTCTCACAACACTATTTACATTTGCACAACAGTTAATGCATTTCTCAAAACAATTAGTCATTTGTGCACATCATTGTAGCAGTTTCTCATTTCTTCCAACAAATTGCAAATGCTTTTGGACATGCATCAATTCCTTTCATACAACTCTCTGCTGTTTTATAACATTATCATTTGCTTATGTCATGTCAGTCAAAATGAACTAAACTTGTGTCTGCTGAATAGTCATTCCATATAAAACTAATAGTCCTCATTTCATTACTTGAGTCATTACATACTAAAATGTTGAACTAGTTGTCAAAATCTGTCATGCTAATTTTATAAAAAAATCTTTAAATCTTTTTTTTCCTGAAAATGTCTTCTAAATTGAACAATTTCATGAATGATTTATAGACATATAGAATGTATGTTGTAGGTTCAGTTCCAATATGTACTGCAATATTGTTTACAGATGTGCACAGCTCTACCTAAAGGGAGTTTATGTTTGTTGTAAATAAGTGTGTATTTGTTCTTTTGCACAATGCTGTGAATAAATTAGAATTGCAAAGAGCAAATGCAGTAAAAATGTGAAACACACATATTCAGTGTCTTGTACTCAGATACCTCACTAAATGCAGTGATGTCTAACTTGACTGTACTTCACTTCAAATGGCTGTGCAAATAGTATATAGTGCTGTCTTGAGCATTTTCAGGACGTGTCACCAAAATCTGACTTTTTTACCATTGGAAAAAATGTACAGAGTAAACTGTCATCATGAAAACATGATAAAGCCATTTGACTATCTTGTTCATAAACAATGGTATCAGGACATTTCATCTTGATGACACTGACACTTTGATTGACATGAATACTTGCTTTTGAAGAACAGCCATCCATTTTGAGCAAGTGACGCGCTTTTGCAGGTTATCAACTAGGTTTTTGCAGTTTGTACTAATTGTTTTGAGAAATGCATTAAATGTTGTGCAAATGTAAATAGTGTTGTGAGAAATGCACCAAAGCCACTGAGAAAAACTGTAATATTAGTGTTGTTGGGTGGTACTGTGGCGCTCACAGCAAGAAGGTTGCTGGTTCGAGTCTATGCTGGGCCAGTTGTCGTTTCTGTGTGGATTTTGCATGTTCTCCATGTTCGCGTTGGTTTCATCCAGGTGCTCCAGTTTCCTCCACAGTCCAAAGACATGTGGTATAGGTGAATTGGGTAAACTAAAAAATTGTCCATAGTGTATGAGTGTGTATGGATGTTTCCCAGTGATGGGTTGCAGCTGGAAGGACATCCGCTGCGTAAAACATATGCTGGATAAGTTGGCAGTTCATTCCACTGTGGCGATCACAGATTAATAAAGGGACTAAGCCGAAAAGAAAATGAATGAATGAATGAATGAATGAATGAATAGCTGTAGTGTATGTGTGTGCATGTGAGAGTGTATGGGTGTTTCCCAGTACTGGGTTGTGTTAAACATATAAAGTTGGCGGTTCATTCCGCTATTGCAACCCCTGCTAAATAAAGGGACTAAGCTGAAGGAAAATGAATGAATGAATTACTGTTGTTGTTTAAAACTTTGTTAGATGATTGTCTCACAGTTCTGACGTTCAGTTAAATATACAGACTGTTATTTAACACTTCATTATGAAGACAATGGTAATTGTTCAAGTTTTCACCTGAAATCACTTTTTTTTTTGTATTTCAAGCCTAATCTGAGTGCAGTTTAAAATATTTAGATTCCTGAAGTTTTTCACAGTAGAACTTACTAACAGCAGACGATGCATCTAGGAAAACATAGATACGATGCTTTTTAAATTAATTTTTTAAAAGTAATTAAGCATTCAACTTTCCATGGGAATCTATCACTAACTCCCCATTCGTATCCCCCCCCCCCCCAACCCCCATCCCCCCATCTGCTAGCAAGTCGTCCATCAATAAATGCCGAAACTACCCATTTGAGAGAGTGGCTTGTGGTGAAATGAGCGCAGTGCCGCAGTCAGTACATTAAGTGAGGAAAGGCTGACGCATTACTGTAAGTCTCCTGCTGTACTGCTGCACTCACAGCCTCTCAGGGGGAATCAGGGACAATGGAGGAGATCATGGGTTGAACAGATGATGGAGAGATGAAGGATGAGTGTGGAGGAATGCTGGACAGAAGACAGAGCAGCGTGGCGATGGTGCCAGCCATGCTCATATAGAAAAAAAGTATAATTTAGCTGTTCAAAAGATGAGTACAGGAGTGCTGAAACACTCATCAAAACACTCTTTCCCTCCTTCTTTCTTGCTTTCCTTTTACTTTTATGTACTTACCTAGATAAATAATCTTAATCAGGGCTCGCCACAGCGGAATGAACCACCAACTTATCCAGCATACTGTAAGTTTTACGCAGCGGATGCCCTTTCAGCAGCAACTCAACACTGGGAAACACCCATACTGTACACTCCTGCATTCACACACAGACACTACGGCCAATTTAGCTTATTCAATTCACCTATAGCACATGTCTTTGGACTGTGGGGGAAACTGAAACACCCAGAGGAAACCCACACGAACATGGGGAGAAATGTCAACTGACCCGGCCGGGGCTCGAACCAGTAACCTTCTTGCTGTGAAGTGGTCGTGCTACCCACTGCACCACCGTGACACCCTATATTATATTGAGTTAGGAATAAAGCATACCTTGGCCCAAAGAGGAGAAAAAAATAGGATGTGATGGCTTTAGGCAATGCGGGTCACTTTTAAGTGAATGCAGATGAAGGAAAGCCACTTCTTAGAATGTCAGACAGTTTAAAGACCTGCCATTAAAAGAAATAAAAGTCAAACCAGAGTGTTTTCTACATGCTGACCTCACCTGAAGGTGAAAGTGAACTCGCTGAAAATCCCTCGGCAAGAGAGAGTCTTTGACTCCAGATGATGAATTATTTACTCACATTCAGCTCCGCAACCAGGAGTAGCCACATAGCACAGAATTTACACTACACGTCCAGATCTAAACCATTTTTTTTTTTATTTAAGTAGAATTTGGGTATATTCAATCAGTTTTCAGACTTATCAAATAGGGGTTTAAGTAAAAGATGATTATATAATGACAGTTGGTCAGAATAATAAATGTTTCAAATGCACTGATTAAAAATCTGTGTTTTTTCACCATCAAATACTTCTGAAGTTAAATCATTAGTTTTGTGTGGCCTAAAAATGAATATAAACATTAAAATATGGGACATTTTTGTTAATTTATGCAAAAGAAAGAAAGAAAAAAAATTTAACTGGTAATAAAGTTTTAGATTAAAACATAATTGTTGTTTTATTTTGTTGACAATCCCAAATGTACAATAAAAATGTTTTAGCATAATATAAAATAAAAATATGTGTCATGTTTACATTCATTTCTAGACAACAAAATAGCAAAATTTGTAATTAAAAGAAGTTAAGAATGCTATATTTAGTGCAAATTGATTTTCAGTTGAAAAGGTTTGCTATTATGAAATGACCAATTATTCTTTTTGGCCCATTTCCACAGAGTGGTATGGTACAGTTTGGTACCCTTTTTTGGCCGTTTCCACTGTCAAAAGTTACCAAAAAGCGAACCGTACCATACCAGTTTTTTGGGAACCCTTACTAAAGGGTACCTAGCACGACAAAAGGCAGAGCTAGATGCGCAGCTGAACGATATTAGTTTACAAAGAAGCTTCACTAGTGCGTACACAAGCCAGGAGAATGAAAACAAAGGAAGCGGCATTTTTGAATACACAGATGACACATTACATCGTAATAATATATACATTTAATGAGTCATGGTCGAGCCGAGCTCAACAAACCTTGTCGTCATCTTGATGTACAGCCACAAAGTCAAGAAGAACAAAATCTGCCGTGTCCTGTTGTTGTTTTACAAGGCTGCCTAAAAGTGCGAGCGGTTTCACTTTCTCCAGAGAGCTCGCAATCTCTCGCTGCCCTTCTATATTTGAAATAACAAACTTCTTGAGCTGATGATAATAACGTGCATGTGACTATTGATGTGCTTCTGACATCCTTTCAGAAATGCAAGAGTGAAGCACGGAAAAACAAAGGAGCAAATGATTGTTTAAGCAATGTAAAACATGAACAAACTGCCATGTTTAACTATTATTATCAACTTTTGGACTATTGGGTTGAGGGAATTACTTTCTAACAAGAGGTTACATGTGCTGGTGAAGATTAAAGATACAGATGAGAGGTTTGCACTGACTGTAATTGGTAACATATCGGAGACTGTTTGTGTTCATATATGTTGCATTTATTTATTTTATATAATTGCATATCGTCACCTTAGAATTATATGGTTCTATCTGACATTTTTGTCAAAACTGAGTTATTCACATATTCTTATTAAATTACAACTTATTTACATTGTGTGACTTTTTATTTAAAAACAAAAAAGGTTTTATGTACAAAGTCGAACTCTAGCTTGGCTCTAGGTTCTTTCTGTGAACCAATCAGTATTTCGAATGCACGCACGAGGACCAATCAGGATCAGCTTTTTTTGTCATTTCACCTGACTGCTCCATTGACAGCGGGAAAGACCAGAAAGACAAAAATCACACAAAATCAGAGTCGATCAAATAATGCCGCACCACACAAAATGGAGAAGAAAACTAAAACTGAAAAGATGTGTGTAAATGTGATGATTTAGCAGTTATTTAATGAAAAATATATTATATTAAATGTGAAATATTTTTATTTGTGTGTGTGTGTGTATATATATATATATATATATATATATATATATATATATATATATATATATATATATATATATTGTAGTCAGTGAAACATTTTTCAGTGTTTATTAAACTCATTTGCTCATTGTCTGTTTTCTTTTAGTCTTTAAATTTAATATTAAGCTTTGAAGGGCAAATAATTAATTTAATTCATAGGACATTTAATTCAATAAATATAATTCAATAATTCATATAAAGCATAGCATTTTAGAAATATTAACATATCAATTACATAAAATTAACAGTTGCACTGAATAAAATATTTAGCACAGCCTTGTATGCTTAATTTGAACAAGAAAAAATATTAATCCTAAAACATGAAATAAATGTTATACAAAGCAAAAATGTAACTTTATCAAGCATCAATAAATAAAAAAATGTATTTCTTAAAAAGTAATGCTTCAATGAATGATCTGCCAGATAGAACATTATAATTCCAAGCGGAAATATCTTTTTAGAATTAGAAGGTTCTATCTGCATTTACTGTTTTTGTTTTTGATACCCTAATTTGCAAATGTAAGAGAACTTTGATAATTTACATTTAGTGTCTCTGCCATGTTAATGTATGAAAGAGAACTGTTACACACATATTATTTGCCATATGGAATGCAAAAACTTTACAGCTCAATATCTCAAAATCATTTAGAATGCAGATAGAACCTTATAATTCCAAGGTGACAAGATGTTACAGTAGGCTATGTCGCTCATTGATCTGCAGATATAATCAAAACGTGTTCATAGAAAGGTTAGCAATGAACATTTATACACAAGTATTTATGTGTATAAAGCCTCTGTTTTTGAGAAGTGCTTCTCATATATGTGAATGACCCGTACAGCTTTACTTTGACATTTCCTCAAGCGGGAATGACGTTGACTGAAACTTTCTAAAGGTGACTCGTACCGTACCATACTACTCAGTGGAAACGAGCCATTATTGCTCATTTTAAAATGCTAAGTACTATTTGTAAGGATTTCTAAAAATGTCATTCTGAACTTCCTGAATTAGAATTATTAGGAATAATACTAAACTAGTATATAAAATCTGATTAGAATACTATCAGTTTCAATTCAGTTCAATTGAATTCAAAGTGGTGCAATGTGAAAACAGTGATCCGACAACTTTGAAAATTGTGCAGTGTAAAACTTAGTAATTAAAAAAACTTGGAAATAAAAGTCTGCAGCAACTTAATTATTTGGCATGGCAATGTTTTGACATTAACATCTAAATATCAAACTCATCAAACTAACCATTTACCTTATTGTTTTCTGTGTGTTTGCACCAACCTTGACTGACACTGCAACACATGTAGGTCTCTATGGGACATCTGAGCATTTAAGCCTTTTTCCTCCTTCTACCATCACCCAAACACGGCCTGTCAGAGGGGAAAACAGTAAAAGTGAACACTTCAAAATAATGCTTACATTCCCATAGGCCCTATTTTCCACCCAGGTGAACATGGTCTCTTGGGAATTAAGCTTTGAATGAGTGCTCATAGATCTGGCTGACATCTGCTCTTTTTAAATGTGAGTTTAAGAGTTCTGAGGCAAGGAATTATGGGTACGGAGCGGTTTAAAGGACCTTTGGGTACAAGGTAAAGGTCGGAGTTGTAATAAAATGAAAATTCACCCCATTTATTTTATAAAAGCAACCTTTCTAAAGTCATCCATGTGCATGTATTTTTTAATGCTTTGATGATATCATTTTTATTCAGCATGATCCGGGAGAAGCAGATTGACAGACTTATATCTGGTGAAGCTGGACTTCTTGAATCATATTGTCAACAGTGTTCACATTTGAAACGTTTGATTTAGTTAAAATGAACTCAAATAAATATTTGGCATTACATTCAGTATGTGATGTGATCAACTGCTAAATTTATATTTGCTTTCCCGCAATGGCTCATGCTGCAGACATGCACACCACTTGTAATAAACCACAATTTATCAGTGTTTTCAAATCAAATGTTTTAGTTTCAGACATTTAAATACTAGTAGTATTTAAATACTTAATACAAGTGCAAGCAAAGCCTAAAATTTATATTTTGAAAAATACACGCTGATCTCTACTGAGATGACAAGAATAATTATTCTTAAACATAATCAGACAACATACATTATTCACATCCGATACACCTTGTTCAGGTTATTATAGCATTTACTCTATTCTTCTCCTATTTACAACCACTTATTTTTATGTATTCCATGAGAAGTTGATGAATTAACATGTTGTAAATCCAGCAGCTCTAATCACTCAGATGAACGGTTCCCATAATCTGCCATAGATCATATAATATTATTAATATTAAGCGGTTTAAATGACAAAATACACGTATTTAAAAATCTGAATATCTGATATTTCTCAGAATAACTAGGATGTGTGCCAATATTTACATAAATAGGAAAAAAGAAACAATATATGCTTATCAATAGGGCTATGGTGTTTTAGATGATAAAACTGGTGCATTCTACTTTAAAATGATTCGCTCTGAATAATGGTCAAGTGTAGTGGCGATTCTAGTTTAAATGGCACCCTGGGCGAAACCACACCAAACATACCCCCTCCCCATCCCCCAAGAAATAAAGACACTATGGTTGACTTTATATATACATTAAATATATACAACCGGGATCAGGATCAGCGCGTGTGAGGCGCGCGGGAATGGCTTTCTGCGTCAATTTGCTTTCACCAGCGTTGTTTTGGTTGCATCGTTGCACATAAAGTATGACAAACTTGCGCTTGCAAAAGACGCTGAATGTGAAAAGCCCCTAACATCTTTATTCTGGGATAACCACCCTAAATTAATGCACTTGCATAAAGTAAATCTTATCTAAAAGCTTTTACTGGGGCACTTTTTTTTTTGCACCATCTCCCCATGCCGTCCCCAGCAAGATGCCGCCCTGGGCGATTGCCCATACTGCCCATGCCTAAATCCGCCACTGGTCAAGTGTCTGATACTTTTGATCTTTTGTATAGAGTTAAAGTCAGAATTATTAGCCCCCCTTTGATTTTTTTCCTTTTTTAAATATTTCCCAAATTATGTTTGTTAGATAATGTTAGCTAATAAAATGATGAAACCGGCAAAATTATGAACATATAATTTTAATCAATGTGTAATAAATTAATGTCTACGTTAATGTACTGCAGATCTTTCAAGATTTTTTTATAACTATTAACAGTGACCATGAACTCTCTAGTGTTGATAACACCATCATGGCACACACAATGACGTGTCACCCATGTTAAAGGGGCCAAGTGAATATACAGGGTGCCTCGATCCACGCTATAAATAAAACAGAGTCCCAAGGACAGCTGTGGCCAACTGCAGACAGACAAAGACAATAAATAACACAAGCCACTGAGAAGTTACTGGTCAACAAAACAGAGAGATGGGGTTTAGGTATTCCTAAATTGAAATTGGGATTTCATTAAATTCCACATTGACTGAATAAAAACATTGCTGGATTTTATAATTAGGTTGAGGAATTTATTCAAACACAAAGGCAGTGAGAATGATTAAATGGAATTGAGGCCACAGGGATGAAGGTTAGAGTTTAATTAAAACAGCTTGTAGATCATGCATATAAGCCGTATGATGGACAGACACAAGTAATCCGCTAATTTAGTCACCATTTCGTTCTGTGAGGCATCTAATGCTGATATTATTAGATAAAGTAAATTTGCAAAGAACACTGAAATAATTTAGGCTGACTTTTTGCTAAATTTTCATCATGTCTTGAATTTTTTTTTTAGCAATAATCACCATTACTGAGATTTGCTGAGGTGTACATGTGAGCAGTCACAGGCTAATCCACACTGCTGAAGGTGTGCATTGAGAGGTCTTGTTCAGCACTTGTTCCCCGAATGCTGTAGTTACGTTAATTACCAAAACCACTGAGCTGTCAAGTCATTAACTGTTTTCTATAACGGAGTGATGTAAAGCAATAAAATGATTTGCTGGATTGCAGAGAAACAGACATGCACATGCATTTTTTCTTTCTTTTTGTCCTCATGATTGAATGTTTGCAAAAACTTTCTTGCAATGACTACTGCTTTGTAATAATAGGCCTTATAATTTATTTGACTTTACTGTATTTATGTTAGCTTGACAAAATGTTATGTTCCCATAGTAATTTGCAAAATCTGGAAAGTCTGGTGAGATCTATTTTGTGTGACCTGTGGTAAATACAAGTTTACACCATTTTTTGCTTGTGATCAATATGCTAATATTGTGAAAAACTTGTGAATACCACATTAAACAACAAATTAAATATACATACTAAATATACAAATTAAAAAATACTTTGCTAGCAATGAAAAATCATGTTAACATGCTAGCAAGATGATGCAATATCTGACAATTTTCAAATTAACATGACAAACTCAACATGTTTTAATGACTAATATGCTGTAATTTTTTTTCTTGCAACTGGATTGACACAATTCATTTTAATACTATTGGCATTGTGGAAACTTTAGAAGTGTGCTTGTACATGCTAGGCTTTCAATGTGTTTCTAGAGACAATTTATGATCATCTCAAAACCTGTTAATTATGTGTTGAAATTTGGTGCTCTTTATAGCAATATATA
Source organism: Danio kyathit (assembly GCA_903798195.1). Classification (NCBI taxonomy): domain Eukaryota; kingdom Metazoa; phylum Chordata; class Actinopteri; order Cypriniformes; family Danionidae; genus Danio; species Danio kyathit. The sequence goes on along the minus strand of LR812533.1, from coordinate 15,930,220 downwards.
CAGTTGAAGTCAGAATTATTAGACCCCTTTTAATTTTTTTTTTCTTTTTTAAATATTTCCCAAATGATGTTTAACAGAGCAGGAAAATTTTCACAGTATGTCTGACAATATTTTTTCTTCTGGAGAAAGTTTTATTTGTTTTATTTCGGCTAGAATAGAAGCAGTTTTTAATTTTTTAAAAGCCATTTTAAGGACAAAATTATTAGCCACTTTGAGCTATTTTTTTTTCTCGATTGTCTACAGAACAAACCATCGTTATACAATAACTTGCCTAATTGCCCTAAGCTGCCTAGTTAACCTAATTAACCTAGTTAAGCCTTTAAATGTCACTTTAAGCTGTATAGAACTGTCTTGGAAAATATCTAGTAATATATTATTTACTGTCATCATGACAAAGATCAAATAAATGAGAAATGAGTTATTAAAACTATTATGTTTAGAAATGTGTTGAGAAAATCTCTCTGTTAAACAGAAGTTAGGAAAAAAATAAACAGGGGTGCTAAAAATTCAGGGGGGATAATAATTCTGACTTCAACTGTATGTGTGTATATATATATATATATATATATATATATATATATATATATATATATATATATATATATATATATAAGTGGTGGGCCGTTATCAGCGTTATGCTTATGCTTAAACCAAATAAGACTTTCTCAAGAAGAAAAAATACTATCAGACATACTATGAAAATGTCCTTGCTCTGTTAAACATCATTTGGGAAATATTTAAAAAGGAAAACAAAGTCTAAGGGGGGCTAATAAGTCTGACTTCAACTGTACATTGATCTCAAAATCCTAATGCTTAAGTTCTGCACATAACAACAAACATTTTCTTGAACAAGTTCAAATATTTATGTTGTAACCCTATTAGAGGACATTAAGTGACCAAGAACAATAAAGTAAACCTTTTCAAATGCAGAACAAGGATCATGTCAGCTTTTTCTTTGTCAGCATCTTTTGCGCATCAGTTGTGAGTACAGTATGGCTGTATGTCAATGTGATAGTGACAGGCTCAGAAATGAACTCTCTGAGTTTAGAGTAGCCTTATTGATGAATAAGTGCACTATAAGTGCTGCTCGTCCATCTATAAGGGATCAATAGCCAGAAAGTGGCAGACAGGAGGCAGGATTATGACCTTGGTGAAGAGGCTGTTATCTTCCTTAACCCTGGATCTTAAACACCAGCGTCAGCTATACTGATATACAAGATTATTTTGTCTGAACTTGCTTCATCAGAAGTTTGATTCTTACTTAAAACTTCTGCATATTTATTATTCCTTTTAGGGCATACATTTTCAGATGCAAAACTCAAATTTCAAATTAGTGTTGGCAAAAATGAATGACTTCCGAAATAGTCTTAATGGTAAAAATAATAAAAAATATATATAATAATAATTATTATATATATATATATATATATATATATATATATATATATATATATATATATATATATATATATATATATATATATAGTTGCAATCAGAATTATTGAACCCCCTTTGATTTTTTTTTTCTTTTTTAAATATTTCCCAAATGATGTTTAACAGAACAAGGACATTTTCACAGTATGTTTTTTTCTACTGGAGAAAGACTTATTTGTTTTATTTCGGCTCGAATAAAAGCAGTTTTTAATTTTTTAAAACCCATTTTAAGGTCAAAATTATTAGCCTTTTTAAGCTATATATTTTTTCAATACAGAACAAACCATCATTATACAATAACTTGCCTAATTACCCTAACCTCCCTAGTTAACCTAATTAACCTAGTTAAGCCTTTAAATGTCACTTTCAGCTGTATAGAAGTGTCTTGAAAAATATCTAGTAAAATATTATTTACTGTCATCATGGCAAAGATAAAATAAATCAGTTATTAGAGATGAGTTATTAAAACTATTATGTTTAGAAATGTGCTGAAAAAACTTCTCTCCGTTAAACAGAAATTGGGGAAAAAAATAAACAGGGGGGCTAATAAATCAGGGGGTTGAATAATTCTGATTGCAACTGTATATATATGGAATATATATATATATATATATATATATATATATATATATATATATATATATATATATATATGACTGGAATCAATCAGCTACATCTGGCAACACTGGTGATGGTCCACACAAAACATCATTCACATGTTTTCACTAGACATGATCAGATGCACTGTGAAATGCAACACTTAGATGGAAGCTTTTATATATAGGCTTTGGCATAATGGTTTTCAGACACATGCTAGGGATACCAGAGCTGGGGTCAGAAAACAACTCTCCCTGTCAGACTCAGATATTTTCTGTTCTGCCTCTTGTGTCTGTCAGAATTGCTCGTGTCCTCTGTTCTGCTCCTTGTCACTGTCAAAACTGCTCTCTTATGTCCTCATTGTGAGTTTTCAGAAAAAAAAAACTCAAGCCTCTTGTCTTGTTTTGAGAATGACATTCTCCTAGGGTGTGATTTTACTACACTTGTGGCAACATTTAGTCCGCTTAATGGTAATTAAATAAGAAACACAAAAATATCCAGAGACAAACTACAAAACATTCTGATGTACCTCAATCACTGGCTGTTGTTAATGCTCTTATGAATAGTCTTTTCCAGCTTGATAACCGTTTCTCATCTGTCCTCCATCTCTCTCAGGAGTCTGGTACTCTCAGGCACTGGAGGTGAGCACGGGGAAAGTCCATTTCATAGAAGTGATGAATGGAAGTTCAGTGTTGTTACCTTGCACTTACGCCAGCTGTATCGGCATTAAAAACCTGTACTTCAGCTGGCAGTTCAAGGACAATGGGACACTAATTAAGGTGAGACATTCACACACTTGAACTGTTATTGTGTATAACTTGTATAATTTGCATATCCAAAAAAAAACAAATTATATTTAGTATCATATTTATCATATGTCATATATCATATTTAGTAACTTAGACTTATCTTAGCATCCACAGGGGTTGGACAATGAAACTTGCCTGGTTGGTTTTTTAACACCACAATAATTCATTTGTATGGTGCAAGTCTCCTTTTGCTGCCAATACAGTATCAATTTATCTTGGGAACTTCGTATACAAATCCTGCACAATGGCCAGAGGGATTTTTAGCTGGTAATGCTGCTGGAGGAAAATATTTCCTGACTTGCTCCTCCAAACCTCCTAAAGTGGCTAAGTAATATTTAGATCTGGTGATTGTGCAGGCCAGGGAAGATATTTAACTTAACTTTTATGTTGATCAAACCACTCTGTCACCAGTCTTTCTGTCTGTATTGGTGCATTATCATCCTGATACACAACACCACCTTCAGGATACATTGTTTGAACGATTGGTTACACATGGTTCTCCAGAATGGTTTGGTAGTCCTTGGCAGTGACTTACCCACTAGGGTTGGGCGATGTTGACAAATTTGGCATCGTACGATGTCTGATGTGAACATCGGCGATGGACGATGGTATCGTCGTCGTAGGTGGGGTGGGGGTCTTTGTTGTTAAATACCAATTAATTCATAACGAATTTAATAATTGTAGCCTATCGTTTTCACTACCTGACCCACATGGTCTTTGCTTTACCCATAACCAAACCATAAATAAATAAAGTTATACACAAATTACCACCTGTCAATCACTTTTTTTCCACGGGACTCTGACATGATCAGGCGGAGTGATCTGTGTCATAATGGCTTTTCCCCACAGCTGGTGGCGGAGACGAGATGAGAGTTCGTTTGGAGTTCACTGTAATTTATTGTGATTAATGATAACTTACATATTTTATTATTATTATGAGGACAAAATAACAAGTAAAGATGCTAGAGCTCGACCGTTTTGGTCACACGTGCACCTGATATTTTATGCGACCTAAAATATGTTTTTGAAAGCATTTGTGCTAGTGCATACATTTTTACCGTGCGACCTGTTTTCACTGCAAAATCCTCACCGCGTGCGCAGATTTAGGAGACGTTTATGCTGGATGCATCTTTGCACCTAAAGACGCCAAATGCAGCGCTCAGGAACAGATTAAAACAGTTGTCATGTGAACTTGCTGAAGTACAAAAGACCGGAATGCTTGCCCCGCCTTTGTGCTCTTCCTATTGGCCCACTGGGCTAGAACTGAACGCGAATGGATTGGTTAACATCAGCTGTCAATCACTCAGTCAACGCCTTCACATGACAGGAGCAACAGCCGCGGAAATGTGACGCGCTGAAGATAAGAGAATGAAAATAACACTGACAGATTTAGTTTTAGAAAGCACCTAAAGTTAAATAATGACACATCCTATTAGTGATCATGTGCTGAATTTTAATCCACCTTTTACACTTTTCCAAGAGTGGATAAAAGACTTCCAGTGGCTTCAAGTCCGCTATGAAAATAACTAAAGCCATTCACAATGTGGGACGGGGTTTACAGGTAACAGCGTTTGCCACTGAATCTACACATGTTAAGTGTGAGAGGTGCTGTATAATCCTCACGATGTATTTAATCCTCACGATGCTGTCAGTGCAAACAGCAGCTATAAGTATAATATAACACAGCTCATTAAGATGGCATGCAAATAATAAGTCATATATCAATATACATGTGGGGCGGGGCGATGGATCACGATGCCGGCTCAGCATCGTCAAGTTTATCAGCCATCGGCGATGGACGATGACATCGTCTATCGGCCCAACCCTATTACCCATCCAGCACAATCATTGGGCCTATGGATTGCCATTATATTGCAGCCCAAACAATCACTGACCCACCCCTATGCTTCACTCTGGGCATGCAACAGTCTGGGTGGTACACTTTTTTTTGAGGCTTCTTCACACCTCCCTGTAACTCTCCCTGATGTGGGAAAGACAGTGAAGATTGACTCATCAGAGAATACATGTTTCACATTGCACTTCACACTGCTGAGACCATTAAAGCTGATGTATGACATTGGCATAAGTTACCAAAGGTTTGGCTATAGCAGCCCAGCCATGTACAACCCCAAATCAGAAAGAGTAAAGACAGTATGGAAAACTCAATTAAAAAAAAATAAAAAAAAACGAAAGTAGCCATTTCCAAATTACTTTCACTTAAATTTAATTGCAGACAATTTATTATAATATTTTATGTTTTGTCTGGTCAACTTCATTTTATTCATAAATATACATACTTTCATTCAGATCTGCAACACATTCCAAAATAAAATTGTGACAGTAGCAATTTAGGGCTAGTAATCAGGCAAATTGGTTAAGTAATGATGTGAATTGAAACAGGTGATTTTAACGTGATTGTAATTATCACTTGGTACAAAACCAATATCCAAGAAGAGTCTATTCCTTTAGGAGCCAAGATGGGCCAAGGATTGCCAGTTTGCCAAGAAATACGTGAGAAAAATAGAAATACATTATACAATATTGAAATGTTTAAAAACAATGTTCCTCAAAGAAAGATAAGAAGACATTTGAATATTTTATCTTTAGCAGTGTATAACACAATTAAAAGATGTAAGGAATCTGGAGGAATTTCAGTGTGTAAAGGACAAGGCTGTAAGCCTAAGCTGAACTACCGTGATCTCTGATCCATCAGCCGGCACTGCATCAAGAATTGTCATTCATCTGTTAGCGATATCACCACACGGTCTCAGGACTACTTTGGCAAATTTTTGTCAAGTACCACAATATGTAGTTACATCCACAAATGCCAGTTAAAACTGTATTGTGCCAAAAGAAAGCCCTATGTTAACAGTGTCCAGAGGCGCTGTTGACTTCTCTGAGCTTGGAGACATCTGGAATAGACCATCACACAGTGCAACATGTACTTTGGTCAGATGAATCAGTATTACAGATATCTTTTGGGAGAAATGGACGCCGTGTGCTCTGAACCAAAGAAGGAAAAAATAATCCAGACTGTTACCAGCAAAAGTCCAAAAGCCAGGGTCTTTCATGGAATGGGGTTGTGTCAGTGCCCTTGGCAAAGGTAACTTGCACTTCTGTGATAGCACCAATAATGCTGAAAAGTACATAGAGATTTTACAGCACATATGCTGCATTCTTTTCCAGAGACACCCATGGACATTTCAACAAGACAATAAAAACCCACATTTTACACACATTAGAAAGTCCTAGCTATGGAAGAAGAGGATACAGGTACTTGACAAGCCTGCCTGCAGTCCTAACCTGTCTCAAATAGAGAATGTGTGGCACATTTTGAAGCGCAAAATGCGACTACGAAGACCCCGTACTGTTATCTACCTCAAGACTTGTTTGCAGGAAGAATGGGACAGAATTACACCGGAAACACTTCATTAATTGTTGTCTTCAGTCCCTAAAGGGCTTTTAAGTGTTGTGGAAAAGGAATGGCAACATTACAATGTGCTAAATGCTTTACTGTTCAACATTTTTTAAATGTGTTGTAAGAACCAAAATTGCAATATGAGTTTATTTTGAAAAAAAAACAAAAAAAAAAAACAATAAAAATTACATGGAACACATTAAATAATTTTCTTGTATTGTCTGCAATAAAATACAAGTCAAAGTAAATTTAGAAATCACTGCTTTCTTTTTAATTTCAATTACCATACTGTCCCCAACTTTTTCTGATTTAGGGTTGTATATTGACCCTGTGGAGGTCCCAAAGAAACAGTTTTGGTGGAAACCAGAGTTAGGGTGCACATATAATTCTGCAGTAAGTTGGGCAGTTGTAGTTTTATGCTTTTTGGATACAATGCGTGTTAGCACCCAGTACTCCTGTTTGATGCGTTTCATCCTTCTTGGTGGTATGCTTTATACATTACCCTGGATACTGTGGCTCTTAATACATCAACAATTTGTCCTCTTTGCAACTCTGATATGTCACATAACGTTGTGTGCATTGCAATATTTTAAGCAAAACTGTGCTATCAATCTGTTAATTAAACATTCACACTGTGCTCTTACTGGGGGAATGTGCAATCAATGAAAATTGGCCACCAGGGTGGTCAAATTTAGCCATGAAAACTGCAACCCTAAATCGGCCAGCGTTTCAGTTTCATTCTCCAACTCTGTATTTTCCAACTTCATGTATCCTCACTTGTAAGCCACTATGTATAAAAGTGACTGCTAAAAGTAAATGTGTCCACACCAGCAAATGATACTATTCTGTTTATATATAATAATTTATACTTTTCTTTTGTTCTTTTATCACCTTGTAACCAGCAGATGTTTTCAGTGTGAGGTTTCTGGTGCTTCTGACCAGTGAATCAAATCAAAAAGGGAATTTAGCAATCCAATATAGTGGAATAAAAACAAAACTTATTATTTTTCAAAATGGGCATCTGACACATGCCAAAACTTACACTGGATATCTGAGGTTTTAGACCAATTGCTAGTCTGGCTTAATAATTTGTCTTGTAATTTTATCCCATCCCCTGGCAATTCCCTGTGTGCGTACAAGAGCAGTCTAAAAGAGGTAGTTTCCCTAAAAGAACAACACAGTCTGAGAATGCATCTTTTTCAACATGTTGTACCGAGCCTGCGTTTCTGGATGCAATGATTCCCAGGCACCAGATGATGGGCATGAGAGCTGCGCTGCATGTCTGGTGTTCCAGCATGTAGAGGCAGTTCTCACAGACAGCTCATGCCCTTACTGCGAGTGCATAACTGCTGTGGAGAAAAAAATCGTTGCTCGTGCTTGCAAAAGCACAAACCACCCTTGTTGCTTCCAGCAGTGTTAATGGGGCTAATTTGTTGACCAAATCCGATCCACAGACCTCCCACACCTCCCTAGCAAACTCCACAAAGCTTCAGGTGTGAGTGGTGAATCATCCACCAGGCTGATTGCTGCTTTCACTTGATGGCACCGCTGACCAGATGTCCATTGCAGCATCAGAGGGTGAGCTGTCATTCTCGGTGGAAAGCCTGGATCCGCTCCCACCCTCCGGTGTGCCTGCGGTCCAGGACATGGAGTCCAATAGGATGGATGCGTTTTCTCAGGCTGCTTCAGCAGTTAGTCTGGAGGTGTTGCCGCCCCCCTAGCCAGACTGACTAGAGGGGTGTTACATGGGGGCCAGAAAGAAGCATGGTAAACCCTCCAGGCCCCTGTTCTCTTCTTCCCGGAGGTCAATGGAGAGCTCACACGGGTATGGAGAGCATCTTTCTCTACCTGATTCTCAAGCCCAGGCGGTATGAGACGAACCCCAGTCATTGTGTCATTGTGGTCAACCTTTGCCTGCATGGTGCCACCGCCTGGATGGATAAGCCAAAACTCCCATCTAAAGGATGTAAGCTTTCTGTTTCGCTTACGGCCAGAGCTTACAATGCTGCTGGCCACTCTGCCTCCACTCTGCACGCTATTGCCACCTACCAGTGCTACCAAGCGCAAGTGTTAGCCAAGCTGCATGAGGGTGGTGTCTCCCCAGGCACTGTGCATGAGCTTTGCATGGTAACCGACTATGCTTTTATGACCCTAAGTTAGCTGCTTGAACCCTGGGGAGGACATTGGCCACACTTGTGGTCAAGGAATGCCACTTCTGGCTTACCCTGGCAGATATGCATAATGTCGACAAAGCTTGCTTTCTTGGCAAACCCATATCCCTGGCAGGCTGATTCTGCAACACCGTGGGGCCTTTACCCAGGAGTTCTCAGTGGTGAAAGTGTCCCTGAGACGGCCATCCAGAGAAGAGAGAGACTGCTCTTTCCCCAGTAGAGGGCCATTGGAAGAGCAATTTCCTTTTTCTCTGGTTGTGAAAGCTTGGGTGTTGCCAGATTGGGATGCTCTGCCTTCTATTTTGAACTTTGACGCACACTGCTATGGGTTTGGAGTGTGATGGAGTATGACCCACATCCTCCTACACCCCAGCCCGTCACAGGCTTCTAAGAGGAGAGTGAGAGCCAATTTCTTGCTTCTGACTCTCTAGTTCTGACTCTCTTGCCTTCTACGGAGAGCACTCCCATCCCGGGTTGCCCCACTGTGGGTACATCTTTGGTCATTCCGATGGTTCCCCTCATACAGGCTCTGTCAGCCTGGTTAATACTGACCAGTTTGTCGAGCTCATTCAGATGATCAGACTTGACTATGTGTTTTAGTTCGCCACGCAGGGGTGTGCATGTTACTGCGGTCAAATTCACAGCCGCCCCTGTCGTGTGCAAGGAGATTGCTGTTTTCCTGTTGAAACATGCAATCAAGCCAGTCCCTCTAGCCAAGATGAAGAGGTTTTACAGACCATACTGTACTTCATACTTCATGCCTCTCCGGCTCTCGGGTATCTGCATTCTCAATTATCTTGATGACTGGCTTATTTTAGCTCAGTCTCGGGATCAATTGACTGTGCACAGGGATGAGGTGCTTCAGCACCTCGACCAGTTGGGGCTTCAGGTCATCCGAGAAAAGAGCAAGCTCTCCACTGTGCAGATTATAACTTATCTCAACATGGAGCTGGATTTGATCTCCATGACAGCACATCCCACCGAGGAACGTGCTGGGCTTGTGCTGGCCTGTCTAAAATGCTTTGACAGTCCCACTGAAGTGTTTTCAGAAGTTCCTTTGGCATATGGTATCTGCCACCACTATCACATTGCTCAGATTGTTATATATGAGAGCACTTCGGCATTGGCTTCATGATCTAGGCCCCAGATGGGCATGGCACATAGGGACCCATCATCTGCTCCACTCGAGTAATATGCACTTGAAATTGCTGCATGCTGCTCATATCCCAGGCGAGTCTGGCAGCTCATGCTTCCAGCAGAATGGAGACTCCATCATGCTTTAGTCCAGCTGATTTGGAAGCACTTCAAGAAAGCCCAGGTCAACATGTTTGCTTCTCCCGAGACCTCTCATTGTCAGTGGTTTTATTCCCTGACCGAGGGCCCCCTCTGTAAGGATGTACTGGTTCACAGCTGGCCCTGTGGCCTGCGCAAATATGGGTTTCCCCCAGTGAGCCTACTTACACAGACTCTGTGCAAGATTAGAGAGGACAAGGAGCAGGTCTTGCTTGTTGTACCTCTGTGACCCAACCGTACCTGGTTTTCAGAACTTACATTCCTCGCGACGGCTCCTCCCTGGCAAATTCCCCTGAGACCTCCTCTCTCAGGGACAAAGCACCATCTGGCACCCGCATCCAGATCTCTGGGACCTCCATGTGTGGTTCATAGATGGAGCACAGAAGGTGACCTGCTGCCTGCGATGGCTGACACCATCACTCAGACTAGAGCCCACTCTACGAGGTGTGCCTGCGCCCTGAATCAGAGTCTATCCGTTGCATGGTGTGCTTCTCACAGAGAAGACCCTTGGACATGCCAGATCAGCATTGTGCTCTCCTTCTTTCAGGAAAAGCTGGAGCAGAGGCTGTTACCCTCCACAAGGTTTTATGTCACCGCCATTTCTGCTCATCATGACACGGTAGATGGCGGAACATTGGGAAGGCAAAATCTAATCATCTGGTTCCTAAGAGGTGCGAGGCGGTTGCATTGGCTTCTATCAAGAGGGTTGGGGGACCTGGAGGCATTTTTGGTCAACGAAGCCTTGCATACTCATGCCAAGACAAGCTGTTTACCCTGAGAGTAAGAGTTCACTCAACTAGGAGTGTTGCATCCTCTTGGGCGTCAGCATGCGGCGCCTCTCTATCACACATCTGTTGGATACTTGGCGCATTCCATTGTCTGGTATGCCCGATTGCTCAACCCGCATTTTGAAGATGTCACGGAACAGAATGAAGAACAAAAATTGTAATTCAATAGAATTTATTCTTTCAAAAAGGGCAAAAATAAGGCAGTCTCTCATATAGCAAAGCACACAGAGCTGGGTCTTTAAAAAGAACACAAACGGGCCACCATTAGGGCTGCGAGAAAGGGAGAGAAAGGAAGTTGGCTAGATCCGTCTGCCCACCACTGTGATGCGGAGAACGTCTGACTTCCAGGCGCTGATGGTCAGAGCACAGTCACAAATGAGAGCACATTCAGAGTATAACAATAGACGAGACCGGACTAGACAAAACTGGACAGAAAAAAGCAGGTTAATTCTGAGGTAGATGCACTTAGGACAATGCACAGAACAACAATAAACTGACAACAGAAGGAGTGAAAGGGGAAAAGATATAGGAATGCCAATAAGGGTAAAGCGAGAACAGGTGACTGGTGATCAGCGCTCGCGCTGATTGAAAGAGCTAACAGCTGAGAGCAGGACACAGAGGGGAAAGACTTAATGATCAAACCAGGTTCATGACAGTACCCCTCCCCCGAGGAGCGCCTCCTGGCGCTCCCAGGGAAGACTGGCACGAGCGAGAGAAGTCATCGATGAGCGAGCGGTCCAGGATGTCCCGAGCTGGAACCCAGCTTCTCTCCTCAGGGCCATAGCCCTCCCAATCGATCAGGTACTGAAACCCGCGTCCGCGGCGACGGGAGGCTAGAATTCTCTTAACCTTAAAAGCAGGAATGTCGTCAATAAGAATGGGGGCGGAGGTGGCGGGTGGGTGGTTAGGAGCGCGGATGACAGGTTTAATGCACAAGACGTGGAATACAGGATGGATGCGACGAAGCGAATGAGGTAAGCGGAGTTGTACCGCAGCGGGATTAATGATCTTAATAATAGTAAAAGGACCAATGAATTTGGGAGCTAGTTTACGAGATTGAGACTGGAGGGGTATGTGGCGGGTGGATAACCAGACTTTCTGACCGCAAATGTATCTAGGAGCTTTAGTACGACGACGGTCAGCGCTGCGACGAGTGATTTCGCGAAATTTAAGTAACGTGGAGCGTACTGCTTTCCAAGTGTTGCGACAGCGCTTAATATAGGCCTGGACAGATGGAACAGACGCTTCATCCTCCTGGGATGAAAACAGCGGGGGTTGGTAACCTAGACAACAGTGGAAAGGGGAAAGCCCTGTCGATGACGTAGGACTGGAGTTATACGCGTATTCAGCCCACCCCAATTGTTCGCTCCAAGAGGAGGGATTCCGTGCTGCTAGGGTGCGGAGAAGACGGCCGAGAATTTGATTAACGCGCTCCGCTTGCCCATTAGTTTGTGGATGAAAGCCTGATGACAGACTGGCAGTAGCCCCTATCTGTCGGCAGAATTCCTTCCAAAAACAGGAGGTGAATTGAGGGCCTCTGTCAGAAACGACGTCTGCAGGAAGTCCGTGGATCTTAAAGACATAATTAAAAACTAGTAGGGCGGTCTCCTTAGCGGAGGGGAGATTGGAGACAGGAATGAAGTGCGCGGATTTCGAAAAGCGGTCAACAACGGTGAGGATAACGGTGTTACCCGCGGAGGGTGGTAAGCCCGTGACGAAATCTAAGGCGATGTGTGACCATGGGCGGGAGGGAATGGGTAACGGTCTAAGCAGCCCCGCGGGAGGACAGTTACTAGGCTTAGATTGAGCACAAACTGGGCACGACAAGACGTGAGTGCGGGTATCTCGTGCCATAGAAGGCCACCAAAACCGCTGACAAATTGCGGTTAGGGTGCCTCTAACCCCCGGATGAGCTACCAATTTGGAGGCGTGTGCCCAGCGGAGTACTGCTGGACGCGCTGATCTTGGGACGAATAACTTGTTGTCTGGGCACCCCTGGGGAACATTTACCCGAGCGAGAGCTTGTTTAACAGTACGTTCGATTCCCCAGACTAGGGCTCCGATTACGCAGCCCTTCGGTAGAATAGATTCCGCGATCGAGGGATCTTCGGAGGGGTTAAACTGGCGCGATAATGCGTCCGGCTTGACGTTCTTGGAGCCTGGACGATATGAGATAGTGAAGTCAAATCGTCCAAAAAAATAACGCCCACCGCGCTTGTCGGGCATTAAGTCTCTTAGCCGTACGGATGTAGGTTAAATTGCGATGATCTGTCCAGACCTCAAAAGGCACTGTAGCCCCCTCTAGCCAGTGACGCCACTCGCCCAATGCCAGTCGAATGGCTAAAAGTTCTCGATTACCCACGTCATAGTTACGCTCGGCGGGCGAGAGTTTATGGGAGAAAAAGGCGCAAGGATGAATCTTGTCATCACTGATAGAACGCTGTGAGAGAACCGCTCCTACGCCAGAGCTAGAGGCGTCCACCTCCACGATAAATTGACGGGAGGGGTCCGGAGTGACGAGGATGGGTGCGGACGAAAATAATTGTTTTAGTCTTTCAAATGCGGCTTGAGCTGTGGGTGACCACGTAAAACAGGACTTTGTGGAGGTTAGTGCAGTTAGCGGCGCGACAATTTGACTAAAATTCTTAATAAACCGTCGATAGAAATTAGCAAAACCCAGAAATCTCTGAAGTGCAGTGCGTGTCTCAGGAACGGGCCATTCCGCGACGGCTTGCACCTTGGCTGCATCCATGCAAATTCCCTCAGCTGAAACGATATAACCAAGAAAAGGGACAGAGTCAGCATGGAAAATACACTTCTCTGCTTTAACAAAAAGCTTATTCTCTAATAAGCGTTGTAGTACGCGGCGAACGTGATGAACGTGGGTCTCGAGCGAGGGAGAAAAAATCAGTATATCATCTAAATAGACGAAGACAGAGATATTGAGCATGTCTCTAAGGACGTCGTTGACTAGTGCTTGGAAAACGGATGGAGCGTTTGCCAGCCCGAAGGGAAGAACCCGATATTCGAAGTGGCCGAGCGGGGTATTAAAGGCCGTCTTCCACTCCTGCCCGGCCTTGATGCGCACTAAATGATACGCATTACGGAGGTCTAGTTTCGTAAAGACTTTAGCCCCCTGTAGGATCTCAAAGGCTGATGACATGAGAGGCAGGGGATAGCGATTCTTAACGGTTATACTGTTAAGCCCTCGATAGTCAATACACGGACGCAGTGAACCATCTTTCTTTTTAACAAAAAAAAACCCAGCACCGGCGGGTGATGTGGAGTGGGTTATCGTACCTGCGGCGAGCGACTCGGAGAGATACTGCTCAAGTGCTTCGCGCTCTGGTTTAGAAAGGGAATACAATCTCCCACGAGGGGGAGTACTACCTGGAATAAGATCGATGCTACAGTCGTAAGGCCGATGGGGAGGGAGAGAAGCAGCCCGGGACCGACTGAAAACCGCTCGCAGATCATGATATTCCTCTGGAACGCCCGACAAATCACCTGGTTCATCCTGAAACACAGAAACAGATGACACAGCAGGAACAGCAGAGACAAGACATTTAACATGACAGGTAAGGCTCCAAGACAAAACGGTCCCATCGGACCAGACGATGTGAGGATTATGTTTGGAAAGCCAGGGATGGCCGAGTATTAATGGAGAAAGTACTGAATTAAATAAATAGAATCTTATTGTCTCTTGATGATTTCCAGAGACGGTGAGACTCACAGGCATGGTGATACGTCGAACCTGGTGCAAGAGGTGTCCATTGAGAGCATACACCGGAGGGGGATTGTTCATCTCGGTGAAGGGAATACCATGACGTAAAGCCCATGCTTCGTCCATAAAGTTTCCTTCAGCTCCTGAATCAATGAACGCCTCGCAGGAAATGGAGGTACCACCGTGGCGCAGGACTGCAGGAAGGGTGGTTCGCCGCGAAGGAGTGGGGGACAAGGACATAGCGCTCGCCAGAACTGCCCGGTTTACTAACGAGCTTGCCCCTTTAACCGGGCACTTGGAGACGAAATGTTCAGCGGCCCCACAGTACATGCAAAGTCTGTTACTCAAGCGGCGTTGACGCTCGGCAGCAATGATGTGAAGACCACCCAACTCCATGGGTTCCGGAGAGGGAGCGGGCGCAGCAGATGGAGGGGGATGAGGCAGAATCTTGTCTTCAGGAGGACCCCTGGAGCAGCGACGCAAATCCAAACGTCTATCCAAACGAATGGCTCTTTCAATAAGAGAATCCAGGCTGGAGGGGAGTTCGTGTAAGAAAAGCTCCTCCTTTAACTCGGCGGAGAGACCATCCAAAAAACGGGCAATAAGAGCTGGTTCGTTCCACTCGCTGGTCGCCGCCAGTGTACGGAACTGAATGGCAAAATCAGCGGCTGACTCTCCACCCTGACGAAGTGCTGCAAGCAGACGTGAGGCTTCTCTTCCCAGAGCAGATCTGTCGAAAACCTTCAGCATTTCCTCCTTAAAGGAGGCGAAATGAGAACAGCAATCCGACTTAGCTTCCCAAACGGCGGCTCCCCATTCTCTAGCCCGTCCAGTGAGGAGAGAGAGGACAAAAGCGACTCGGGAGCGATCGGTGGCATATGTAGATGGTTGGAGTGAAAAAACAACCTCGCACTGTGTCAAAAAGGACCGACACTCAGTGGGTTGACCCGCATAACGTGGGGGATTGTTAATGCGGGGTTCAGACAAGTATAGGTGATCGGCATCAGACAGGGCCCACGGGCGAAAACTGTGCAGCTGGTTGGTGAGTTCCGTTACCTGCGCTGACAGACTATTCACGGCGTGTCTGGTGGCGGAGAGCTCATCTTCATGGCGGCCGAGCATTGCGCCCTGGTGCTCGACTGCAAAGCGTATGGAGCCTCTCTCAGCCAGATCCATGTATGGTCAGTTTATTCTGTCACGGAACAGAATGAAGAACAAAAATTGTAATTCAATAGAATTTATTCTTTCAAAAAGGGCAAAAATAAGGCAGTCTCTCATATAGCAAAGCACACAGAGCTGGGTCTTCAAAAAGAACACAAACGGGCCACCATTAGGGCTGCGAGAAAGGGAGAGAAAGGAAGTTGGCTAGATCCGTCTGCCCACCACTGTGATGCGGAGAACGTCTGACTTCCAGGCGCTGATGGTCAGAGCACAGTCACAAATGAGAGCACATTCAGAGTATAACAATAGACGAGACCGGACTAGACAAAACTGGACAGAAAAAAGCAGGTTAATTCTGAGGTAGATGCACTTAGGACAATGCACAGAACAACTATAAACTGACAACAGAAGGAGTGAAAGGGGAAAAGATATAGGAATGCCAATAAGGGTAAAGCGAGAACAGGTGACTGGTGATCAGCGCTCGCGCTGATTGAAAGAGCTAACAGCTGAGAGCAGGACACAGAGGGGAAAGACTTAATGATCAAACCAGGTTCATGACAGAAGATTGGTTCCTTCCCCGCACGGTGATGCCATATGTTCAGTCAGCCACGATTAAGTCCCCACTTTTAGGCTAGATCCATATCTTCCCTACCAGCTAACCATCTTGTTCTTATGTAGTGGTCCCCCTAGGTTAGGGCTAGTCTACAGCATTTTGTCACAGTATCTCTACATTTGGGTAGATAGTGGCCTCTGCACGGCACTTCTCGACACTTTCCCAACATACTGTCGTTTACATAAAATAATTCTAACATTTACAACTGCCCTCGATTATTTTAGTATTCCTAGATTCTAGTGATATACAGGGCCAGGGATGTCAGAAGGTTACGCCTGAAGTTGTGTACTCAAGTTATTTGCTTGGAAGGCTCCTCACCAAGTGCGTAACAGATTCAACTACTGTGTGGCTTTTTATACATTAACCCATAATTTTTTTAACATAATGTCAGATAGGCATGGGACGATAACCGGTTTAAAGGTATACCATGATTTTGAAAAGTCAAGGTTTTAAAACCGCTAAAATTTTCAGTTATACCATTTTTTTAAGGTATTTGTAAGTTAAGTTTTTTTTTACATGTTTTTTATGACTATTTTGAGTTTTTTTAGGGCAACAATAAAAAAGGACCCTCCACATCACAAGTTACTGGTCAGTCCATGATTCAGGAAGCATCTGAAAAACAAATCTCGTATAAACCAGCATCCAGCATGCCGTAGAGCTGAATAGTGCAGAGGCTTGCTTTATATTCAAAGAAAAGAAAGATATCCAAAGATGCCTTTTCAAGTTGAAAAGAAATCTGTGTTTTTGAAACTAATTAAGACAGCAGAAGTCTCGACTTATTTAAATTATTTAGCCTGACATTTATTGTTTCAAAATATTTTAAATGTTAAAAAAATATATACCATGTTCAATGGGGGAAAAAGTTGTTGTTTTTTACCCAGACATTTAAAAAGAACATATTTTTAGAGCAGTAATCACAATACCGTTATATCGTAGAACCGTGATATTTTTACCCAAGGTTATCATACCGTCAGAATCTTATACCGGCCCTTGCCTACTGTCGGAGTTCCCGACCTGAAAGTGAAAGCCTTATTTACTGTCGTAACCCTCGTTGCCTGAAGGCTATCAGTGTTTTATTGTTTATTAGTTATAATAAACAACATAAAAACATTCTGAAAGTGATCTCGATATACTGTAGTTTCTGTACATGTTTATTGTTATAGCTGTCTGAACTCTGCTGTTAGTTTACATCCAAGATTTTTTTGAATTATGTGTTATCTTTATAGGTATCGTCCTTGGTGTGAACAGGCCAGTTTATTTGTTTTATGAGTTTATTTGTTGTTTATCGAAACCATGCATGCTTTGCAGATGCTTTTAGTGGCAAGTTAATGTTATTTTTTGGAGACACTCCAAAAAAATGAAGTGATCCATAATGCATTTGGATGCTCAATTGTTTTTATTTTCTTTGAGAAATGGTCAAGCCATGCTTTTAAAATTATCATTATTAACAGTCTTATGATCTATAAAATAATAATCAAAATAACTGATAAGCAAATTTATACGCACACATAAAAAACCTCAGCAAAAAGACTTCTGGACAAAGAAAAAAAAAAGGTTATACTTGTCCATTGTGAAAGACACTGGAAGCAATAAAAGGACCTTTTACTAATAACACTGTCAGAAAAAAGGGTACGGTTGGGGTCCATTTGTGAACACTTGGGGTACAAATGATGAAGTTGTACCCTCAATGGTTCAAAGTAGCACCTTAAGATACTTATATGTACCATTTAAGGGTAAAAAGGGTACAAATATGTTCCCAAATGTCAAAGGGTCCATGTTTGGGCCATTTAAGGCCCAAACAAAGGTACAATCACTTGTGTGAAAAAGGAGCAAGTCAACGTGTATGAAATTGTCATTCATTTATGTTTTGAGATGTTGGTTATTTGGAAGAAATGCACAAAAAACTGTACATTAACAATAAAATTATTTATTTATATAAAACATGGCCTTATAATTAATATTATAAATTTATATTTTTGATTTAAGAAAATGTTAACATAAATCCCCATAAATGTGAAGTGAAATTGCTTAATATACACAGACCTGTCTTTGATTATCAGATTTAATAAACTACTACAATGGACAAACAAGTAGGCCTATAAAGTACAAAATGTATACAATAGGAAATAAAGATAACTAGATTGGTAAACAAAGACAGAGTACAACAGGGTAGCATAAATTAATTAATTAATAAAACAATTATAAAACGTAATAAAATAATACTGCCAAAATAATACACCTGAGAACAAATAATAGATTTAAAAGACCAAAACTGGCCGTTAGATATAGACAAGATGTATTAAATATCGTGTTTTAACTAAAATGGAGAGATTGAATCCAGCGGCAGATCCGAGATGGACTGGCCGCAGTAAAGCTGCTCTCGGCGGGGGAGAGAAACAGGAAGCTCCCGCTGACAGAGTCCGCATTCACTGAAGTACATCGTCAAAGACGCGCTATCTTTGTAAATAAACTGCCGATTCGAGTTTAACACAACTACATTCTCGCCTGAAATGCTCTTAAAACTACATTTTGTGACACATTAGATGAGATCTATTTTAAACTTGCGGGTCTGCAGTGGGATATTATCCATTAACTTTCGCTTAGCACTAGCAGCCAGCAAATTTGAATTCGTGTTGTCCAATAGGATTTTTGCCCGCGCGGTGCATTCATAATGCCAGCAGATTGTGTGCGACGGTTATTCTCCTTTAAATTTAGCTGTTTCACTGCTGTCCTGACGTTCTCGACGCCGGGGGATCTTCTTGAAGGACTCGAAGAAGCTGGAATACATGCCCGTGAAGACGAAGCACAGACATTTGCAGGTACGTTTAATGTTAAATAACTTATTGTGAGTATCCGTTGGGTCATATTCAATTCATGTTTAACGTTACTTTGCCTTGTGTATGTAGTTAACTATGCCTGCCGTCGAGTTACTGGCGCGAGGGGACAATTTGTATGGTTAACCAGAAATGAAGATATGATTTTTCACATAACATGACCGTGAGACAGAGCTCGAGACGCTGACAAAACAGCGGTGAAACGTCCAGAAAAACAGTTCAAACACATTGCGTTTTGTTTGGATAATGTCGTTAAGCCTTTATTGCATATTTATAAATTCGGAATTTCCTTAGAGTTGGTAAGCTAACATTCATGCTAGCGTCCATGTTCACTACGGACAGGAATTAACGCCTGTCCCCTTTATGTCTGAAACAATATTACGTTAGCTTCTGCAAATCTGCATATCACCCGACCCATGTTGATTTATACCAGTTTTATTTAGCAACGTTACATATTTATATAACAATATGAACGCATGTCCAAGAGAGTCCTAATCATCTGTCGTGTCAGTTCGAGGTGCAGGTCATTTATCAAACCTTTGAGTTGCTTATTTAAAAGTTTTTTTTTTTTTTGCTGTTCACCTCAAGCTCACACCGATCATGATTTATTTTCTTTCAGAAAATGAAGTGGACGAGGAAGCAATAGAGTGTAATAACGTAAGTACAATCATTCATTACATCCAGTATTTTGAATTTCATCACTGTTTATGTTAATAATTAAATCAGTAATAATTATATATACTTTTTTTCTTATGAATTCATTGTGCAGTCTTAAATTTAATTTCTTTCTTTATCCATGAAACTGTAAGGTGAAGTGTTTTGAACTTGAAGTTTTATGATGGTTATTATTATGGACTTACATTTGATCCAATAGGTAATTGCTGCATTTGGTGAGGATGCATCATCTTTTGAGGGTAATGCGAATGTGCTGCATATCCAGTACAATAAGGTGTGTGACCCTTTATTAAAAACTTCCTTTTCAGTGAAATCCCACATTTTAAATCAGTTCTCAGTTTAAATTAAAAGTTTAATGTCAGCATAAGCCAAACTGTAGGATCAAATTATAATTTACAGTTATGACTATTGTAAAATATTTACATTTTCAAAGCTTTGTGGTAAACACATATGTGCATTCAAGCTTACAACTATTTGTACAGTAATAACTAAAGGGACATGGCAACAAAGAATATTAAATAATGTTTTCAGTTAAAGTGAATCCCTAATTGCCTTTTTGTTTATTTTCAGTCGTGGTGAACCTGACTGAATGCATTCATCAACCATCTCCAGTATTGTGCTAAAGGTGCCTGAGCTTGATTAAGAAAGAAAGCATCTCCATTTGGCCAAAGTCTACAAAAAAAGGAAGAGAAGAGAAGTTTGCAGATGATCTAACAGGTAAAAAAAATATATATAAATATACAAATATAATATGACATAAAATTTACATAATAATTTTGCTAGTTCAAACCCTTATTTCTTGGATGGGGTCATTAAGTGCCTTTTCAAGCTGCATTTAGCAAGTTCAAACTCATGGACCTTATATACAAACCCTTTATATTGAGAACATTCCTCAATTTATTTCTTCAAAGAATGTAATTCATAAAAATACATCAGTATCATTTATTCAGCATTTGCTAATAGTTCCAATACTGTTTTTTTCTTTATTTTAAAAACAGGTCCTTTATATTATTAAATTATTTAAGAGTACTTCATTTTTTTATTTTTTATTTTTTATTTTTTTTTGCAATAGATTCTGACTTTCGTGCAGCTCTAATTCTGCTCCCTCATATCTTTAAAGAGAAAGTTGATTGCTTACAGTGATTACACTGGGAGAGGTTTGGGAACTGTTGGTTAAACACTTTGTAATACAAATACTGATAGATGTTCTGCAGTTCTGACAGATTTTGCTCTGTTTAGTGATGTCCTTTTTTTTCTTTTCACAGTGGGATGATGATGATGGTGCTCCATACCCAACTCTACAGATGGTAGAAAGTCCTCTGCAAAGTGTAGGAGAATAGGAGTTAAAAGGCATTATTGCATCCTTCGCTGTTTACTGTGTTTTCAACTTGGCTTATTCACGCTACATAAAGAATGCAAAGGACGAACATCAGGAACTCCCCAAGATGGAGCAACAATTTGAATTTGAAGATCAGCAACAATTTGAAGACGGAGATCCAAAATTACAAGAAAAACAACTCAGTGCAGCTGTCAGAGAGAACTGGTATTGCTGGGTTTGCATCAAACAGCAATGATTGGATCTTTGCATTTACTTTGGTGCATGCGTTTCAAGTCTGTGCATCAGTATTTTAAGACTGTTTTAAACCAGCAGCTACAGACATTTCAATAACATTGCTCACATCAACTGAGAAGCACAAGATGAAACAATGCTAAGAATTTTCTCTGCCCAACATCCTTGATGGGATTGACACATTCGGGGTTTTAAATTGGACTGTTGACATGTGCATGTGTGACTGCTGATGGAGAAGAAACTACTCTTTCCTAATGGAATACATTTTGAATGTCAATACTGCACTGGTTTCTGTGTGGCAAGTTTTTAATACTGGTGTTGTATGATTCATATTTCCATGCAAATACAGTAAGAGTTGACTTTGAATGGGGTGTTATAAACCAAGACAGACAGACTTTCAGGCCCTTGAAACATACTCTGCTGATAAACTGTTTCTTAAAAAATGTTTAGAAATTTTAAATCAAATGTGTTTTTGAGATCTAAAGTTATAAAGGGTATAAGTGACTCCTAATGAAATGTTCCAATTTACTGCTGGAAAAAGATTGCTTTGAGATTCTTGATGCTTTTAGAAAATGTGTAATGCAGTGCACTAGCCAAACTGTACTTCATGAAGTCTAGTGCTGTTTTGAAAAAAATACTTTGTTACATTGGTAAAAATGCTCAGTGAAATGGGATGTATGTACTGATGTTGAGAACATTTTTTTAATATTAAGCTTTTTTGCTGTTTCATAAAATGTTTTGAAACGTTTAAACTATTTTTCTTAAACTTTATGCATCTGGTATGCCATTGTGATAGATTAAAACTTTCATCCTCTGAAAAGGTGACAATGTAATTGTTTTGAATCTTTAAATGTGCGTTTGTGATAAAATGTTAAAGGTATAAAGTTACAATTATTGTGCAGTTTGTACTCATGGAAAAATATTGCTTTGTATTCTTTTAAAAATTGTGTAATATTTAAACATTCATCCTGTGAAAAATGTTGATATTTAATATGTTTAATAAATGTGAGAAACGAAATTCAATGTGCTGTGTATGGAGTACAAATCTGAAATAAAAGGGTACAAAATTCATCCCTATGGAAGAGAAATTGTACCTTTTTTAAAGGTACATTATTGTACCATAGCCCAAGTAAGGTACAAATTAGTCAGCAGGGGTACATATTTGACCCGTGAAGGTACATACTGCTAGGGTACAAATATGTACCCATGTAAAAGGGTACAACAGGTGTACCCTTGAGGGTACTGCCCCAGTGACAAGCCATTGTACCCCTTAAGGTACAAATTTTGCACATTTTTTCTGACAGTGAAGCTTATTACCTCTAAACAAAGAATAACAACAAAGGTTATCTACAGTAAACTCTCTTTCTCCAAAACTCTGTAATGACACTGTCTATGGTCTTTCTCCTCAGCTCTGTGAAGCCGTCATCCCAGCAGAAGGAGTAGAGCCTAATGTGAAAATCTACCATGAGCGGGTAGAGTTTGTGGGCACCAGCAAGAAAAGTAACATCTCCATCCTACTGCATAATGTCACATTCGAGGACCAGGGAGAGTATATCTGCTTTGCCCGCAACCCCAAAGAGAAGGACCGCAACCATAGTGCGATTTTCACTCTTTATGTGGTAGACGAGTGTGAGTCTTCATTCTACATTTTTCAGTGTTTTAAACAACAATGTTTTGCCCTTGCTGTGTTTGGTGTTAAACCACTGTTTGTCTTTGCAGTAAGAGTGGTGGACAACACACTGACCCTCATCATTGTGTCTGTGCTCGGTGGGGTCATCGGACTCATCATCCTCATCATGGTGGTGAAAGCTGTAGTCATAGCTGTTCTAAACAGGGTCCAGGAGAAAAAGTAAGTCAGTTTTATCAAAAACGCTACAGTCATTTATAGCTGTATTTATAGCATTATTTAAAATAAAATTACAACAACAAAAAAAAAAACCTGTCCTTGGTTTCTACTTGGTTGTCTGTTAGACACATGAAATACACTAACCGGTCACTTTATTAGGTACAGCTGTTCAACTGCTCTTTAATGCAAATTTCTAATCAACCAATCAAATGGCAGCAACTCAGTGCATTTAGGCATGTAGACATGGTCAAGACGATCTGCTGCAGTTCAAACGGAGTATCAGAATGGGGAAGAAAGGTGATTTAAGTGACTTTGAACGTGGCATGGTTGTTGGTGCCAGACGGGCTGGTCTGAGTATTTCAGAAACTGCTGATCTACTGGGATTTTCACGCACAACCATCTCTAGGGTTTACAGAGAATGGTCTAAAAAAAGAGAAAAAAAATATCTAGTGAGTGGCAGTTTTGTGGGCGCAAATGCCTTGTTTATGCCAGAGGTCAGAGGAGAATGGCCAAAGTGGTTTGAGCTGATAGAAAGGCAACAGAAACTCAAATAATCACTTGTTACAACTGAGGTGTGCAAAAGACCATCTCTGAATGCACAACACCTCGAACCTTAAGGCGAATGGGCTACAACAGCAGAAGACCACATCGGGTGCCTCTCCTTTCAGCTAAGAACAGGAAACTGAGGCTGCAATTTGCACAGGCTCACCAAAATTGGACAAAAGAAGATGTTGCCTGGTCTGACGAGTCTCGATTTCTGCTGCAACATTTGGATGGTAGGGTCAGAATTTGGCATCAACAACATGAAAGCATGGATCAATGCTTGTATCAACAATTCAGGCTGGTGGTGGTGTACTGGTGTGGGGGATATTTTCTTGGCACACTTTGGGCCCATTATTACCAATTAAGCATTATGTCAACACCACAGCCTACCTGAGTATTGTTGCTGACCATGTCCATCCTTGTATGACCACAGTGTACTTATCTTCTGATGTCAATTCCAGCAGGATAATGCGCCATGTCATAAAGCGTGAATCATCTCAGACTGGTTTCTTGAAGATGACAATGAGTAATTGTCTTACTCTTCCAACATGGGAAGAGTAAGACAAGGTAAAGAAAGACACAAAGACATACTCATGTGCAAAGCTTATGGTGTCCCTGCTGAAAAAACCAGCTTAAACCAGCCTACGCTGGTTAGCTGGTTTTAGCTGGTCGACCAGCCTGGTTTTAGAGGGGTTTTGGCCATTTCCAGGCTGGTTTCCAGCCATTTCCAGCCTGGTCTTACCTGGTCAGGCTGGAAAATGACCAGCTTAAACCAGCTAAAACCAGCTTGACCAGCCTGGTTTTAGCTGGACATAGCGGGTTTTGGCTGGTCAAGCTGGTTTTAGCAGGTCAACTCCCAGCCTGACCAGCTAAGACCAGGCTGGAAATGGCTGGTAACCAGCCTGGAAATGGCCAAAACCCCTCTAAAACCAGGCTGGTCGACCGGCTAAAACCAGCCAAGCAGCTGAGGCTGGTTTAAGCTGGATTTTTCAGCAGGGGTTTATCGGAGCATTTTAGCCTTCTAAGCTTTTTAAAGAAGCCTCTGAATATGGCAGTGCCTCTGGTGGTGAGGGGAAGGGAAATTTAATGCATAAAGTAATGCAGGATATTTTAGGAGATTTAGAAGTCCCAAACAAAGGACATGTCCATGGAAAAAGAGGTTATGTGGCCACATTAGGTTAATGAACTGGGTTAGCCTCAATCAGTACAAGGCTGGCTTTTCCCCCATGTCTTTGTCTTCTTCTCAAAATTACTACCAAACTCAAACAGTTACAAGATGAAAAAAAAAAAAAGTTTCTTTACCTGGTTTTGTAAAATGTATCCACTCTGTGGGTCTCTGTAGAGCAGGGGTGCTCAACCCTATTCCTGGAGATCGACCTTCCTGCAGTTTTCAGTTGCAGCCCGTATCAAACACACCTGCCTGTAATTATCAAGCGCTCCTCAGGTTCTAATTAATTGGTTCAGGTGTGTTTGATTCGGGTAGGAGCTGAAATCTGCAGGAAGGTCGATCGCCAGGAACAGGGTTGGTCACCCATGCTGTAGACCATGTGAGATTGTCTGTGGGAGTGTTAACAGTTCTTGCGCACTCAAAACAAGCAATAGATACAAAATGCGTAGAGCAAGAGAAGATGTTTCATTGGTTAACTGATTGCGGATGTTTTGTCTCGGATTTTATCTCGGATGAATACAAAAAGGTGTAAAAGCATAATAATATACTAAATATACTTTCGTGGCGTTTAATATATCTGCGTGCCCCCCCCACCCTATGGATGGATGGATGGATGGATGGATGGATGGATGGATGGATGAGACGGATGGATGAGACTGATTGATGGATGGATGAGACGGATGGATGAGACGGATGGATGGATGGATGAGACTGATTGATGGATGGATGAGACGGATGGATGGATAGATGGATATGCAGACAGACAGACGGACGGATGGATGGACAGACATGCAGACAGTTAGATAGATAGATAGATAGATAGATAGATAGATAGATAGATAGATAGATAGATAGATAGATAGATAGATAGATAGATAGATAGACAGATAGACAGATAGATAGATAGATAGATAGATACAAATGGATGGCATACAATAGACAGACAAACGACAGATAGAAAGATGACAAACAAAACTGTAGACATACATATAGACATGCAGACAGATAGATCAGAATGCAGAAATATGCAGAGTCATCCTCACTTCTGGTCTCAGTAGAGAGTGGCATGTGTGCTGCACACTAACAGAAGCGACTCACTAGGGTGCATGTCTGGTGGCTATGACATTGTGCCTGTTAAAAACCCATGTGAGACCAGAGCAAATGTCAATAAATATCATTCTGTCATTTTGAGTAAATGTCAATAACAGTGCTTTTTGGCTAACAGGACTCGTTCCTCCAAGCACAACAATTCCATATATCCTTTGCCTTGTTCATCAAAACTTAAGTTATCCGTTAAGTCGTGGCGTATCGGTGACACATGAAACACTGTTTCCAGGTCCAAGCTACTATTCATTTGAATTGAGAAAATGTTTGTTTATCACACATTATAATTAATTTTATATAAAATCATGATGTACACAGCAGTGTCTGGACTTGCTGCATCACAACATCAATATTTTAACAATTTATTAAAAATTAATCACTTTTTGGTTATCGGATGTTAGGCATGGATATATATATATATATATATATATATATATATATATATATATATATATATATATTGCGAACGTGATTTTTAAGAGTGTTACAGCGCTTTGTAAATCTTTATTATTACCATTTGTTGAGTCTCCCCATACAGTTTGACAGAGTGATTGGACCCGGAAGCTGCTTCGCGTGACTTAACCAGTGGATTTGATCCTAAACTTGCAGATAGATCATTTTGGAATTTCAGCTGTTAAGAACCTTCTTTTTCTTAAATAAAATTTGTAATATCTGAGGGGCATAAAGTTAAAATGGCATATTTTTTGTCTGAGATAACAGGCAAAAAGGGTCCATTTTCTATTGAAGCACAGCTC
This sequence comes from Danio kyathit, assembly GCA_903798195.1. Classification (NCBI taxonomy): domain Eukaryota; kingdom Metazoa; phylum Chordata; class Actinopteri; order Cypriniformes; family Danionidae; genus Danio; species Danio kyathit. The sequence continues at coordinate 15,903,717 of LR812533.1, read as the reverse complement.
ACACCATCACTCCAAACCAATCTGCATGATTTTGTAGGTTTCTATTGAAAATGACTGGATTTCACTAGTGTTAGTTTTTGTATTAGAGAAATTTACCCTTTTTATGTCAGGAGGCAATGTTAACTCAAAATGTCACATGGGGCAACTCCAGGGGAAAAAGTAGTTGGACGATATTTAGTTTTTCTACAATACAGTTTGTGATAAATACAATTTCACCAGATGACTTAAACTGCTTTTTTTGGGGGAAAGAATTCATAACTTTAGTTTAATAAGGATTATCCTACATAACAAATACTAATAAAATAACAAGCATAGATAAATACAAAAGATCAAAATGCAAATGAAATTAACAGTGCTTTTCTGATTTTCTTATGGCCCGTTTTCACTGAGTTGTACAGTATGAAACGGTATGCTTTTATGGCAGTTTCTACTGTCAAAAAACAAACCATACCACTTTTTTGGCACCCTTTCGAAAGGGTACCAAACACGAGAAAGGGTACCAAAAGGTGGAGCTGCACCCGCAGCTGAACGCTGATTGGTTACAGAGATACGTCACGATCTTGTGGAGCTAGCCAGAATGAAAACAAAGGAACCACCCTGTTTTTAATACACAGCCGATTCCCGAGACATTACACCGTAAAACTATATGCATATAATAACGAGCCATGGATGACCCAAGCTCAAACACACCTCGTCGTTGTCTTGATTTACAGCCACAAAGCCAAGAACAACAAAATCTGCCGTGTCCTGTTGTTGCTTTACGAGGCAGTCTAAAAGTGCGAGTGATTTTCGCTTTCTCCAGTGAGCTTGCGATTGCGCTATACATTTGATATAACGAACTTCTTGAGCTGATGATAATAACGTGTGTGATTACTGAAGTGTCTTCGGCGTCTGATCCTTTCAGAAAAGAAAAGGACAAACGCGAGACTGAAGCGCGAAAAAAAAAAAAGCCAGACAAACAGGAGCAAGTTGTTTCAGCAACCTGAATCATGAACAAACTGCCACGTTCATCGCATTTTGGACTATTATGAACTCAGAATGACGGAACTATTCTCTAACAGAGGCTATATGTGCTGGTGAAGATACAGACACAGATGAGAGGTTTGCTCTGACTGTGGGATATATTTCCTGTTGTTTTTGAACTCAAATAATGACTAAATGTATGCTGTGTGTAGTTTTTCTGTAATTGGTAACATATCGGAGACTGTAAGGGTCTGTATGTGCTCATATATGTTGCATTTATTTATTTATTTTATATAATTGCAGACGTTACAGTAGACTATTTCACACTGTCATTGATCTGCAGTTATAATCAAATCATGTTCATAGAAAGGTTAGCAATAAACATTTTTACAGAAGTATTTATGTGTATAAAGCATCTGTTTTGTGAGAAGTGCTTCTCATATGATTTGTGAACGACCTGTAGACTGTAGACATTTATTCGAGCGAGAATGACGTTGACTGAAACTCTCTGTCGTACACCACGCCCACCAAAAGGGTACCCTTTGTAGTGGAAACGCAAGCCTGATAAAGGTGACCCGTACCAACCCGTACCGTACCAGTCAGTGGAAACGAAACATTAAAAGTCGTATAGTATTCAGACATAGAACTTGAGCAATTAAATATATGTGTAACCCTTTTCGTTGGTGTGCTCCCCAAAATGTCTTTGCATTGTGTGTATATGTATGATAGGGTGAATAAGGAGGACACCAAGATCATGGTTGAGCCAAACAGAGCAGCTTTCCTTTTAATGGACTCCTCTCTTCAGTTTGTCACCCTCACAGGAGAAATGCCACTGCAACAACTTTCCCACAAGGAAACTCAACTGAGTACATCACAAAATAACTTCAAATATTACAATGTATAACAAATTCTAATAAATAAACAATGTAAATGTGGCTGCAGCTAAATAACTGGTAAGCTAGCTGTTTTATACTGATTTATACTGTAGGCAATTATAAATGTTGAATATATTCAGAATATAAACAACCAACCAACAAACTGCACAATTAAACCTAAAACAACATCAAATATGCTCTGCCACATGGAAACATTCAAACTATCAAAAATATAGGCCAATCTATCAAAGAATAAGCACATCTACACATTAGTTAATGCCCTAACCATAACAAAGTCCCATACATCAATAGTCTTTTCTGGTCCTTCCTTTTACAAATGGCTGACGAATGGCCCCTTGTAAGCATGTAGATTGCTGAAGCACTCGTCAGAAAAGTGACAGGAACACAGCACAAGGCTGGGGCTATAATGTTGAGGTATTTTTGCAAAAATAAACTTCAACCACTGACTATTTACAGTTTTATCTTTGGGTAGAGAAAATAACACAAATTTTCCCTTACACTTCCAATAATATGCAGCTGAGCAAAGCGTCTTCGCGGCATGATTCAACCGGGGTCTGCTACAGTGTTCTTCTTTTCTTGCTACAGTATTTGTGGGCTGGGCCAGGGGTTTCAATTTTCTTAAGTTCTTAAGGGCTTAAGTTCTGTATCGACGTAACGCCGGCACAACTAAAGACTTGTTATCAAGATGATTCATTTGAAGCACAACGAGTCGACGCTTTTATAGATACATCAATAGTTTTAAACACGGCACACTTTCAGATTTAAGCCTTAGCTGGATATTTCACTTCACTTAGAGCTGTGTTACGCACTACATGGAAGGTCATTCTCAAAAACCCATTATAGGGGCTCTTTAAACTCAAAATAATCTTCCATGGTAATTTTTCTGACAAGAAACTTTGTATTGTAGTAGGATAACACATGTTTACCATTCAAGTACATCAAGGCACATTTTTGCACCTGCAAACTTTAACAGATACATCAAGTCATTTTTTAGCCCTCCCATTAAAATAGTGTTTCCCAAATGATCTTTAACAAACCAAGGACATTTTCACATTATTTCATATGAAACAAAAATAATTCTTCTGGAGTTATAATAAGTCTTATTTTTTATCATTTGTCTTGAATAAAAGCATTTTTTAATTTTTTAAATAACAATTTTAAGGTCAGTATTATTGGCTGGCCCACAGGATCAATGCGGGGACTCGTTTGTCACTGTGGTCTTATGCACTCCATTCATCCATGACCACCACAGCATTAGCTCGGGATATGGCCTGGTCCAGGATTATGGATACCTTGGGATCATCTCTTCACAGGTCTTGGATCATCAATGGCGCTGCATAGTCTCTAGGGGCCTCGGGATGAGTATACTCAGGTGGAAATAGAGAATGAAGAAAATAATTAGTGTAGCTGCTGTTCATGGTGTATTTAAACGAGATGCAAAAATTGTCATTTTGGGGCTTAACTTCTGACGAATGCGGGAAACTGATGAGCGCAGCACCTGTCAAGGGAAAGCAGAGAGAGCGAGTGTGCTCCGAGAGCGCGCAAGAGAGGCCTCAGTCATTGCAGTCGTGGCGTTTAAGTTGTGACAAAAATATGCGTCCAAATTTAGGGGGGCGGGTGCAAGCTAGTTGACACGGGGGCACACCCCAGAACCACCACTGTGTATTAAATACTTTTTTGATAAAGACATGTACATTAAAATATTAACGTCTAAAAACTTACCTGAGGATCACACCACATTACATTTGCAGAGTGATTAAATTGAATGTTTTCTTGAAAATTGTATGTCTTTCAAAACCAAGTAGCTACATTTCTAAGAACTTTGCACATGTTAGATTACTGTTCCTTCGCTGTATACTGTTCTTTGACTTTTAATTGTACTGTTTCCCTATCTTTCCTATAGTAAAGAGTGCCTTGTGAGCTCTTCAGGGAACGACAACACAGAAAATGGCCTCCCAGGATCCAAAGCAGACAGCAAACCAACACCAAAGGCATGAGAGGAGCATGTATGTGTACATATATGAGCATATGTATACATGCATTCACAACTATAACAGATTGAAGGAAAGTCATAACAACGGACAGTTTTATTCTCTTTATCTCATAATGAAAAAAATGCTACATATAAATATATGAAAACATATATGAACTATATTTTAGATTGTGCTTGAAAAATGCAACATGCTGCTGGCTGGATCGCACACCCTTCACTAAACTGAAAAAAAATGGAAGAAAAATTATAATCTTAATGGTTCGGTGTGCTTGCATTCTGCTCTATCTTGTCTGTGAGACACAGCACACACACACTGCCTTCTTCACAAACTGCCATATCCTTTCAATGCTCGACAGCACAAGGCCCACAAAACAAAAGGTTTGCGATAAACTTCTCCAGTGCAACTTTAACACATCTTCACACTGCATTCCAAATGACCCTTGGTGGAAGTCAGTATCCAAACAGACTTTACGAAAATAAAGAATTTACACGTAAAACCATGGGTGCCTCTTAAAATTGGAATATGTTTACCACTGATTCAAGCAGCTAACTGAGTCTATTAACCAGTCCCACTAATTTTACAAGTGATTTTAAGGTCATAAAGAGCAGGATGTGAGCACACCCGAAGGCCAGAAACACACTCTACGCAACAGCAACCCCCTGTGGAAATGCTGAGAATGCAACAAAAAAAATAGAGGTTGCGTAGAGTATTTTTCATGCCTAAGGGTATTTTGTAAAGGATCTGAAATAACTTTTTTTTTCACAGAGATACAGATAATGGTGTTTTTCCAGGATCCAGCTGAGCACGGTTTATTATTTCATTTTCCTGCTTTAGATAAAACACAGGTGCCTGTAAACGCTTCAAGCTCCACATGCTTCCCGGGAGCCTTCAAATGCTATATAAATTAATTAATGCTCACATTAAAAAAGGCAAAAAAGACAAAAAAAAAAAAAAAAAATCCCTAGAAAATAAACACCTTAAAATATAACGACAATCCCCAGAAACCAACTCCCTGTAGAAATTAATGATTTTTTTTTCTGATGCTGCTTTCAAGAAAAATAACTAATAACTTTCCTAATGCATGTGAACGATTTTATACAGTACATCTAGTGTACTATGTATCCATTTCTCTGAATGGTGTTCTCTTGTCTTTCCTCATGTGATCTAAACATGATTGCTCTTGTATACAATGTCACCCATGCTAGTTCATGTACGCATCCGATATACCGGCATGATGAGCCATCATAGTTCAGCTTATGCTATCATAAATCCTCCACAAGACACCATGCCGCCATTATTGCTAACTGCTACTTGATTTTGGCATCTGTATTAGCAAGCTAGCAACTTCTGTGTGCTAAACTACACCAGTCCTCACAGATGCTATGCTAAGCCTATTGTTTTCATATCACACGACTTTTGTCACACAATATAATGAATTATAATACCTCACACACCTCATAGGCTAATTACAGTTAACACGTGAGTAGCATTAGCATGAACCTTTCATAAATTGGATCAGCTCAGTGCTAGTTCAAGAAAACTCAAAAGATGTTAGACATTCTGGAGATCTAAAGCAAAATGCTGATCAAAACTAGCCAACTTTTCAAATGTTCAATAGTTTTATAAAAGAGTAGTTCACACAAAAATAAAAACTACTGCAGAATTTACTCACCCTCAACCCATCCTATATGACTTTTTTCTGTCAGACAAACACAGAGTGGTTTTAAATGTTATCCTAGCTCTTCTGCCAGAGGTCAGTGATTGGAGTTTATAACTTAATATTTTAATAAATAATTTTGCTACAAGCACATCAATCTGCTTCATAAAACATGTGTTAACCCTCAGGTGGCAAGTGGGGTTGTTCTATGTGGGATTTGTCTACGTCAAAATAAAAGCCACTATCCAATGCTTTTATACAGCATGGAAAAGCCAGGATACACTTTAAAACTACTCTATGTTCACACAGAGGATGGCTTGAGAGTGAGTAAATTATGGGGTAATTTTAATTTACCTTAATTGATGAACTATATCTTTAAGATTTAAGTGCCAAAACAGATCTGCTAGTGGAACGGTGGATGATTTACTGTTGCTTCCATCTTGTTTGTTTGTCCTCTTCTTTCCTTTTCTATCCGAAACCCCATAAATGCACAGCACTTGTTCGTATTCATTACTGATTTAATTGTACTGACAAAATCATAACATGCAATGAATGTCACTTTGCGAATACGCTGCAAAAATGCAATGAAACCCTCACTAGTCTTCCGCCATAACCCAAAGATGAATGTACGCAGTGGTTGTAGTTATGGCAGGGTTAAGAGGGGTTGTTTCTTGGCACTTTATTCATAAAAGATGTACGTAACAGTGTTTTGAATGCTCCATGTATATGTAGAGAATGATGTAGAGTTTAATTGCGGGATATTTATATATGTTGTCGAATAGCTGCAGTGCTGATATTAAGAACAGCGGAATCTTTGAATGGCTATATCTATAATATGTGCACATATTAGCAGTCTTCCAAATCACTTGACTATCTTTTAGAAATCAGGGGCTTTGGCAATCTCAACAATTTGGGATGCTTTCGACAGGGCGGTATGAAATCCTAGCTGGTTTTCATTTCATTTATTTTGCATTGCATCCATAAATATGTATCAAAATCTCTTGTGATTTTGAGATAGGGTTTAGTGCCGCTCTGTCTGTCAGATGCACTGTACAGTTTGTGGATAACGTTGAGTCTCCTAAATGTTGTTGAGTGTTCAAATGGCCTCGTTGATTCATTTATGGCAGGATTTTTTAACATGTTATGCTTCTTACTGCTTGTTGCCTTTTGTCTTTTACAGATAGTGTATTTGTGGATCACATTAACAAGGAGATCACGTAGATCAGCAATACTGTAAAAAAAAAGAAAGGAAAATTAAAAAAAATAATAACGAGTGCCTAGGCTCTCAGAAATGGACTGTTGTGCATGGGCAACTTGAGCTTTTATTAGAGCTTATTTTTTATTATTTAGCTATTATGATAATCTGCCTAATTTTTGCTACCTTGTATATGTTTTTTTCATAACAGTTTTGCATATATTCAAATCAATTGCTTGTCGACTTATACAGTGTGGTGGTTCTCAACTGGTTTTGCTCTACATTATGGCGTAAAGCTTACAATACTAAATAATCCACCTGAAGGAACTTCAATTGAATCAAAGTTTACAACAAATACAAAATGAAATAGCATTTCCATGAACTGCAAATATTGTGTTTTCTTTTTATCCCAACTTTGCATTATTACATGACTATGAAGAAAATATGCTGTATACATCCTTTTTTTTTTTTGGCAGCCAGATGAGAAACACTTGAACCACCTTTTAGGCCCTGTTTACACAGGATTAAGATGTGTAAGAGGTGTAAATGGAGGAAAATGCTTGTCCACTTTCGATTACTAGACTCTTTCAATCAGACTGCTTTTGTGGTAAGGGTTTGTGTTATGGAAAAACTAAATGTTAATTTACCAGTTCTTGCGGTAACTTGATCAAATCTCACAATATCATTTAAGTGATGTGGACATAATAATTAAAAATAAATGTCTAAAATCCAAGTTTGTTTAGTCTAACAATGTCAGATAGATATACGTTAGCTTTTCTTTCACAATATAATAATAATAAACAAAAAATTGACCCTTTTCAGGTTTAGCGGTCATCATTATCTTAAATCCTTGAAAGTTTGTAATAAATGGATTTTTTTTTTTAAAACGTATGAACATACTGTATGCATTTATGAATGTATTACATTATCTCTTCGTCAAACTACAAAAAACAAATTACCGTATGTGAGGTGTTTCTAATGCAGTGTCTGGGGCTGAGAGTAAATTTTTGGTTATTCTCTCCTCTGGCTGCTGTTATCCGTCTGACGCTATTTTTTTTTCCTTTTTCTGAAAGTCTTGATAACACTATCATGGTGTTTTTCTTTAATTTTTTCATAAATGTTATACTCTCCTATTCACTGTGCTCTAAATTTACCCAACTATGATGACTTCTACTGAGAAACCCAGAAATGTGAAAAGGGTTTATAAACATCCATATATATATATATATATATATATATATATATATATATATATATATATATATATATATATATATATAAATAAATATATACAGTTGAAGTCAGAATTATTAACCCCCCTATGAATTCCTTTTTCTTTTTGAAATATTTCCCAATGTTGTTTAACAGAGCAAGGAAATTTTCACAGTATGTCTGATAATATTTTTTCTTCTGGAGAAAGTCTTATTTGTTTTATTTCAGCTAGAATAAAGGCAGTTTTTTAATTTTTTAAAAGCCATTTTAAGGACAAAATTATTAGCCCCTTTAAGCTATTTTTTTTCGATAGTCTACAGAACAAACCATCATTATACAATAACTTGCCTAATTACCCTAACCTGCCTAGTTAACCTAATTAACCTAGTTAAGCATTTAAATGTCACTTTAAGCTGAATAGAAGTGTCTTGAAAAATATGTAGGAAAATATTATTTACTGTCATCATGGCAAAGATAAAATAAATCAGTTATTAGAAATGTGTTATTAACTATTATGTTTAGAAATGTGCTGAAAAAATCTGCACTCTGTTAAACAAAAGTTAGGGAAAAAAAAATAAACGGGGGCGAATAATTCAGGGGAAATATTTATGTATTCAAAATATTCAATTTTTATTGTTTCTGCCACTACATAAATAAAGTTAATTGTGACATTTAATCTTACAATTCTTACGTTTTTTCCTCGTAATTGCAGATATGGTATCTCATTTGCTAATCATTAAGACTAAATTAAAAGACACAAGTAATTGTGAGGGGTAAAAATAGGAGAAATATAAATTGAAAATGATAGTTTTCTACTCAAAATTTTTGTGAAATTGTGAGGTACAAAGTATAATTCTGAGGTGGGAAAGTATTTGAAATGTTATTACAATTCCAAGCTTACAGTGTGACAATTCATCATTGGCAAATGTGTGACAAAGTCAAGAACTGAAATAAAAAAGAACTCAAAATCCTAACTTCTTTCCTCTGTAAAAAAATAATTATTTGCTTTTTTAAATGTATTTATTTTATTCACTGGCGGGAATAGTTCCATTGTAAATAGTAAAAGCCTATAGCTACAAACACCTGAACTTTGACCATCCTTTATCTGAAAAATTGTTGAAAGTGGACAACAGAGACAGGCAATTTAAACCATTTAAAAGTGTGAATGTTCATAGCTATTTGGCCTATTTTATTTTTGGCATAGAATTGTCATCATACTATTTGTCATCAAATGCTCAAAACCCACCTCGATAACCCCTTTTGTAAACAGGGCCCAAGATATGCGGTCTCTTGTTCAGGTTGCTTATGTCTGCTGCAATATTTGTCTCAGCTCTGTCATATCTGGGCTCTGTTGGTAAAGTCTGGACAGAGCCGAGCCACTGTTGAAACCTGCCTGCAGAACTGCAGTGTTTCAGTGCAAACCGCAGTGAACCCTGGACTGCCAACTCTCACGCAATTGGCAGTATTCTCACGCCAAAAATTACCTTTCTCACGCATGCCCCCTCCCGTCTTCACTCCCACCACCCCCCACCCCCCGCTTATGATCGACAAACCGCACAACCTCCCACCTCCCTCCCATCGGTCTTCACTTACTCGACTCTCTTGCATTTTCAAGCACGCTGCTTGATCTTGGTAGAAAGGTAAAATATGAGATTCTGGATATGAAACGTGCTTTAAATGCGTACGTTTTTTGCAGTGAGAATTTGTTGGATGTTCAAATCCACTTGCACTCTTTTCAAATTCTTGTACTTTATTCGTTTAAGAGTTTGGCTCTGTCATTTTGTAAACGTAGACTTACAAAGTAATGGATTTATATATTTAAAACAAACACTGGATTTCACTGCCCGTGTGACTCACTCTCACTGCCAAGCCAAGGGAGTGTGCGGACTGATAAACATATATGAGCTCCAACACATTCCAGACGCTCTGTCTCCCTCTAGCGGATTTAAACACTTGCGACAGTTTTAAAGGAATTGAGTATTCCACGCACACTGGATGGGTTTGGAATGGCATATCAGTATACTGCTCTGGTTATTGAAGCATAGATAAAATCAGATTATTATTAATGTTATTGTTTTTTTTATTATTGTTGTTGTTATTATTATTATAAGCAATGTGGATATCTGTGCAGTGTTTTAACCTTAAGTAAAAAAAAAAAAACATATATATATATATACATATATATATACATATATATATATATATATATATATATATATATATATATATATATATATATATATAAGCAATATCACACTTGTAGCAGTGTGATATTGCTGTATATCGACACTGATGGGAGGCGTGCGTTGCCTTGCCCTTGCCTCATGACGATATACAGCTACGTGTTTGATATTGCGTTTATACAACAGTTTGACGACATTATCGTGTATATAAAAAAGAAAATCAAACACAGAGTCTTAAAAACCCTTTTGTATGAGGAACTACTTTCTTCCGCCATTGATTCACATCTGCAGCTGATGTCAGAACAGGCGAAGACGTTACTACTTTACCGTCACTTTAGAGCTAGAATTTTTAATGATTCTCTAGCGTAATATTTAAAGTGATGACAAAACAGGTGATTTTGCTCACATTTTAAGATTATAAGGCTGAATGGCATAAAACGCCATAAGTCTAGAGATTTCCCAGTATTTCTCTGATGCAAGCGGGAGATCAAAATAATTAACCCTGAAAAAAAGCCAAATCAGCGCAAACACATCAGATTACTGTTGTGTTTGCGATAAGGAAAAATGCTAAACACATGTGGGCATTTCTTCTTTCTTTTTTTTACTGAACTAGTCTGCAGTAGCCAAAACAGTAGACTCATTAGAAACAAACAGATGGCCAACCAAAAAAATAACTCAGGGTTATACAAAGAGTGGCCAACACAAAATACATACATTCCCAAAATGCGAGTCCCATCTCACACTCAATACACTACAATTACTATGGTATAAATACAGCAATACAACATACAAGAGAGAGAGAGAGAGATCAGCTTACAATGTGAGTTACCAGTTTTTTAATGATTTGTACAGCTGTAGTTTAAGGCCGTACTCACACTATGTACAGTTGCCTTGAATCGGGCCAAAGCACGCTTGTCCTCCCTCTCGTCTCTGATTTGTACAGCTGTAGTTTAAGGCCGTACTCACACTATGTACAGTTGCCTTGAATCGGGCCAAAGCACGCTTGTCCCCCCTCCCGTCTCTCCTCCGGCCCGCACTCACATTACATTCGGGCCTGGGCGCGCTTCCGTCATCGATGACGCACTGCTCAGTAAGCGCTCTCGCTCAGCACAGTGGAGATTTCTTTGATTATATCGTTTAAGTCGTTTGATATGCAGTGACACGCAGTCTAATATTTCGCCGAACAGATCAGCCACTTTTGACGCTCATAAACAATCATAAAGTCCTCATGCTGCAGGAATTAGGAAGTTTGCTGAATGCGCAGCTTACGTGCAGTGAGGGGTTTGCGTCTTTAATAATCTACGACAGTTTGCGTTCATTGAACAGTACGAATGATTAATTAATCCATATGAAACAGTCCCTTAAAAGTCACGTCTCGCTTTCAGTTTCGGGCTCAAGCACACTTGCACTCACACTGTAAGCGTACCGCGCCTGAGCCCAAGTGAACCGTGCTCTAGCCCACCTCTTCCAACCGGGCCAGGGCCACCCAAGTGTACCGTGCCTGAGCCCGATTCAGAGCACTCACACTTCTCAAACGATCCGGGAAACGGGCGTGCGCACGGTTCGGATAGCATAGTGTGAGTAAGCCCTAATATTACGCTGAGTTTTTCTCTTCTATGAGCTTATTATGCGGTCTCTGTCGCCATCTTGTGGATGACGCTGTATCTCCAAAAATTATAAATATTTAAAATAGGCACTATCCTAATAAGTAAACTGCATAGTTGCAATGTAAGCAACTAGATTTTGCATAAAAAGCCTCAAAAGTACATTGTTGTCCTACAACTGCAATTTGTCAAACTGTAGTGAGTTTATTGATCTACTGTCACTCTATGTGGGCGGAGTAATACAGAAGGGTGAGGAGGCTGTACATGTTCTGATATTGCAGAACATCACACTGCTATCAGCCAATCAGATTTGACAACCAGACAGTACTGTTGTGTGATATATAAATGTAATAAATGTTTTAATAGAAATATATTGAGATATTTTGCATTGGATAAATGTCTTTTTAGTGTTTGTTCAGTGTATTTTCTATCTTTTTTTGTAGGCCTATGTATGCTTGTAGATAATCATATATATTTTTTTTTCTGTTTATAGCTTGTGTAATTTTCATCATTCATTGTGATCTAAATTTTTCTATGAGCTTTTGTTTTCTTACTATTATTGTATCAAAAATTATCTTTTATGTTTATATTAAAATTTCAGTTTAATTTTATATCAAGTTTAATAATATATTATCTTATTTTTTTTCCTAAACATTAGCTTCAATACAACTAATAAATAATAATAACAACAACTATATATCAATTTATAGATCAAATAGTTTTCATTTTAGTACTTTTAGCAGTTCAAATACTTATTTCAGTAATTTGCCACTATTGGGGCATCTATGAGTTTTTCCATCATACAGGCCTAGATAATAGCATGCTAGAATGCCAACCCAAACTCACCCAATGTATAAAGAAAAAAGGTTTTAAAGTTTATATTTCACGAAAGTGCACGGACATTCCTTGTGCACTAAATAGACTAGACAAATTTAGGAGATTTATATTTACATCAAGACAACAGCCTATAGGATACAACTTTTAAACACAAGCCCTGCTGTGCCACACCAGTGAACCCAGGAGAACGTTTTCATCTTTAACCCCTTTTCTCTACGTTTATAATAAATGTATGGCTAAATAATAGGCAAAAAGATCCGAATGAATAGAATAGTTTTGTGCTTATTGGCTCTGACCGAGCACTTTAAACGCTTTCAGACACACTTCATGTATACTCAGAAAAAAAGACATTAAAACATGTATGTACAGTCTTTAAAATCCCTTTGTATCAACATCTGTCATATTCCTGTATCATAACTATGCACCTCAGTAGATTTCTCTGGATTGTAAAGAATAAACTAATAAACTAATGAATATATCACTATGCGAAATAAAGATTTGCATATAAAAGTTTTGCTTGTGTTGTGGAGTCATTGACGAAACGGGTTTACAACATTTTACTTTATTAAAACGAACATGGCATACACAAGTATGTACAGTATTTACAAAGCAACATATTTAACAACGTGTCAATTCAATTCAGTTAAAACTGGTGATGTATGACACTGAACGAATGTCAACAGAGCATATCCAAAATCCAAAACCAACAGTCATAAGTTAACAAGTTAAATGACGCATTTGTGTAGCCTACAGTTTAAATATCAAAAGCCAAATGACGTAAAACTCTGAATACCAACCTGGAAATGGAAAAAACGTGACATCCACGTCGCATGCGTTATGTAATGTTGGCCTGTGCACACAAGAGTTGGCTTCTGTAATAAGTCCATACCTTGTCATTCCCTTTATAGTATTTTACAATACGAGTAAATGAGCACAGGTTTTAATTCAAGATTTTAACAACATGGACCCGATATAAAAGTCGTTAGGACAGTAAAAGTACAAACATTATAAGAAAATAAACAATAAAAAAAAAACAAGTGACAGCACCCTCTTGTGGCTGTAGTCTCGACGTGCATTAGATGTCACTCATTAAAAGTAACAGTACGTCAATAACACACTATTTTCACCCTCCTGCTGAAAATACAGGAATGTATAAGCTGCTCTTTGCTATACAATGAAAGGAAATTAAAATATTACTACAAAAATAAAGCTTCTTTATTGTATGTGGTTCCATGAAGAGCCTTTAAACTTTCGTGGAATCGCTCCATTCAACAAAAGGCTCTTTACGGTAAAAATAAACAAGACTCTTCATAAAAAACTGAGAACTCTTTAGTGGAAGACTTTGGGGAAGCAAAAATGGCTTCATTTTTAAGAGTGTGGTTACCATCAGCTTCCACTGTATGCAGAAGAGCAGAGCAAACATTCTTCAAAACATCTTTTAAGTTTCACAGAAGACTCGTTCAGAACAATGAGGGTGTTTAAATTAAGACAAGACAGCGAGTACTGTTACTTTAAGATTGCATTGCTGTGTTCCCAAATAAAGTGGTAGTTCATGTTTTTATTATGTACATATATGTGCAAAATCTTTCTCATGGCACCTTGAAGACCCTGAGCATGAGGACCAAAAACTCTTCCAGCGACTCCTCACCAAAATTCCTGAAGTATGTCTTAAATATTCTTTCCTTTCAGTTTTTCCCATCACAAACTCACTTATATGTCTGAAACGACAAACAACCATTCATTTTTACCACAAATAAACTGGTGTAAAAAAGAAAATTGGGTAAAATATGGACAAACTCAAATATTGGGTTAAAATTTCAATAAATAAAACGTAGCTGTTGGGTTTCTCCATATTATATTCATACACAGTGTTGTAATTTTCACAAATACTACAAGATTAACAAGTACTAAAACAATAATTTAGAATATGACCTTAAAATAGTATTTATTTTAATGATTAGCGATATAACTTTTAAAAAAATACTACTTTACAGTGTGGTTATCACTATGTTGTGTTCTGTGTGCTCGTACCTGCATTACTGAATGGGCCCAGTCAAGCATCTGGTCCACGTTGGTGTAAACACCAGGAAAATGTGGTCTGGCACAGCCTACACCCCAGCTGACTACTCCCACCAGCACCCAGCGGTCAGCCAAGTACACCAGTGGACCACCGCTATCCCCCTATCAGAGGTAACAAATACACACGATTATTTCAATAACACCAATCTGTGAGAGTCCGTAGGATGTTTTGTAATGTTTTTTTTTATGCATCTGTTGAGATGAATCTATAAGATCTACACAATTTACAGCTGAATACAGCAAAAGACACTTAATCAATGGTAGACAAAATACAAATCATGTACTTGAGAAACATATTGACTCTTATAGATCAAGTAGGGCTACTATGTATCAGTATTATTGGGGTCAAGTTCAAAAGTACTGGTTTCTGGAGATTCACTCTAATTGAAGTCAAAAGCTTTTACAATCATTCGCTGTCGCTGTGGTCACTCTGTGTGGATCATTTATTTAAGTCAGTTGGTAACCGGAAATTTTGCTCTGATCGGATCATTTGAATCACTGAAAACTCATTCTGTCCAGATCATTTAAATCACATAATTTGAATCATTCTTACTGGAACCAGTAAACCTTGATTAATAAAATACTATGTAGCCTCTTTAAAGGTTCAAGACACCCTCCAGTACTTTTTCTGAAATTGTTGAGAAAACTGGATAATTTGGAGCTTTTGTCAGCTAATTTCATCTTCCGGGTTTAAAATAGCAGAATAATATTTGGGGGCGAGATAAAAATCGGTGACATAGCATGAATCTGCAAGTGGAGTGATGACGCGTTGGTTTCTCATTATTATTCATAGCTGAGTTTTCTTTTCCGAAGAGAAGACTGTGTTTGTTTTCATGATCCGCGGGGTTTGTTGCATAGCTTTCCCCACGATGCTGTCAAAGCCGATACAGCAAAGCTGTTTGTGTGTAGCAAGCATTTTTGTCAGGGGGGGCTTTACAAGAATTGGAGAATGGCAGACTTTGCCTTTTATCAGTTGAGTTTGTTACCATGCATACACATCACCTATATCCGTGCAGCTGTATTCACCTATTTTATTTTTTATAATTATTTTTTCGGGGTTTTCACCTTTATTTGATAGGACAGTATAGAGTATTGACAGGAAAGAATGGGGAGCAGAGTGAGGGGAAGGATTGGCATAGGACCGCGAGGTGGAATCGAACTCGGGTCGCCGTGAACACCGGAGTGCATGTGTCGACGCACTAACCACTACACCACTGGCACCGACTATTCACCTATTTTTAAAATTCTCTGTATTACTGGCAGGGTTAATGGTTGGAATAAACAGGGAAAGAGACCTGCTGTACTGCTATCCTCTGTGTCTGCGTTCAGACCCGGGGATTCAGGAGGAGAGTAGTCCTCCTCACTTATAGTGATTACATGATTATCTTTATAATAATATATTAAATTGTGGTTATGCGTTTATGAAATTACGAATATCAAATGTAGCAGGGCATTAAATTACTGTTTATTTCTTTGCATTTCAACTTTGTAAACTATAAAATCATGCATCTCACAGTTTGTGTCTCATTTTGTGAGTCAGCTGACAACAGTTATTCACTCCCCTCTTTTTCCCCTGCTCTCCATGTCCACTTCTTCCTCTGCACACAGCGCTCCACGCCCATTATGAAGCATTTTTTTTAATTCTGTGGTAGACTTAAACTGAAGGGGGGGGGGGGGGGGGTCATGACCCTTTAACTAACAGAACTGAAATTCTGAAGAGACACAGTACCTGGCAAGCATCCACTCCTCCAGCCATAACACCAGCGCAGATCATCCTGGGAGTGATGGAAGAGCCGTACACTGTTGGACTGGAGCACTGGGCTCTGTCTATCACCTGGATCTGAGCCTTCTGCAGCATTGAAGACAAACTCCCTCCTGAAAAAAAACACAGATAATGCTATAGATGCAGAGAGACATTTGATGGGGAGTGAATATGAATCAACCCAGGAAGGAAACTAAGGAGTCACCTTGTTCTGCCATATGACCCCAGCCGGTAACAACTAAGCCGTCTCCTCCTTTCAGACCGAGGTTTTGAGGAGGTAAACACACTGGTCTACGAGATTCTGAATGTGATGAAAATAATATTAGTGATATTAATAACATTTCACATATAAAAATATCATTGTTTTAGGTCATTTATATGATTAATATAGATGCAAAATTGAACTTTATATAGTATTTAATTTCTTAAAAAGCCTCTATACTAAATGTTTTATTACATTTAAACAGAATTAGGAATTACATACATACATACATACATACATACATACATACATACATACATACATACTATTGGTCAAAAGTTTGGGGTCAGTAGGATTTTTAAAATGTTTTAAAATAAGCTTATCCTGCTCACCAAAGCTGCATTTATTTCATCAAAAATACAGTACAAAGTGTAAACTTGTGTGAAATGTTATTGCACTATAAAATAACTGTTCAAAAGTAGTTTAGAATTTAATTTAATAATTTATTCCAGTGATTTTAAAGATTAATTTTCAGCTTCATTACTCCAGTTTTCAGAGTCCCACGATCCTTCAGAAATCACTCTAATATTAATTATTGTTGTTGTTGTTGTTGTTATTATTATTATTATCATTATTATTATTATTAATGGTAATAGTAATAAAAGCAATGTGTAATAAAAGCAATGGAGTAATAATTTTATTTGAAGCTACATATAATAAAAAAAATCAGTATTTAAAATATTAAGTATTTAACAATTAAAAAAAAATTCACATTTAATAAATGCTGCCTCGATAAACAAAATTCTTTAAAAAAAAATAATAATAATAAAAATAATATATCTATATATATATCTATGTATATATAGCTTATAGATATCCTAAAAACAAATAATGATACTAACATTTAAAAAAAAAAAAAAAAAACTTTCTTTTAATTTTATGGGACCTTTAATGTTACTATTACTACAGACGATAATAATAATACCTCCCCTAATTTACATGGGTCCAGCATTCTCAAAAATACCCCAGAACATTAGCTCAACAGATATTTTTGTAGTGCAGGACACGTGGACTGACAGGCTCATAGGAATGACTTTTTGTGGTCAGTTTTTCATTGTAACCCAGTCTCCAATTCAAAAGAAAGGAGCTAAAAAGTGTGTGTGCGTGGTTGTGTTGTACCTGACACAGTGATGGGAGACTGGAGTTTGATCATTGTAATGTCAAAGTCACTTTCTGTTGGATTGTAATCTTTGTTGACGATGATTTCTTTCACATATGAAGGTGGAGAAGAGCTCAGATATGTGATTCCAGAGACGACACTCCAGCGGCTCAGAGCCTTTCTTCCATCCCTGAACAACACATAACATTGTGATCTTCTTAATGCATTCCCTTTTTCAGAGCACACCCTGGATTAGTTTTATTTACAAAGCATCATTAGGTAAACCGTGAACAATTCACAATTGTGCTTTTATTTGTTTGCATGGTGAATGACGCGCAGCACAGTTTGCCAACCAGGTGAACTTGACTTTCTAAGATGACTGGTATTTATGAACCATTTTTGGAAGTGAATGATAAAAACATGCTTGTCTTCATGACTCATCTTTTCATACACTGTAAAAAATGCTGGGTTCCATACAAATCCTTCATGTTGTCCCAACACAAATTAAGTTAACTTGATTGTTTTATTGAAGATAAAACAATTAAGTCATCTCCCAAAAATACTCAAGAATTGTGTTGATTCAGCTTATTTTAATTAAGTCTGAACAAGCAGCAAAAAAAATTTGAGTATATACAATAATTAATATTTTTAATTACTGTATCTATAATATTTGAATACTTTTTTAAATTTCTTAACAGATTGACTTGATGTTTTGTTTGTGGGCTGCACATCACTGCTTGTAAACACAATATTCACAATGTTCATGTTAATGAATTAGTATCTGAACCAACTACTACTGCAAAAAAGGTAATAACCTGGACTTTTGGCTTTAAAAACATATTTCTACACAATCGAACACCCACAGTGTAGTTTTGGTGTCATAACGGTGTATTTATGTTGATTCTGCAATATTAACGTATTTAGTCTTTGTCAATTAATGCAGTTATCATTTTAGGTACTTTTTGATTACTTTTAGATTACTTTTCATTTAAAAGTAATCCAAATGTATTCAGATCAATTGACTTAAAGTAATCGCAATCTAATCTACAATTACTGACCCTAATAATTCAAAATATGACATTGAAAATTGCTTAAATCACAAATTTTTCTAAAGAAACACTGTCCAACAGCAAAACCAACAGGTAAAGTTACAGCGGAAGTTTGCATCTCTCTTGCTTATACTGTAAATCTTCACACAATAATTTTTCCCTCAGTTTTTCATGTGCGTTCCGGATTCACAAATCAGTCTGAATGAACAATATTTGTGCTCAAGGCAAGACTGATTGAAATAATGGCAGTAAACAAATCATGTGTGTTTTGTATCTCCTAAGAATGTAAAATAAAGCTGAATAAAGTAATTATTTAATGGGTGCGAATCATGACTTTCTGAGTTATATTATTAACAAGATTAACCAAAATAAAAATAAATAAATGAAAAAACGCTAGTGTGCAGTCAGGGCCGGAGTGGGACTCCTTTTCAGCCCTGGAGTTTCAAGCCTTAGAGCGGCCCACCTCAGTTCACGACTGACTATATTAAAATAATCTCATTTCCAATTCAGTTTCTAATGACACTATAACATCTTTTTCAAGGAAACAGCTGCTTTAGAATTTCAAATGTTTTTCATAAATATGAGAACATTAAAGAGGAGCTAAATCTCCAACACTATTCTTTAAAACATCACAATGTACTTTCCGGCATTATCTGAATATATATTCTGTGCAAAATTCTTTATAAATATCCATTCCTTTGTAACAGTGGTCACACAAAAAAATAAAATAAAATATGTACACCAACACAAGTAACCCAAACAGTATTATATGTCTTAACACTAAAAATGAAAAAAATAAAATAAAATTACTCAGGTGAGGTCCAAACTTGGGTCAGCGGCATCATAATGCAACACGCTGACCACTGGACCACAATGGCGCTGTTATGCTGGTGCGGTTGGAATAAAAAAAAAAAGAAAGTATTGCACTGTTATCTGCAAGACTGTTTAAACAACAGTTTTACTTTCTATTGATGGCTTAATCTTTTTCTCCACTTTTTAGATTTCTGATCAAGTTATGTCAGATTTATTACTGTAGTGAATCATCTGATTTAAATTGAGCAGGTGTAACATTCATTAATATTAATTATTCGAATTCTTATATTCACTAAGGTGCCGCTGTTTGGGGTCGAATGATAGTTACGTCATCATTAACCTGCAGGCTGCATTTTGCTCACGGGGCTGCGAAAAATAAATGAAAAGAGCGGAGCTGCGGCAAAATAATGAATAAAAAGAGTGAGGCTATGGTCAAATAAATAAATAAATAAATAAATGAAAAAAGTGCGACTGCTAAGAGTGCAAGCAGCTAGGGACACCGGCCCTCGCAGCCAAAAAATGGACCGGCCCACCTGGTCCTCCCGATTAGCCATTCCGGGCCTCTGTGCAGTGCATACTTCATTAGTAAACAAATCACGCACTTATAAACACTTTGCTACATCAAAATATAACTTAAAAATGGTATGAAAACATGATCTGTGGACATAAACCTCCATAGGCCTGTCGCACAAAACGAGTTGAACAAACTCTAGGTTGCACAGTACGTTTTGGCTTTACAAATACAAACAAGTCCAACCTGGTTAAGATCAGATTAAGTGGTTTCAAAACACTTAATATAAACATTCTTTGTAAACTCTGGGTGAGTTGGTTTAATTTCTCACAAAAAAAGTCTGACATTTTGCTGTCTTTAGAGGTTGAGAGTGCAAACAAAGACATAAGGGCGTGTAATTAATAACAGAATTTTCATTTTTGGTTGTATTAATCCTTAAATACTAGGGGCCTTGCATGAAGCCAGTTTAGTTTCAGTTTAGCTTGCACCAATCTTGGATTTTAGATGACATAAATAAAAGGTAGGTAACAACTCTTATGGAGGAGCCGAGCTGAGATAAGCTACCTTCATGGTACCCTTAAACCCAGAACTAAACTGAAACTTAATTGGCTCGCCAGCTAATATGGCTTCATGGTACAGGCCCCAGGTGTTAAAGGAATAGTTTACACAAAAACGAAAATTCATCATTTACTCACCCTTCACTTGTTCCAAACCTTTATGAGTTTATTTCTTTTGTTAAACACAAAAGAAGACGTTTCTAAAAATGTTGGAAACCTGTAACCATTGACTTCCATAGAATAAGTTTTTTTTACTATGGAAGTCAATGGTATTAGGTTTTCATCTTTCTTCAAAATATCTTCTTTTGTGTTCAACAGAAGAAAGAAAATCATCAAATTTTGAAACAAGTGAAGGGTGAGTAAATGATGACCACATTTTCTTGTATCCCTTTAAATGTTTGGTCCACTCACCCGTTGAAGCAGTGGGCAGCAGTGACAACCCAGTTTGGAGTCACCAGTGATCCTCCGCATGTGTGCTGGCCGCTATACTGCAAGCTGACCTGCCAGGGCCAGTTCGCAATGTCAGCATCCTTTCCGCCTACAATTCGGTCCTGGTTTCTGGACATACCACAGTCTGCTGTAAAATAAGACAGGACAAAAAAATTCAACACATAAATTGAACAAACAAACAAACACACAATCACGACTCACTGGACATTTCACTTTAAAACTGTGAAATGCGCTACTTATTTGCAAAAACGCCTCCACATTTCTTTTTTAAATTATAGGTCACATTTTAAAACACATCATGAATAGTTCAGACAAACAGCCACTTCTCCACAATTAAAACATGTTTTAGCCTGTGTAACTGCACAGTCCAGATGATTAACTGTCAGTGAACACACCTTTGAGTTTATTTGATTTAGCTTTGTTCTTGGTTAACATTATGAGTTTGTTTGGTTATCAACTAATGTCTTGGATTAGTATGTCATAGTTACCGGAGCATGATAATGTGATGACAGTTCCTGTACTGCATACTTTACTGAAAAAAAAGAGAGAAAGAAAATAAGACAAGATGTTTAGAATCAAAATGAATAATGACCACATCTTTTAGTATAGGTGAGAGTAAATTTTATTATTGAATGAAATGTTGCTTTTTTGTTTCATATTCATTTACTGACCGATCTGATACAGCAGATTGGAACGTCTGTGGTTTGGTTGTGCCCACCATGCAGAAAGACATCTTCAGATCAGATGGCAGAGGACCCACTGCGATGTTGCTGAAAACCGGAGAACTGAAAACAAAAAAACAAAACTTAAAAACATGCTAAAATAATGTGCTGAAGTCTTGCATTTATTGAACACTGAAATTAACAGAAGTCATTAGTTCAAAGAAAAGAAAAACTGATGTTGTTATGATAGTCAGGCTAAAACCATAAACATTTTTTGCTACCAAAACACACACACAAAAATAAAATAAATCGAACGTTATTTCAGATAGTTGCCAAAATTTGGTTCAACAAAAAATAAAAAAATTATAATAATTATTATAAAATGAATAATGATGATAATAATAATAATAATAATAATGAGGAAAAAGAATAATAATACTAAGAAGAAATTATAAAAGTGAACATATTACATTCCATATTGCATTGTCCTGTAAAATTTAAACAAAAATAATATTTTTTGGGGGGTATTATTATTATTATTATTATTATTATTAATGTATAATAATAATAATAATAATAATAATAATAATAATTATTATTATTATTATTATATTATATTATATTATATTATATTATATTATATTATATTATATTATATTATATTATATTATATGAAATATAACCAAGTAAACAGTCAGCTTCACTTTAGTCATTCTCCCTGGATTTATGATTCTAGTTTTGTGTTTGAGCAAAATTATTATTAAAGTATAAAATATTAAAATTTAAATTTTAGAGTGTTAAATTATTGTTTGTTATTCTGACTAATTGGAAGTGTCTGGAAGATTTATTTTGTTTTTTTTTATGCCCTAAATAACAATTATTTTATTTGAAATTTGGAAGAAATGTTATCAGACTTTGAGGATTAAAACAAATATCAACATTACAAAGACAATCACAGTGATCTAAGATGTATTTGAAAACTTTCAGTATGGATTAATTTTCTGTTAAAACACTGAATGTGTTTGTGGTACTGTATATCATAAAGCACAATGTTTCTACAGTTGCCAAGGATCTGTAATACTCACACTGAATATCCCAGAAGCTGACAGGCAGTCTCAGCATGTTGCTGCGTGAAACTCTCTGAACACACACTTTTCCATGTGTTATCACTAGGACTCAATACCTGAAGCACATTATTGGCAGAGTACAGCCGTACTGTAGAGGAAAAAAAATACAGGTTTCAATTTCCAATATCACCCATTCAAACAATATACTGTTTACATTTTAAAAATTCATTCATTACAATTCATTACAAAAATCATTGCTTGAACATACAGTACATCAGTGGAATGGAAGCTACCTAAAATGACAGGAACCATCTTTAGTGCAAAAAAATGTGTGCGTTTTGTTTTTGTTTTTCTATCTGGCACAAGTTCCATTTATTTACATGGACAGGGCAGAGTTTACGACATGTACTGCATTTAGCCACCAGTACAGCATTTCTGAATGCTCATGAAAACAACTGAGGAGAAACTTCCCAATAATTTTAATATTAGTTTTGATACTGTTAAATAAGTAATTATGACAAAAGCTGATAATTAAAAATAAAAACAATTCAAAGTTTAACGTATTTTAGTTTAATTATAGTTATTTTAATTTGATTAAATAATAAAAACAACAACAACAACAACAACAACAATAATAATAATAATAATAATAATAATAATAATAACAACAACAACATGTATATTAATAACAATTTTAGAGTTTGCCCACCCTTGATATATACAGTAAAAAAAAAAAAAAAAAAAAAACACTTAACTTACATATTATTTTACGGTAAAGATTTATGCACTGTTTTCGAATTAAAAAAAAAAAAAAAACATAATTTACAATAAAATGCTGTAAACAATCTCTTCAATAATTCCTTTTCAGTGACAGTTCACACGTTGTTCTTGTTTTTTGTAACTTTTTTTGTACATTAGAACATTTTGTTACATGTTCATAGCTAAAACCTTAGTTTCACATTACTTTAAAAAAATTCAGCAAAAAAAAGTTAATATACTTTAAATTTTTTTTTTTTATTATTTATAATATTTTTAAATAGATTTATCAATTTATTAATACTATTTTATATAATATGGATTCTATTTTACTTTTACATACACCTTTAGCAGAAAAGAGGGTGAGGCTGAAAGATCTGCCTTGTTTATCCTTAAACTGGACACACAGGTTATGTCTTTAAGAGGGTACTGCATGTAGGCGTGTGTGTGTCTGTGTGCGTGTCTGTCTGTGTGTTTGTGCTTACAGGGGAAGGTGGTGTTGGGTTTAAACATGGTGACACAGGCAGACTCATCTTCGGCTTCACTACAGTCATTTTTTCCATCGCACACCTTCTCCAGCGGGATGAACTTCCATGATTTCGTGCAAAAGAAATACTTGCTGTCGATCAACTGCTTGACTGCAAATTACAACATAAATTATGTTAAATTAATCAGTTATTGCATGTCTTGTGTCCTTTTTTTAAACCTTTTTTACCTTTTATTTATTTTCAGACAGAAATATCATACATAAAATATCTTTAACAAAAAATACATTTCTACATGGTCGAAAATGGAGCAGGATGAAGCACAAGCTTATTATTTTCCCACCCCATTACCACATACATCATTCGTCTTAAACTTATTTCTTTTTTTACTTATCTCTTCTTCTTACATGAGACATTTTATCCTTTTGGCATCTTTGACATATTATATGTTTGATTCCATTTGTACATTTACATTTTATAACATAGACCCAAAAAAAAAAAAACATAGTACTGCAAATAGCCATTAATTAAAATTTCATCATACCTATCTCATTATATCCTTTTCCAATCACCTTCATCATTATATTCCTTTCATAACATATATTTATAACACGTTTTAAATTTATTAATAACCTGACATTGTTTGAGAATCTGTTCTAGACTGTTCCATAATTTCACACCGCATACAGACATGCACAAACTTGTCCTTGTTTTCAACCTCCTAAAATTTTGTTCTTATCTCAGATTATAACCCCCTTGTCTTTCTTCAAAAAACTTTTGTATGCATTTCGGAAGTAATTTATTCCTAGCTTTAAACATAAATTGTGCCGTTTTAAATTTAACCAAATCATTAAACTTAAGTACCTTCAATTTATAAAAAATAAAGGTTTTGTATGCTCCAAATACTCCACATTTTCTATCAGTCTAATTCAGAGGTGGGCAAACTACGGCCCGTGGGCCATATGCGGCCCGCTAAACTCTTTCATCCGGCCCGCGAGGGAGTTTTTAAAATGCTGCTTCTGAGTAACGGTTTGGTTTCAGAATTAGTAGATGCAATACAAGTGAACGCCATTTAATGGCAGTATTGCACGCGGTACAGTTAGCGCAACAAGTAAAATTAGAACACACTCTCGGATATTAAAATATACTCGATCTTTAATGACTGAAAATGAGCAAAAAAAAAGAAAAGAAAACT
Organism: Danio kyathit; assembly: GCA_903798195.1. NCBI lineage: Eukaryota > Metazoa > Chordata > Actinopteri > Cypriniformes > Danionidae > Danio > Danio kyathit. Next base: position 15,878,429 of record LR812533.1, on the reverse strand, counting down.
CGAAATGTTGTGTGTTTAAGGAAGAATGGGCAACAAAATACTTCTTCACCAATATCGGACAAAAAGCGGTATGTCTAATATGCCAAGAAAGCTGTTTTTAAAGACTACAACCTAAGTCGGCATTTTTCACGCAAACATTTAAATTATTTTTATTTTTATCAGACAATATTTTTTCTATTATCCACTGTAAAAACTACATTATTATTATTATTATTATTATTATATTTTATAAGGGGTTATTTTATTGTTTTATGATGATTGATAAGTAAATAAAAATAGCAGTTGCAATTAATTTGACTTGTAAATATGACTCAATAATAATTATTAAAAAAAAATGTGTGTTAATGTGACACATTTATGTCCGACATTACATGTTCCATGCATACTGCCACCATAAATAAAAGTAATTTTTTGAAGGATTTGACATGTGGCCCTTCACTTGGTTTGCAAAACTTGATGTGGCCCTCGGGTCTAAAAAGTTTGCCCACCACTGGTCTAATTACTTTTTTTCTGTTATTTGCTGTGACAATTATTTATATGATGCAGTCATTACCATTTTCTTGTTTTTAATAATACACATTGGGATGTTTATTGTTTGTGGTTATTGCCAGCATCTGAGATGTTTTTCCATATCCATGTAATTTTTTCACACTAACTTTAGAAGCTCAACATATGTGAAGAAATCTGTCAATCTCATTGGTCGGAAAGTTTTAACATGCGTCAAACCAAAACAAATTATCCAGAGGCTTTTTTTTTTATCATGCTATTATGTTTGGGATTTTACCCTTTGTTTAGTCACACGGTTATAGTCCCAGTGTGCACGAGACTTATTATAGTATAAAGATTATATAAAATTTATGTGATGAATTCTTTAATTGCATTTTTACTGGATCAAAATAAATTAAAACAGCACTTGTAATTACAGCAAACAGCAATGATGTTCAATTATTCAGTTTGTTTTTTGAGTCACAAAGGTCAAAGGAGTGCCTAAATAACTGTCGTTGAGGAAAATAATTTGACTTGTGAATTTGTGACTCATTGTTTGTGTAAAAAAATGAATGCGTGAAAGGTTAATCAGGAAACATATCAGTTTCTCTCGTCTCGATAAAAAACAAATACGTCACATTCGGGTGTTTGTGGTATTTCAGTTGAACAGGTTTCTGTTTGCAATATTTAACATTTTACATGTTACAAATATACAATAATATACAGGGTGATTCAAAAAGAATACCACAACTTTGAAAATCTGTAATTAATCAAAGGAACATGATGGAACCTTGGGTAATTAATCAACGTGAAGAGTATCCAAAGGTTTTATTTCAGTAGAAAACAAGTTGAAAGATGTTCAATATGAACCCCTCCAGACACTCGAGTGACATCAACCCAATACTCAAACTCGTTCCACACTCTCTGTAGCATCTCGGGTCTAACAGTTTGGATAGCTTCAGTTATTACTTCTTTTAGTTCCTCAATGTGCAACTTCAGAAATTCCTTAAATCGACAAAAAAAAGAGCTTAGCTCTCCTTTTCTTCTTTGCAGAGTTCTCTATTTTCAAAGTTGTGGTATTCTTTTTGAATCACCCTGTATTTAATGTTTAAGCTCACATACGTACTGTAAATCTAACTCCTAATAACTGAAGGTTCACTTTAATTTCCATTTTCTATACTTCTATTTTCAAATTAATACATCTAATATATATATATATATATATATATATATATATATATATATATATATATATATATATATATATATATATATATATATATATATATATATATATATATATATATATATATCACAATAATAGAATGTGAAATGAAACAGAGGATCTGTAACTCACTGAGGAAAGCAGCCACAGCCAAAATTGCCAGAACGATCACAACCATCAGGACTGTTATGATGATCTTCTTCTTATTTGGCCCTTGCGGCTTCTGAGTCTTTGGGGCAGTCATGAGTTTTGTGCGTTTTGCAGGCTCTAAAAATTGACATGACATCAATGTCACATGCTCTCTTTTTTTTCTCGTACAACAAGGACTTGAATCATAATTATTAGAATGGAGTAGTGTTGTCAAAAATATTGATATTTCCAACCCAGGCTCATTGGAGATGTGTGCCCAGGGCTACATTTTTGAGAACTGAGAAATACGTACCCTGGGTTATGTGTGCTTGCTGTTTTTGTTTTCACAAATCAACTAGAGGATATGTTCATGTCTAGCCAATCCTGGAGCACCTTGACCTTCTTTGCTTTGAGGAATTTTGATGTGGAGGCTGAAGTATGAGAAAGATCACTATCCTGCTGAAGAATTTGCCCTCTCCTGTGGTTTATAATTTAATGGGCAGCACAAATGTCTCGATACCTCAGGCTGTTGATGTTGCCATCCACACTGCAGATCTCTTGGACGCCCCCATAAAAAACTAAATCATTGTAAGATCTACCTGAATATTTTACAAAGCACTGTTTTCATCTGTGTATGCATGTTGTGCTTATTTGTGATTCCGATTGTATTTGTTTATTAATGACTGTTCACTTGTCTTCAATAATGTTTTAATTTTATATACTATAATTTAGGCTAATAGTTTGTTCTCAAATACTGAAATTAGAATGCTGATGAATAGAATGCTTAGCCATGCTTTATTAATACATCTTCATTTGTAATGTAAAACTTGAATTAACTCTGCAAGGTGTGGTATTCAAATGGTGTAAAGAACAGGTGCTTTTTAGGGTGACATATGGAGGTTAGAAATTCCAGTATCGTGACAACACTACAATAGAGGTTATACTCAGAAATTAGGTGATACTATACCTGGCTTTGGTGGGTTTAAGGGTGTCGTGTTTTCCTCAGGAACCTGAGTTTTAGTCTGAGAATGACAATGAGAAAACAAAAAAACAGAAATTATTTTTCACACACTAAAGCTTTATTTCTCAGGCTTCTCTATTTTGAATCAAAACAAATAAAAGAAGAGGTACAAGTGAGGCAAAGGAACAAAACTAGCTAAATGGGCACAATTAACTGTTAGAAAATTAACTGTAATAAAATTATAATAATAAAAAAAATGATGTAAAAAATGGGGTTAACTTTTAACAAACAAGTAATTAAATTACGTTTAATAATATTAAAAGTAATAATAATAACAACAACATCATAATCATCATCAAGTAAATCAATTAATGAATAAATTAAATAATAGGTGATAAAAACAAACAATACATAAACTAGACATACAGACAGATGGTAATTACATGGAATGTGTACTTATACTATTAACATTGTTTTATTAATTAGTTATATAATTTTGCTAAATTTTGTTTAGTATTATTTTCACTCATTTTTAATTCTACACCTGCTGATCAGGGATGATCATTTCAATCACTGATATGGAAAATTATTTTTGTTCCAGACAGTGTTGTTCTAATAATAGAAACCAGTGCGCTAATGACAGAGGGGGAATATTTCTCCTGTGAGTTTATGCAAATTTTATTTTGACTGCAAATTGTATTTTGTAATGCAAATTGTATTATACTTGCAAATCCTTTTTTTAATCAGACTCCTGACATCACAAATATGGGTGAAGATCTAAACAAAATACACCCACTGAACCGCAATTTGTATTTTAAGATGATTTTTGCTTGATGTAAAATATAAATAAATTAATGAAATAAAATAGACAAATCTATGCACCTGAACATGAATGTAATCTAACGAGTTCACTAAAAACAAAAATCACTGTAAAACACACTAATATAACATCTGTCTCTTAAAGAAACTACAAGATTTGTCAGTTGTGAAGAATGTGAAGTGAAACTGAATGTAGTCACCGTTTTGACTAGTTTGCCGTATACCTAAAATAGTATCAGGGTGATTCCGTCATTCAAAACAACTCTGATCACACCATTCCCAAACATATCCAGTCTCAACAAGAGCACTCCAACTCCAACTCTCTCTCATCTCCAATCAACACTACATTAATCATATTTATATGTAAAAAATAAAAAATAAAAGTAACGTACAATGGCATGATTCGTAATCAACAAAACAATAATCTTTCCATGCTGACTGAGTAAAGCATGCACTGTATGTTTATTCTCATTTTCAGTTGAGAAATTCTTGAGCAACAGTAGTCAAACAACAAATGAGTCAGTGTTTCTTTTTCCATCATTGTAGAAAAGTACAAACTTTCACAATTCTAATTTCAAGAGCAGAACAAACTGAGCATACTTATTTGTCATGTGCAATACTTCTGAGTATATAGGGGACAATGACGTTTAATACAGAAAAATGTTACAAAAATCACAGATGATAAATTAAATTAACTAATAATGAGACAAAATTTGGCAAGTTGAAAATGTTAAAAAAGCCATGCACCTGAAGTTGTGATTTGAAATAGTGATTTAACTGTGATTTAATCCATAAAAAGACAATCAATCTGCACATTGTAGTGTATGTATTGCACAGTTTTGCTTACTATATTCATTTTAGGTGGTGGACAGTAAGTATTTTTACTTCACTACTGTACTTAAAAACATATTTTAAGTATCTGTACTTTATCAGAGTATTTTTTTATTTTACTTTTATTTTATTTTTTAAATTTTACTTACCTACGTTCTAAAACTAAACATTATAATTTTTACTTCATCTTCTAAATAAAGCAGAGTAAGTTTATCTTGAAGGGGAGAATTAACCCCACCCCTAACCCCAACCGTCATTGGGCGATGAGCAAATCATACTAATTTGTACGAATTAGATCAAAAAGTTACGAATTGCTGTGATATTGCGTTGGTGTTATCAGTGGTTATTAGCTTATAGATATGGGTCAGTAGGGGCCTTCAGCACCTACTGGTAGGTTTAGAAGGCTGTTATCATCCATCGACATAGTTTATCAGCTATAGACCACATACGGCTGCAAAATTATTTATATTATTTAATAAAAAATATCCCATTAATTGTATTTTATTACCGTCCACCCCTACCACAACCCTAAACCCAACCGTCCTAGTAATGTAAAAACAGATCTGGTTCTGAAATCTTCTCTACTAGTATAGCTGATTAACCATATGGACGGATGATAACAGCCTTTTGACTTTACCAGTAGGCACAGAAGGCCCCTACTGGCCCATATTTATCAGCTGATAACGCCAATTCAATCGAGTGATAACATTTGAAGCTGGTGGACAAGACAGTGGTGTTTAATTCATGAACAAACTTAATATTAACCTCTTGAATTAGTTCACTAATTACACTGAACATTTAATTTGTCTATTGGATTGAAATTTGTAAACGAGTTAACAACACGCTGATACAAATGATCGATTCAGAGTCAGTTAATTGATTTGAATGATTTGTTCAGAGTTAGTCTCAAGTAAACAACTCACTTTTTCAAATCATCACTAGTAAATGATTCACTGATTCAAATTATCTGTTCAAAGTGAGACTCATTCATTTTCCTTTGGCTTCGGCTTATTTATCAGGGGTTGCCACAGCGGAATAAACCACCAACTATTCTGGCATATGTTTTACACAGCAGATGCCGTTCCAGCCGCAACCCATTACTTGGAAACACCCATACACTCTCACATCACACATGCACTCATACACTACGGCCAATTTTGTTTACCCAATTCACTTATACCACATGTCTTTGGACTGTGGAGGAAACCCATGTAAACACAGGCAGAACATGCAAACTACACACAGAAATGCCAACTGGCCCAGTTGGGACTCGAACCAGTGACCTTCCTGCTGTGAGACGACAGTGCTAACTACTGAGCCACCATGTTGCCCAAGTGAGACTCAATTATTAGATTCACTAATTTGAACGATTTGTTCAAAGTTAGTCTCCAGTAAACAACTCACTTATTCAAATCATCCCTATCAGAGTAAGACACCAGTAAACGATTCCCTGATTCAAACAATATGTTCAGAGTGAGACTCCAGCAGAGGTTTTACTCATTCAAACAATCTGTTCAGACCCAGCAGGCACACAATGTCAATAGACGTTAATATTAGGTTAGATTTAGGTCGTGACATGAGGGGCCTGTTTCAGTAAGGAGGTTCAACCGACTCAGAGTTTAAACTTATACTCTTGAGTTGACTTACTGAGAGATTAAATACTCAGATCAGCTAATCTGAAACCAAAAACTCTGAGTTAGGTCAATCAACTTTGAGTAGACCAACTCAGAGTTAAGCGCACACACCGCTACTATAAAAAGGCATTATCAACGGAGCGCAGATATTACGAGTCACCATGGCAACATTTGAAAAAGGAGATCAGCATTTTTTCTCCAGCTGAACTTGATGTGCTTATGCAAAGTTATTGCAAATATGACCATAAATTAAAAAAAGCAACATCACTTTATCATTGAAATAGAGACAGTTAGCATGGGAAAGCATAGCTGCTCAAGTTAATGCGCAAGTTTACATTTAAAGTATTTAAATATTGAAGTATAATAAAAATGTAATGCATGACGTTTATTAACTTTTCACTTGAAAAAGTGTTGAATTGGCCGTAATTGATTATTTCAGATGTAATTGCATTAAATTACATAAAATAGGCTACTGCATAGTTTCTACAACAAATCTGACAAAACAAGAAAGCATAACCTTAAATTTAATGTTTAGTGGAAATGTTAAGGTTCCCACTTTTAAACACGTTGATCAGTTTAAGATAGAATTTCTAAAGTTGAATTTTTAATAGATGTAAGTGCACTTGTGTGTCTGCCTTTTTATTGATCAAGTGGTGGAGGTTGATCTGACATTTAGAATGTAACCAGAACTAAAAAAAATTGTTTTTAGAACGAGTAATAATCCCATTAATCTATTTACAGTACATGTCCCTGTTGAAGGTGAGTAAATTTAAGCTAATTATTCATTAATAAGGGACAAGCCATTCTCGTATGTGACTTTGTTCTTTGTGTGACTGAATTGTTAGCAATGTTTCCATCCAAAAATGCAAATAAACTTTATGCGCAAAACTGGAGTATCGCATAAAAGATCTGCGAATAAAGCAGAATTTCCATCCAACAAGTCAAAGAGAACAAAATCGTCACTTCCTTATTAACTGGCGCCAAATATCAAGAGTAAAAACAGAATTTACTGCAGTAGAAGAAGCTGCGTCAATCTTTTCTTTATTTAATCAATGACTTTCACCTCAGAAGACAATGCTGCCACACAATGACCGCGTGGTGGCGTTTGAAGCCATGAGACGTGGAGAACAGATGCTCTTGACATGCTCCAGATGCTCTGGAGGGAATTAATAATATAATAACACTAATACTAAAACGGATAAGGTAATTTAGAATGACCAAAAAAACATTTCAGATGTTTTACAATGTGCTCAGCCTGCTGGTTTGTCCATTCACAAACATTTTAATCATCATATGATCTTTTCCTTTTTTATACACATACTGGAATTTGTTCAGTAAAAGTGTTTCCATTGTAGTTTATGCGCATCTTTTCATATCGAATGAAAAAAGTTTATCCTACTCAGTTATGCGCATGTGTTTTATGCCCATTTTCAAAACTTAAAATAGTGTGCACCTTGGCGTTTCCATTTACCGATTTTTTATGCGCATAACCAAAATGAGCATTAAAATTGGTGGGTGGAAACGTAAGGCTAAGGCGAGAACTACCGCTTCGTCTTTAAAAAAGGGGAGGGGACCGACAGAAACTCAGAGTTTAGAGAATAAAACCTGCTTCTGACCAGGTTAGGTTCACAGAGTAAGTTACCACGGTAACTGACTCTGAGTTAAAGTTACCTCTCTTTCAGAAACAGGCTTGACTTACCCTGCTTTCTCGAGTTTGACAAACCTGCCATTTTGAAACGGAAAACCCAGAATTTCTCTCATTTCAGGGTTAACATACTTTTCATACATAGTTTTCACTTAACCTCCTTCCTGAAACGGAAAATTCAATGTCTAGCCAGCATCTAAGGACAACGTTATTTTGCCGTCCAATAATGACGTTGATATTTGGTTGATTTTAGGTTGTGTTGGAAAGTGACCAGAATCCAATGTCGAGCCAACATCTTGCCAATGTCAAATAATGACATTTATATGTCAAGTATGACAACCAAAAACCAACGTCTGATAGATGTCATACTGGTAATGTCCACACAACATCAAGCTGTAACATCATTAGACGCTGATGTTTGGTTGATTTTAGGTTGTACATCTGACGTCAACTCCATTTTCATTTCCAAACAGAATGCAACGTCCCCACAACGTTGAGGTACCACGTCAATTTAACGTCATGTTGATGTTCTGTGCTTGCTGGGGAGAGAGAGTCCAGGAAACAATTCACTGATTTTGCAAACTGATTGAAATGGTGTTCAGCATGTGAATGTGGTTTTACATGCTTTCACTTGAATTATCAGTGTGATTTTAGAGTGTGAAATCCACTTTCTGCAAAAAAAAATTAAATAGAATCAGCTACTTTTGCACTTTAACTCAAGTATTATCGAAAAAGAGGATTTATAGCGTCCTCTACTGAAGCAGCATTTGATTAGTGTATCTGTATTTTTTCAAGAAATCATTCAATTAACCAAGAAGCATTTCCAAAGGGTAAGGGAAACAACTTCAGGAGTACATTTACACAATACTGCTTTTAACAAAAGGAAACCATTTTGGCCATCCATTTAGGACAATGCATTTGGGGCCTAAAAACACACACAGCACTGTTATTGTCTCTGTGCAAACCACAGAAAAGCAGATCACTATCATAGATTTGTGTGAACGTGAACTTTCAAGAACTTTGGGATGCAAAACTTTCTAGATAGAAAGGAAAACCATTTCTGTTTTAGTATGTCAATGGCAGTTAAAAATACCCTTCATTTAAACTGAAAACAAGATCATTTTACTTCACTGGAAAGATAAGTATCAACATGAAAAAATGTCAATGTTTGCAGGTAATTGGAAATAAACTGGAGTTTGGCAGCAATCCAGTGATTCAAATTCCAACACCTTTCAGTACTCACTAATTAATCCCTAAACGATGTCATTAGGTGTTAAACGGTTTAGCTACAGGTCATTTAATGCAACTAACTATCATGACATACCAAGGTCAAGAATGTTGTGTGGCAGGTTGTGAAATTGTTTGTGAATTTGCGTGTGGTACTTTTTTGTTGTTGTTGATGCATTTGTACATTTGACTGGCATAATGAACATTGCACTAACACAAAACAACTGGATTTCGGGGTGTGTTGTGCTTTTAATTCATATACCACAATGGGATAACACACCTTAGGCATATATTTGACTTTTTAAATCAAAAGAGATCTTTTTTAAAGAAGACATTTTAACCAATATTCTCAAGACACTCCTTTGTTTCATAACAAATGCCTTTAAACCTCAATTTAATAATAGAAAAAAACATGAAACATGGAAAAAGTTATATATGCAATGCATATTTATTATTAAATATATATTTTAACTGCTTAATTTTAGTTATGGCATAGGATTAAGGGATGTATTATATGGTTATTCAGAATAAGATATTTATGAGTGCTTCACAAACAGCCCATATATTTTCTATACAGAACAAATCTGATGCATAAAAGTTAACAAAACCAAAATTTGGCCACATCTCACATGCCACATCTCATCTACAGCATCTATCTAATGTTGTGAAAGCATCTTATAAAGCATATATACATATAGATAGAAAACATATGACTAATGTTTTTTTTTGCGGTAACAATATATGGATGATATTATATAAAAGATGAATAATAACTAGACTGAATATACTTAAACTAAGGTTAACCATGTTAAAAGGTAATAAATCAGACTGTTTACAGAAATTTATAATCCCAATCGTACAGTATATTGCACTGCATTAAACATTTTAGCCTTAAAAAGGCTTTGAACCTATAAGAAATTGGCTATCTAGGAATTTAAAATAATTTTACTAAGATATATTATTGGAAATGATCAATATCCACATGCATTTTAGACTGTATAGTCAGTTTTACTGATATAAAGATCTCTGACCATTGAAAAATCTTACATTTTAGCCATATAAGTATCAAATACAAGTATTTGTGGTCAGTTTTGACTTTATTATGAAGCATTTTTTTCTTCATCCTCAAGTATATGAATAATTCTCTAATATACTATTATATAACTATAGTACTATATAAGGCATTTGTATTTAACATAATAATAATAATAATAATAATAATAATAATAATAATAATAATAATAATAATAATAATAATCATCATCATCATCATCATCAGGTAATGAAATAAATAAATAAATGTAAATAATTGTTTGTTTGTTTTGATACAGTGTCTATGCTTAATGGTTTGACACAACGATTAACAGAGATAACAACAATCAGCTCACAAAATTTGAAATTAAAAATCCCCCAGTGACGGTTTGGTTGGTAATAGAGAGTCAGAGGCAGGATCTAGTTGCAAGCCATTTTTTAAAATAAAAGGAAAAACATAAACCATGTTAAACAACACCACATTAGACATACAAGAACCAACCCTGTGTCAAACCAAGGACATACTGAAAGACAAAAATTACTACATTATCAAGACAAAGGTGAACCCAATTATTAGTGATTAACTAATTCTTCCTCATAATTATAACATTAATTGGATATTTAAACTTATGCTAAATTAGTAACAAAAACAAACTAGAAATGGGAACAATGGATAAAAGGTAATTCAAGCAAGCAGAAACAAAATGACGGACACCAATACATAATAAAAAAAATATTAATGCATATTAACATATAATAAATTCAACAGTGTCACAATATAATAGTATTCTGTAACACACTTGTCAGGGAAATAAAATAATAACAATTACCTTAATCATCATAATCACAATACAACTATTTGAATCATCATCCAGTAGTGCAACATTATGTAGTTGCTGTTGTTGCAAAAGAAAGAAAGAAAGAAAGAAAGAAAGAAAGAAAGAAAGAAAGAAAATAATTAATGAAAATAAATAAAGAAAATAAATAAATGAAAAAAAATTAATTAAAATAAATAAATAAATGAAAAAAATAATGAAAATAAACAAATGAAAATAAATAAAAACTAATGAAAATAAGATTAATTAAAAGAAATAAATAATGAAAATAAATAATGAAAGTAAATAAAAAATGAAAATAAATTAATAGAAATAAATAATGAAAATAAATAAATGAAAATAAATAAAATGATGAAAACTAATAAATAAATAAATAAATAAGGAAAATAAATGAAAATAAATAAATAAATGAAAATTAATAAAATAATGAAAATAAATGAAAATGAATAAAAATAAATATTTAATATAAATATATATTAATTTGTGGTGGGGGTTGCTGATATTTTACACTACAAATGAAACTCAATCTGAAAGGTTGATACCTGAGCTGTAATCTGCTTTTTAAAAAATAATGAAAGGATAGAAAGATGTTTATAAGAGAGTTCTCTGAAAGCTGAACTATATGAAAACAGGTCATTCCCACACAAGAGAAAACAGACAAAAAAAAAAAAAAAACGAGGATTTTATGAAAAACTTCAAAAGTTTACTAACAATGTTAACTATAAAAAACTATGTGGAGGACAGCTTGAACATTTTTGCTCATCCAGTATACCAAATAAATACATAATTACACATGCAGTAATAAAAAAATAAATTAAAAAAAAACTCAAGACCATACCTTACAAGCCCAAATTGGAAGAGATTTCTCAGGTGAGAAGCATCAAAGCAGACTCATGCCAAACCAGATTAATTACACATGCCAACCCAAAAGCACCTTTGCAACCTGCTGCCAAGCATTTGTTAGTAATATATCAGATTTAGCAGCTAAGTTTGATGTTAAATGCACCTTCATGTTATCAGGAACTAGATGTATTCAAATGACTGAAATGCAAAAGAGGATTTTTGACCCACTATGGATGTATCGTGCGTACAGTAGTCAAAATATACCATGAACGAAATAAAATATATATAACCAAAAGATATAGGTCAAGACATTGTTATATCTATCCATCAATCTGTCTATCTATGCAAATGCAACAATCCACCACATTCATGCACAAAAACAACAATTATCACTGTTTTCCTGCATCACAAATTCTGTTTCTCAGATTCTGATTGGCTACTTTTAAAGATATTACTTTCTTAAAACCTACTTTGGTATCAAGTTAATTTATTTGTTAATCAGTATGAGTGAGTAATATTTTATATTTCCTATAACAGCTGCATAAACAAGACTTAAGTTTTACTGACTTGTTTAAGTTTTACATATACACCTTTAAAATTGCTCTAAAAATAAAAGTAGAACTGCAACAAATGTTTTGTCCCTGATTCATTTTTTTGTGTTTGAATTAATCCTTAAAGTCTGTGAGAAATCAAAATTGGCTATGTTTATTTTGCACATTGTTATTCTTTAGGTGAACAATTTATTAAGTTAATCCACTGAAAATTAACTGTTTTGGTAATCTTCTTTCAAAGTCTGACAGTTTGCCACATATTTAATATTCCATTTCAGCTGGAAGCATATCAACATCCTGAAATAAGTCACTTCTAGTTCATAAGAACTTTAAATTTATATCAATTTTTTTTAAGTAAATACTAGTTTTATTCTTAAATAGCTCTGTGTTTTTCAGTGAATCAGTGAGTAACTTATTCAATGACTTATTATTGTATGATGACATTCCAGAATTATTCAACTGCTTGAGTCAATTTTAAAGGTTTTCATAAATGTAATTCCTCAATGAATCCTCATTCTTCATTGTTGAAAAAAAATGTAATGAATGTATAATATTGACTGTCACTTGCTGCCACCTACTGAGTTAACACTGTTAACACGTAGAATGTTTAGCTGAAAACAACAACAACAACAACAACATGCACTAATTTACAATATTCAAAATATGGGCAAAAAGAACCTAGATGAACTACTACTACCAATAAGATTTAGTCTGCAATAGACATTTTCCAATAGACATTTTCCATCACATGTGGCCATAAAATAGGATTTGTGAATCCCTTTTAACAGTCACACTGTAATTACTAATTTAAAAAAAGTGCCAATGTTTGATTTCAGACAGTAAACACAAACATACAAAGTAATGCAAACTGTATATATAAAAAAATAAATAAATAAATAAAATAAACTGTTGTTGGGATTTTATATCAGCACATTTATAAAACCATATTTTAAAAGAGCGACAAAAAAATGGACAGTGTCTGTGACATTACCCAATTATCGAAGGTAATTTCTGTACCCAAAGTAGCCTCTTGACAGTGCATACATTTAAGAATACTGCTTTCATACATTAGCCACATTAAGAGTAGGGCTGCACAATATATCGTTTCAGCATTGGTATCCCAATGTGTGAGTCCACAATAGTCACATCACAGGGATCTGCAATGTAGTCTGGATTATAGTTGACCAGACATTACAGTTAACAACATAGTGAAGTAATTTCCCATTTTAACCTTCGAGTGAACGTTTATTATTTGCATGTGCTTTTTGAAGACCTGACTGTAAGAATTGAGCAAACTTAAACATTTGGGCTCAATATAAGTTAAAAGTATGTAGCTTAAAGGTTAATTGTACATTTGTACTCAATTAAAATGATACAGCGTTATTATTATTATTATAGTGTGATTATTTAATTACTGTAAATCTTTGTTTATTTGCATAATATGTCTGTTGTATTTAACAATGCTTGTCATTTTAAAATGATATTTTATGCAGATACGCTGCCCTACAGAATCGTTCCAGCCTTTACAAGTTATTCAAGTCATCTGCTGAAATTGCATTTATAACGCATTATATATCGCAGTAAATGAAAATATTGCAGTGTCAGTTTTTTTTCCAATATCATGCAGCCCTAATTAAGAGTAAAACAAATCATTACGTTCACATACCAACAACAGACTAGTCTGTGTTAGGCTATTTATAAAACTCAGGCACAACATATATGACTGTTTCAGACTGAAAAATATATTGGAGCCCAAAATAGATGGTCTAATTAGTCCATCTAACCAAACACCATGCCATTATTTGATTACTGTAAGATATCAAGCCAAAAAAATGTAATAGACTACATAAAACAATACAAAACAAGGCAGAGATGCCAAGTTCAGAGGCTGGACATGACGCCGACCAGCACCTGTCAATCAAGTAGTCACGCCATTGATTATGCAGAATTTTAAGGCTTAATACAATTTAAACGGATGAAAAACTAAACAATTCAGGAGTCCTCAGTTATTAAGAAGGGGGAAAAGTCAGCTATTTTTTCCACCATGCTGTACCATCTGCTGCAAATTGGGCATTTTAACACGAGGAGATAATGGAATTGACTTTTAAGAAATCTGAGTCAGCCTCTAGCGGCCAGTAGAGGCATTGTAGGTTTAGTCTCTACCCTGTTCAATAACATCAAGAGCAAGACTGGGAGGGTGCCGCCTGCTTTCCACAAATCAATGGAATCCAAAAGCTATCTTAAAAGTCGTTTTCTTTGCAATGGTGATGATGCAGGATAATAAAAATAAAATAAAAAAAGACAGAATGTCTATTTGCATTATTGAGCGTCTGGTTTGGTAGGTAGCCTATAATAGCCCCTTAAGCTGTCAACTAAACTCTGAAACTTTCCTCTACGAGTATAGAAAAATATTTTGTTCCACTCACCCTCATGGTTTTGTCCGTGTTATCAATGTGTTCTTGCAATCTGCTGGCCGTAGAGACCAAAGCAGTCTGACCAGTGATAGACCCAGATGCGACTTCTAAACAAGCAAAAAGACACTGCACCCCTCCCTTTCTAAATGCACTATACTTCCTTTCTCTTATTTCTGTAACTTCTTTCTAGTCTTATATTTCACTTAACAATGACTGCTACCTGATCTCCCCTAATGCAGTTTAACACTCGCTGCCTTTCTCACAGGCTTCTGCAAATTTGTTTAGAGTTTCCCTGCCTCCGACCAAAACCCTCACCTACGTAATTGTACACCTCCGCCCATCTCACCTAGATAGGTTGCTCCTCCTCGTTGCATTCACTTCCTCGTTGGGACGAGGCCAAAACTTGTGTGCAGCTGAGAAGAATTAGAGGATAATCTGACTTCTGGGAAAGCGTGCACTCCTTTCAAAGCCGTTTTTGATTAGGAAATGCTTCTCAATTTCCTGTGTCGTTTTATATACAGGTTTTGGTGGCGATGACTGTTAGTTTATCATTATAATTATAGTGTGTTTTAAGCCTTTTAACGAGGACAGCTCATAGAACAAACTATTAATGTAAATGTGGAATCTACCGTTTCATGTTGCTGTATCGGTTTGCACGTGAGAATACGTAATCGGTTTCCGATACTGTGACCTCTTTCTCATTTAAAAATACAATTTTAAGTCTATATTTTCCAGAAACTAATCAGTTTACTTTCTGGCTGTCATTTGGACGAATTAGTGGCTGTTTTGTGTATATTTGTACAAGCTCTTTCCAGTGTTTTGGTAATCTTCAGAGTCTGACAATTTGCATTCTACTCTATATTCCATTTCAGTTGGAAGCACATCAACTGAAATAAAAGTCAGCAACTTTCAGTTCACATGAACTTTATATATATATATATATATATATATATATATATATATATATATATATATATATATATATATATATATTTGTTTTTAATAATTTTCATTTCTGTTTCCATTTAAATAATCTACATTTCATTTTAATTAACCTTGTAAGTACAATTCACTACTTCTACCTATTTGACACTGCCCTGGAAGATGATGAGAATAATAATCAGGGGCACCGCTGGCCAGTATGGGCCCTATGAAAACATTTTGTGGGCAGTGTGAGGGGTGGGTGTTTTGGTTGTCGCGCCGGGGAGGGGGGTTGGCTAACAGTATCTCTGGGGGGCCCAAAACGGCATGGGCCCTTAGAATCGTCCTAACTTGATAATAATAATAATGTGTAAAAGAAATGATTGCCTGTAAAATCATATTCACATAAATTGATCCACTTTGATTTGATTTGTTTCAGCTATATTTGATGTAATGAACTTGTCTAGGTGACTGAAACCATTTTCACATTCAGTTTTACTCAATTCAGGTGAATTTCAGAGAAGTTTACAAGAAAAAAAAAACAATTGATTTTGTATGCACATTCATAGTGAATCAACTTTGATTAAATTAGATTCACTTCATATTTTCACATTCTGTTTCACTTATTTTAATTTGGTTCCTGAAGATAATAATAATTTTAATCATGAAGCCAAAATTGCAATCGATCCAGTTTAATTTGCCTCAGTTGCATACTGTATGATTTACTCCATTCTTCTAGTAAAATTAAGGTAATGACTAAAATCATTTAGTTATTTAACTAAATTCAATTTAATTCTGTTTAGACCAGGTCACTTCATTCCTGAAGTAAAAAGAAAAAAACAAATCTAAACATCACTATCAACACTCAAAAATTGACTTTTGTTTTTTGTTCAAACTACTCATTTAAAATGAGGTGAAACAACACAATTCTTTAGTTTTTTTGGATGACAACTTAATTGTTTTATGTTCAATCCCGTTAAATATGTACAAAAATGCTATGTTAATTGATTTGTGCTGGGACAACATGAAGGAATTGTGTGGAAACTAGCATTTTGTTTATAGTAAAAGTGTTTGAATGTAAAACCATAATCACAATGAATTCACTTCGCCTTGCTTCAGTTACATTTACACTTCAATTACATTTACTTTACATCAGAATTTTTTTTTTAGATATGAACCAGTTTGATTTAAGCTCAGTTTGGTTCACTTTACTACTGAAGTGATTAAAACGCTACCCAGCAGAGTACAATAAGTTTATGTTTGTGAAATCATATTCACATTTGACTATAGTTCAGTTAATTTAATATGATTCACTTCACTCTCCGTAACACTTCATTTATCACTGCTGACAACTGATAGACAGTGCTTTCCTGTTTGGACTGGTTCAAGCTGCCCAAACTAGTACTTAGAATCATATACCACAACATTTCTGAGTAGTAAGACTATCCAAAGGGTTACATTTACATTTACATTTTACCACATAATACCACAAAACCCTCACATCACATCCTGAATCTAACTTGTTTAGAAACCCATCTCACCTAAGCTCAGTAGTCAAATCAGTAAACTTTGCTACAGATGAAATAAACGATCAATAAAACAATTATGTAACCAAATCAGCGATCACTTGACCCTGTTTATCGCTTTTTGTTTCTATATTTAGAGCGAGAGTGGACTCCAAACACTTGAATGGTAGTACAGGTTTTTCTGTGACAGATCTGAGTGGGAAACTGATCATGTTTCTATTGAGGGTCAGGTGAAAGTGACCTCTCCATTGTGAGTATGACCATACGATACTAGTGCATCTCAGTCTTGCTTTAGTAAGCTGTGTGTAATGAATTCCAGTGACAAGGCTTTTGTTTAACACATGCAGCACTGAGTCTCCGCATCGCCGTTTAACTCGCTCGACCTGTTGTTGACACTGTCATCATTACAAAGCAAGTCGCTCTGCTGCTGCCGCTGCTGTGATGTAGAGATACTGAAGAGCCACGTGATTCAGTGACTCACTTTGTTTTTGTATTTCAAACTGCTTTAAAACGAAGCAGGAATGCAGTAAACAAAGCCAATGAGAAGACAAATAAGAATGTCGCTTAGTTGCTTGAATACAGAATGTGACCCTGGACCACAAAAGTCACAGACAGAATCTGCAGACCTTCATTTGCTATAAAAAAAAAAATAAATAAAATAAAAAAATGCACAGATTTATGTGGAATGACTTTGAGCACTGTAAAAATGCTTGATTCCACACAATTCCTTCATGTTGTCCCAACACAAATTGATTAAGTTAACTTGATTGTTTTTTTAACTTGATTGTTTGTTCTCAAATTTAAGTGGGCTGAACTTAAAACAATTAGGTTGTCAACAAAAAAAAATCAAGAATTGTGTTGATTCAGAGTGTGAGCTGAAGACTTAACCCTCGAAAACTTATTTACCAATTTACAATAATTAAATATTTACTTAGAATTTAATTAGATTTATAATCAAAATTCATTCAATTAGAACCAGTTGTTGTTCTCTCATACACTCAAAAATTTTTATTTATTTTTTGCTCGTTTAAACTACTTATTTAAAATGAGCTGAAACAGCACAATTCTTGAGATTTCATAGGGACAATTTAATTGTTTTATGTTCAATCTACATAAATTTGTTAAAAGTGTTAACTTGATCAATTTATATTGGGACAACATGAATGAATTGTGTGGAACCCTGCATTTTTTACAGTGATACAACCACAGTACAGTACATTTACATTACAGTAATACAACTACTGAAAGATAGAAAATATTACTTGACAAGTTGCAGTCAATTGTACAATAAACTATCTAAACATTTGCATATTATTCAATAATAATACTGAAATTAATATGAAAACAATATTTTCACAAATTTACTGTAAGCAAATAAATAGATTAAGTGATGGGCTCAAAAAGATTCCATGTGGGTCTACTATTAAGTGTCTTTTTTAATTGAGATTTATATATTTCCTGACTACAAAGATATCCTTTCCAATGATGTATTGTTTGTTAGGAATGGACAATATACAGTTGAAGTCAGAATTATTAGCCCCCCTGAATTATTACCACCCCTGTTTATTTTTTCCCCAATTTCTGATTAACAGAGAGAAGATTTTCTCAACACATTTATAAACATAATAGTTTTAATAACTCATTTCTAATGACTGATTTATTTTATATTTGTCATGATGACAGTAAATAATATTTCACTAGATATTTTTCAAGACACTTCTATACAGCTTAAAGTGACATTTAAAGACTTAACTAGGTTAATTAGGTTTACTAGGGAAGTTAGGGTAATTAGGCAAGTTATTGTATAACGATGGTTTGTTCTGAGACTATCGAAAAAAACATTTGCTTAAAGGGGCTAATTATTTTGTCCTTAAAATGGCTTTTAAAATTTTTTAAACTGCTTCTATTCTAGCTGAAATAAAACAAATAAGACTTTCTTCAGAAGAAAAAAAAACATTATCAGACATACTGTGAAAATGTAGCAAACTTATGTTTTTTTATTATATTTTTCTCTTTTGTCTGTATAGTCATGAACACACTTGTTTGCAGAGGAAGTATTTTGACCATTTTCTGGCATTTATTATTTCTACACAAAAACTGAAATTAAGTTAACTCAAACTGTTTGAGGAAACCGATTGCGGCAAACCATTTTAGTTTTGAAAGAAAATGCTTTGAGTACTTTAAAGTTATATATCGTGTCACATACACATATCAATTGTGTTCATATCATCAAATCTTTAGAGTATCAGTAACTTAAACAGTTTAGGTTCAGTTATCAAATCACTATTAGTTCAATTAACTTAAACAAAGTCCAAACAACTACTGTATTTAGCTACTCGAATGGTTTGGTATTCCTTCTAGCATTAGCTAACACAAATATAACTTATAACTCACATAACTCATTCAATTAGAGTTCTGCTTAATATAATCAATTTATGAGTTACCAAAACTCTTTTTCATTGAGTCAAAGTAACTTTTTAAAACATTATAACTTATTTCATTTAGTGATGGTTAGGTTTTGCAGTGTAGTCATTTCTCCCATAGACAACAGAATCGGAAGTTCTAAAACAATGGCATAAACAAGCGCACTTCCACATTGTAGAATAAGATCTATACTGCTCATAAAAATAAAGGGAACACTTGGAGTTACATTGTGTTGTTTAAGTGTTCCCTTTACTTTTTTGAACAGTATATTTTTTTATTCTAATTATTTTTAAGTGTTTTTTTTTTCCTTTATTAGGATAGAACAATGGGGATTACAAACTCTTCACAGATTAAAGAGATTACTGACTCTTTACAGATTTAAGAGATTACAGACTCTTTACAGATTAAAGAGATAGGCAAAGGACTTATAATAGTGAGTGTTCAAAAAAATAAAAATGCAGAGAAAATAGCCATTAAAGTCTAAGCATAATTTTTATTTAGTGTGAATTGCTAAGCACTCATTACACTGGCAAAAATCCAACTTATAAATTGGTAACTCAGTTGAAAATTTTAAGTTAGGTGGACATTTTTTTTGAGCTCAGAGTTGAATTTACTTATAAAAACAATTTAACTGTTTGTTCAATGAAAGTAAAAACAATCAGTTGAGGAGACTTTGAATTTCGATTTTAAAGCAATTTTGAGTTTATTAAGTTTCAGTGGATGAAGTTGTGCTAAATTATTCCATAAAGTATACTTGACTTAAAACAGCATTTTCAGTCAACTTAAAAAAATTATTTGGCACAACTTCATCCACTGAAGCTTATCAAATTCAAAATTGCTTTGCAGCCGGTTGCTTTAAAGTTTTAAGTTAACTCAAGCTTTTATTTTTTACAGTGTGAAAATTGGTCACAAATAATAATGAATGTGGCAATGTTCTATTTGTGAAAAGTCAAACTACATACAGTTGAAGTCAGAATTATTAGCCCCTTTTTGATTTTTTTTTTTTTTTTTTAAATATTTCCCAAATGATGTTTAACAGAGCAAGGAAATTTTCACAGTATATCTGATAATGTTTTTTCTTGTGAAGAAAGTCTTATTTGTTTTATTATGGCTAGAATAGAAGCAGTTTTTAATTTTTTTAAAAGCCATTTTAAGGACAAAAGTAGTAGCCCCTTTAAGCTATTTCTTTTTCAATAGACTACAGAACAAACCACCATTATACAATAACTTGCCTAATTACCCTAACCTGCCTAGTTAACCTAATTAACCTAGTTAAACCTTTAAATGTCACTTTAAGCTATATAGAAGTGTCTTGAAAAACATCTAGTAAAATATTATGTACTGTCATCATGACAAAGATAATTAATAAAGATAATTCTCTAAGTTATTAGAGAAAAGTTATTAAAACTATTATTATTAGAAATGTGTTGAGAAAATTTTCTCTCTGATGAGCAGAAATTGGGGAAAAAAATAAACAGGGGTGCTAATAATTCTGGGGGGCTAACAATTCTGACTTCAACTGTATATAACAAGCAATATAAACAGTGAAAATAGAACGTTAGTGTTTAGCTGGTATATGTGACCCTGAACCACAAACTTAGTGTTATGTTGCACAGGCATATTTATGAGTCAAAGAGATGGAATTTTATAAATCAAGTGGATATTAAGCAAGATCTATCAAAATCTATCAAACGTAATGTTTGATTATTAATATGCATTTCTTAGTACTTAATTTGTACAAATTCAAGATGATTTTTATAAACCCTCAAATTCCAGATGTTTAAATAGTTGTATCTTGGCCAAATATTGTTCTATACTAACAAATTGAACATCAATGGAAAGTTTATTTATTCGACTTTTAAAAGACATGTTTCCAAATATGTACCTTCATGACTGGTTTTGTGGTCCAGTTTCACCAATTAAATCATTGCTTCTTGCATCTTGATATCTGATATTCATGTATTCATGATTGTGTAACATTACGAGAAGAGTGCATAATACTGATGGGGAAGGAAGTAAATATTGATGTCTTACAGTTAAATGGGTTATGAATCAGCACTTATTTTTAAGGAAGTTGACACATTGGCACAGATAATTTTGCATATTTTTAATAACCTTTTGTAAAAGATAAAGCCGGTTAAAACGGTTTGAAATAGTTCATCACTTTAAAAAAATACTACATTTGAAATGAGTTTGGAAAAGGTTTTTTAAATTTTGCAGGATTTTAAAGTGATAATTCACCCAAAACTTTACATTTTCCTCACCGTTTACTCACACTTAAGTGGTTCTAAATGTTCATGTTTTTTTATGAATGTTGGAAAAAAGCATCCATATTAGGAACAACAAATACTATGGAAGTCAATGACATTTATTCAGCTTTCTTCAGTATACATTTGTGTTCGACAGAAACTCAGCTTGCAACAAGTGGAGTGAGAGTAAATGTAGGCAGAGTTTTCCTTTTTTTGCATGTTCCTTTTTTTGCATGAACTACTTAATGTATTCCTTGAGGTTTATTTATGTCATAGGCCTCAAACTTGATTCCAGGAGGGCCGCAGCTCTGCACAGTTTTGCTCCAACACAAATCTAGCACAGCTGATCCAACTAATCATGGTGTTCAAGACGACTAGAGACTATTAAGCAGGTGTGAGTTGGAGGTGGTTGGAGCTAAACTATGCAGAGCTGCGGCCCTCCAGGAATTGAGTTTGAGACCATTGATTTATGTTATTAATTATAAACATAATTTTGGCGTTACATGACACTAACATCTGGTGAAAAAAAAGTGTTAGGTGTTACAGTAGGTTATGTGACTAATTGCCACTACTGTATATAGAACTATTCATTGAAGTCTTTCTCTGGTGGTAATGCACTTTATGTGCATTTGTTGTGAAGCCACATGCCACTTTGCATCAAAACGAACCATTTTTGCAGCTTAATTAAATAAATGCTTTCTGTTTTAAATAAGGATTTGTTGTAAACAAATGTTTTTTGAACATTCAGATACATATTCTTTTTGAATAAACATCAAGATAAAAGAAAAAAAAATTCTAAATTTATTTATGTATGAAAAAATTTGAGAACAAGTACAACATGTGAAAATATTTAAGTAAATAAATAAATAAATACAATACTATATTAAGTGATTTTCCCAATACTGGGTTGCAGTTGGAAGAGCATCCACTGTGTAAAACATATACTGGATAAGTTGGTGGCTCATTCCGCTGTGACGACCCTTGATAAATAAAGGGACTAAGCCGAAGGAAAATTAATAAAAGGAAATGAATATTGAGTGCTACTAAATGTGACCCTGCTGCTGGGTTCCACACTATTGATTTGTGTTGGGAGGAACAAGATGAAATGAAGTAACTTATTAGTTTTTACAAATTTAGGTGGATTGAACATAAAACAATTAATTGTTGCAATAAAAACTTTTTTATCAAAGTTGTATAAATAAGCTCTCTGTTGACAGAATTGGACAATATTTGGCGGAGATGCAACTATTTGAAGGTTAAAAAAAATCTAAATACAAATTGGCTAAGTCCTAAGCAACGCACATTACTAAGCACAAATGTTGATTTTTACATATTTACAGTAGGCAATTTACAATATATTTTCCTGGAACATAATTTTTGACATAAAAGAACAGTAATTTTGACCCATACAATGTATGTTTTGGCTATTGCATGCAATGTAAGACTACAAATTTAACAATGTAAGGTTTTGTTGACAAATTCAACAGAAACAAATTATTTTCAGAGTAATTAGTTTAGACTTATTTAGAAACTATTTTTGCAGCACAACTTAGGTCTTTGTTGAAGAGTAAGAGCTGCAATCATATAGGTTTTAAAGGGTTTAACTATGCTCCTGTCTCTTTAAGGACTGTCAATGCTCATTTCATTATAAAATTATAATATGCTCAGTAGCAGTGCCACCTCTGATAAAAGCACAGTTAAAAATGTATAGACCATTTCAATGTGGTGATTTTATTGGCCCATGAACATTTCCTGCTTGTTATCAAACTATTTCATAACTGTATCAAGAGGCAATTCAATCATAACTTAATGTTAAAACAACTATCATAACATTATTTATCAATATACTGTATGGCTCTTTTTGAATTATCGGAAGATATAGAATTTAAAACTGCAAAACAAGTAATATGTTGGGACCATAGTTTTTCTTTACATCTCTCAAAATGGTCTATAAAGCTTTATCTACCATCGAATCAAAAGTATTAAACAAACAGATTCAATGCATGCATCCTGTTCCATTAAGTGCAGGTTAAACATAATATTCTACACCCATCCTGCCTGAAGCAAATACACACACGTACTCAATGCAGTCTGAAGTAAGCATACCTTAATTATCTTCAATTGCTATAAGAACAATAAAAGCCCAGTTTCCTTAAATATCTTACTAATGTAAAGATATCAGATGCTGCTTTCAGAAATGTTTACCTTTTAAAATCTAACATAAACGAGAGGAAAAAACATAAGTATACCTTACTGTTGTAAAATCCTGATCTTTATTCCAATAGGATCTGATGTGGATGAAGACTGACAGAAGGTGTTGAATAGATGTGTTGAACTAGTTTAACAGCAAACATATATTCTAGGATCAAAGGTCTTTATCTGACCCTCCCTTTCTTTTTCATTTCCCAGTATCCCAGCTTCTTTGTTGATATATCCTTGTGTTATGCAATATTGTGTGGAATGGGATACAGGGAAGTTGATTTAAAAAAAAAAAGTGTTTTGTTGTATTATCTCATCTGACAAATTGACACTATATCCTGATATGTGATATGCAGGAAAATGCGGTCAGTTTACTTATTACTAGAAATGTTATTATTTTTGATGTAGTAGAATAAAGTGATATGGGGCATTATTGGTAAAAAGATCAATTTAAAAGTCAAATAAAAAAAAAAAATTAAAAAAAAATAAATAAATATATATATATATATATATATATATATATATATATATATATATATATACATATATATACATATATATATATATATATATATATATATATATATATATATATATATATATATATATATATATATATTTTTTTTTTTTTTTTTTTTTTTTTTCATCTGCAAATTTATTAGGTACACTTTACTAGTACTGGGTTGGACCCCCGTTTGCCTTAAGAACTGCCTTAATCCTTTGTGGCATATAGATTCAACAAGGTACTGGAAATATTCCTCAGAGAGTTTGGTCCATATTGACATGATAGCATCATGCAGTTGCTGCAGATTTGTTGGCTGCACATCCATGATGCCAATCACCTGTTCCACCACATCTTAAAGGTGCTCTGTTGGATTGAGTTCTGGTGAATGTTGAGGCCATTTGAGTACGATGAACTAGTCTGAGATGGTTTGAACTTTACAACATTTGAACTTTACAACATGGTGCGTTATCTTGCTTGGAGTAGCCATAAGAAGCTACTGTGGTCATAAAAGGATAAACAAGGTCAGCAACAATACTCAGGTAGGCTGTGGTGTTGACACAATGCTCAATTGGTACTAATGGGCCCAAAGTGTGCCAAGAAAATATCCTCCATACCATTACACCACCACCAGCAGCCTGAACCGTTCATACAAGGCAGGATGGATCCAGGGTTTCATGTTGTTGACGCCAAAATCTGACCCTACCATCTGTATGTTGCAGCAGAAATCGAGACTCATCAGACCAGGCAACATTTTTACAATCTTCTATTGCCCAAATTTGGTGAGCCTGTGTGAATTGTAGCCTCAGTTTCCTGTTCGTCTGCTGCTGTAGCCCATCCGCCTCAAGGTTCAACGTGTTGTGCGTTCAGAGATGCTCTTCTGCATACCTTGGTTGTAACTAGTGGTAATTTGACTTACTGTTTTCTTTCTATTAGCTCGAACCGGTTGGGCCACCCTCCTCTGACCTCTGGCATCAACAAGGAATTTGCACCCACAGAACGGCCCCTCGCTGGATATTTTCTCTTTTTCAGACCATTTTATGTAAACCTTAGAGATGGTTGTGCATGAAAAACCCAGTAGATCAGCAGTTTCTGAAATACCCAGACCAGCTCGTCTGGCACCAACAACAAGTCACTTAAATCACCTTTGTTGCCCATTCTGATGTTCGGTTTGAGCTGCAGCAGGTCATCTTGACGATGTCTACATGCTATGCCAAGGGACATGATGACTGGTTGCAATCGAGGAAAAGATGAATGTGGCCAAGTACAGAGATATCCTATAGGCAAAAACCTTCTCCAGAGTCCTCAGGACCTCAGAGTGAGCTGAAGGTTTACCTCCCAACAAGACAATGACCCTAAGCCAGGGGTGCTCAACCCTGTTCCTGGCGATCGACCTTCCAGCTGATTTCAGCTCCAACCCTGATCAAACACACCTGAACCAATTATTTAGAACGGGAGGAGCACTTAATTACAGGCAGGTGTGTTTGATAAGGGCTGCAACTGAAATCTGCAGAAAGGTCGATCGCCAGGAATAGGGTTGAGCACCTCTGCCCTAAGCACACAGCTAAATTAACAAAGATCTAAAAAAGGCTGTCCACTAACCAACATTTACCATCCAACCTGACAAAACTGGAAAGGATCTGCAAGAAGGAATGGCAGAGGATCCCCAAAACTAAAACTTGTTGCATCTTTCCCAAAAACACTCATGACTATATTAGATCAAAAGGTTGCTTTCACTAATACTGAGCAAAGAGTCTGAATACTTAGGTCCCAAAATTCTTGAGATTTATGGGGTACAACTTAATTGTTTAATGTTCACTCCACTTAAATTTAAGGTAACTTAATCGACAATGTAAATTATATTATATTTTTCATTCATTCATTCATTTTCTTACAACTTAGTTCCTTATTTATCAGGGATCACAAAAGCGGAATGAACCGCCAACTATTACAGCATATGTTTTACGCAGCGCATTCAAGCCGCAACCCAGTACTGGGAAACACCCACACACTCTCTCATTCACACACACACACGCACACACACGCACACACACACACACACACACACACACACACACACACACACACACACACACACACACACACACATACACACACACACACACACACACACACACACACACACACACACACACACACACACACACACACTACGGCCAATTTAGTTTACCCAATTATAGCTTGTGTCTTTGGACATTGGGGGAAACCGGAGCACCTGGAGGAACCCATGCAAACACAGAAAGACACCTTCTTGCTGCCTAACATTATATTATATTATATTAATCATTCATTCATTCATTTTCTTGTCGGCTTTGTCCCTTGCGGGGTCGCCACAGCGGAATGAACCGCCAACTTATCCAGCACGATTTTACGCAGCGGATGCCCTTCCAGCCGCAACCCATCTCTGGGAACTTCCACACACACATTCACACTCATACACTATGGACAATTTAGCTTACCCAATTCACCTGTACTGCATGTCTTTGGACTGTGGGGGAAACCGGAGCACCCGGAGGAAACCCACGCAAACGCAGGGAGAACATGCAAACTCCACACAGAAACGCCAACTGACCCAGCCCAGCCGAGGTTCGAACCTGCGACCCAGCGACGTTCTTGCTGTGAGGCAACAGCACTACCTACTGCGCCACTGCGTTGCCATATTATATTATATTATATTATATTATATTATATTATATTATATTATATTATATTATATTATATTATATTATTTTATATTATATTACATTATATAGTATTCATTCATTTTCTTTTTGGCTTAATCCCTTTATTAATCTGGGGTCGCCACAGTGGAATGAACCGCCAACTTATCCAGCATATGTTTTACGCTGCGGATGCCCTTCCAGCTGCAACCCATCACAATTTAAATTACCCAATTCACCTACTGTATACCCCATTTCTTTGGACTGTAGGGGAAACCGGAGCACCCGGAGGAAACCTACTCGAATACGGGGAGAACATGCAAACTCCATACAGAAACACCAACTGAACCAGCCGAGGCTCGAACCAGCGACCTTCTTGCTG
This sequence comes from Danio kyathit, assembly GCA_903798195.1. Taxonomy (NCBI): domain Eukaryota; kingdom Metazoa; phylum Chordata; class Actinopteri; order Cypriniformes; family Danionidae; genus Danio; species Danio kyathit. The sequence continues at coordinate 15,850,912 of LR812533.1, read as the reverse complement.
TGAGGCGATTGTGCTACCCACTAATGATAACATATTATTCATTCATTCATTTCATTTTCTATTCGGCTTAATCCCTTTATTAATCCGGGGTCGCCACAGCGGAATGAACCGCCAACTTATCCAGCACGTTTTTACGCAATGGACAATTTAGCTTACCCAATTCACCTGTACTGCATGTCTTTGGACTGTGGGGGAAACAGGAGCACCTGAAGGAAACCCACGCAAACGCAGGGAGAACATACAAACTCCACACAGAAACGCCGACTGACCCAGCCGAGGCTCAAACCAGCAACCTTTTTGCTGTGAGGCAATTGTGCTACCCACTAATTCTATTATGTTATGTTATGTTATGTTATGTTATGTTATATTATATTATATTATAGGCGACGCAGTGGCACAGTAGGTAGTGCTGTCGCCTCACAACAAGAAGGTCGCTGGTTCAAGCCTCGGCGGGGTCAGTTGGCGTTTCTGTATGGAGTTTGCATGTTCTCCCTGCGTTCGCATGGGTTCCTCCGTGTGCTCCGGTTTCCCCCACAGTCCAAAGACATTTTGGGTAGGCTAAATTGTCCTTAGTGTATGAGTGTGAATGAGTGTGTATGGATGTTTCCCAGAGATGGGTTGCAGCTGGAAGCAGCAAGCAGATGGTCAAAAGGATGGCAGCAAACAGGGAGAAACAGGTAAACAAGGTGAGGGTCTAAACACAGCAAAAACAAGACAAGGAAATGCTTTGAATTGAAACTGGTAACAGATGACAAGACTCGGCAATGGAGTGAGTGTATGTGCTGCTTATGTGTGTAATCAGTGTTTGACAAGCCTCTGGTGGTGTGTGTGCAATCAATGGAGATGAGGAACATGTGTGTGTGATTGGAGTGCATGTATGGAGTTGTAGTTCATTTGATGGTGGATTTGTAGTCCATAGGTGTTTGTGCAAGTAAACCAGCGATCTAAGGGGAGAAGATCGCTGGTGATTGTGACAATTATATTATATTATATTATATTATATTATATTATATTATATTATATTATATTATATTATATTATATTATATTATATTATATTATGCTATATATTATATTATATTATGTTTCATGCAAGTTTGTCTCACATGTTGAATGCTCCAGGGTCTCTTTATTATCATAGACTTTTTTTTACATAAATTTATTACTGATTAATTAATTAAATAATTGATTAATATAAAATGAATAATTTAAGTAAGCGTTTAATGGGAAAGATAACAATGAACAGTGCTTTCTTTTGTAAGACTTTGCCTATAGAAATATTGCTATAGAAACAGTGAACACACACCAGAATAAACTTTTGGCACATATAAATAAATGATGAATAAATGATTATGGCTCATATGATGATTTACATTGATTCAATTAAGTCAGTATTAAGTTAAATATGTTTTACTTAAATTGTTTATTATATTATATTATATTATATTATATTATATTATATTATATTATATTATATTATATTATATTATCATTCATTCATTCATTTTCTTGTCAGCTTTGTCCCTTGCGGGGTCGCCACAGCGGAATGAACCGCCAACTTATCCAGCACGATTTTACGCAGCGGATGCCCTTCCAGCCGCAACCCATCTCTGTGAACTTCCACACACACATTTACACTCATACACTATGGACAATTTAGCTTACCCAATTCACCTGTACTGCATGTCTTTGGACTGTGGGGGAAACCGGAGCACCCGGAGGAAACCCACGCGAACGCAGGGAGAACATGCAAACTCCACACAGAAACGCCAACTGACCCAGCCCAGCCGAGGTTCGAACCTGCGACCCAGCGACGTTCTTGCTGTGAGGCAACAGCACTACCTACTGCGCCACTGCGTTGCCTATATTATATTATATTATATTATATTATATTATATTATATTATATTATATTATATTATATTATATTATATTATATTATATACAATAAATAAAATAAATGTCATTTATTTGTTTGCTTGATGATTTAAATGCTAATTAATTTCAAAAAGTCTACAAAGCAACATGTTGTAATTATACACCTTTCACAAGCCATAGTTTCAAAAGCCTTCGTTTAGGCTTGTGAGTACTTTGATATTGCAGGTTGACGAGCGGCATGTGACAGGTTGTGGTATTTGATCTCTCTGTACAGCACATTCTGAGAATCAGTAGACGCTCCCTTCATCTGCCTTCCTGCTCTTTTTCACAGCCCTTTAGGTGTTTGTGTGAAGGGCAGACACTGTTTTTGTGAAGGTTTGGGTGCAAAAGGGAAAAACCCATCATGGGAACATAGTTTTAAGCTTAAACCGAAAACTAGCACTCACCTCAGATCACATTTGACCTACTGACATGTAAAAACACTTACAAACCACATGTTTAAGCCCATCGAGAAAGCACACACATTTTTACAGGTCCCTCAAGGTATACTGTGTGTACAGATAATAAATGTGTGGTTCAGGCATTTTTACTTGAGGGTAAACAGAATGAAAGTGGTTTTGAATTTTAATGACATCTTAATGTGTCTGCTTATGTAATAGCTATAATAATAATAATAATAATAATAATAATAATAATAATAATAATAATAATAATAATAATAATAACAATTACATTAAATTAAAGGTTTAGATCCAACCAGATGTGTCTGCCCACATGAAAAATAATACTATAGTAATTTATAGTGAACATTATTGTGTTTTTGAACCATAAAGTACTTGAATTAATCTGTTAATTTATAGATTTGCTGAGGTAATACAACAACTACAGTAATATAAACAAAAATACCAAATACTCTACTAAGTTTACTACAAAGTTTAATGTAAAAACTAAACCATACTACAGTGTTTATTACAGGTGATCTATGGTTAATACTACAGTATGTTTTGGTATTAATTAACAAAGTTGTAAAAACTATAATACAGTATAGTAGGCTACACTTTACTATAGTATGGTTCAAAAACACTACAGTGACTGATTACTATAGTATTTTTTATGTCCGTTTAATGAGGCTTAAGATCTTTATTCAGAGTTAGAGTTAAGCCCAGGAGATGACCTCGCTAAGTTGGAACACCCATATTTTAAAACAATACTAGCATTTTTTAGCTAACTTTTAGCATATAACTTGGATGGTTTATCAAGTAATTTACCATGTTGCCTATATTTTTGGATGTCATTAGCATGTTCTAGCCTGTTGGTAGTATGCAATTAACATGTTGCTAGGATAGCATTAGAATGCTGTTGAATGTTGTTTAAGGACATAATGAACTTGTTTAAGCATTTCAATAGTTTTAGAATGTTGCTAACATGATTTATATAGTGTCAACATGTCACTTACATATTTTAGCACATCTGCATGTTCTACCCTACGAGTATGCTATTAGCATGATTTAGCATGTTGCTAGCATATTTTAACATATTAACATGTTGCTAAACATAGTTTTAAAAACTCATTTATAATAACTGATTTATTTTATGCTTGTCATGATGGCAGTAAATAATATTTTACTGGATATTTTTCAAGACACTTCTATACAGCTTAAAGTCACATTTAAAGGCTTAACTAGGTTAATTAGGTTAACTAGGCAGGTTCGAGTAATTAGCCAAGTTATTGTATAACGATGGTTTGTTCTGTAGACTATCGAGAAAAAAAATAACTTAAAGGGGCTAATAATTTTGTCCCTAAAATGGTTTTTAAAAAATTAAAAATTGATTTTATTCTAGCTGAAATAAACCAAATACGACTTTCTCCAGAAGAAAATAATATTATCAGACATACTGTGAAAATTTTCCTGCTCTGTTAAACATAATTTGGGAAATATTTAAAAAAGAAAAAAAATTCTAAGGGGGGCTAATAATTCTGACTTCAACTGTATACAGCTTAAGGTGACATTTAAAGGCTTATCTAGGTTAATTAGGTTAACTAGGCAGGTTAGGATAATTAGGCAAGGTATTGTATATCGATGGTTTGCTTGTTTTTTTATTATTATCAATAATTAGTCTGTTTGTTTGTTATTTTGTTTTATTACTTGTCATCTGGGTCATGAATAACTTACCGCACACACAGAATAACGCGTGGCTAATGAAAAAAATTATAATTTTATTATAAATCAGCTTATATATATATATATCCAGGGGGAGTCGTACGTGAAAGAGGATTTGCACATTCTCATTCAGGATGAACTCGCAATATTTAAACATTCAAAACTTTTTGTACACACTTATACATTTGCAAATGGTGTTTTGCATTTGTGAAACGTATTTTATGAATAAGTATTTTCATTTTGTGCACGTGAATTGTTTTTGTGAATATATATAAATATTTTACGCATGTGAATTTGGTTTTATGCACGTGAATTAGGCTACGAATGTGTACATCGTGTCTTTAGCGTGAAATACTTTAGATACTAATCTCGCTCCATACTGGAATGGCATCCGCTGTGTAAAATATGTACTGGATAAGTTGGCGGTTCATTGAGCTGTAGGGACCCCTGATGAATAAAGGGACTGTGAATAAAGGGAAAATGAATGGGTTGGGGGATTTCACCTTCATCTCATACAAGTCCCTGTTAAATTATTGGTTATTTTATTGCATTCTGAAAGAGAATTGTAGCCTACTGCATTTCATCTTCTCAACAGCAGAGGGCAGTTCGCACCACATGCATACTCCACAAACCGCTCTAATACCACAGTGTGCACTTGTAATGTGTGAGACAGCACTCAACACTCATTCCATCTGATTCATAACAAGACAGGTGACCTTAAGTTAGGCGACAAATGTAGGTGTATGTAAGAAGATGAGGCGAAGGCATTCTGTAACACACTTCACATTTACAAGAACAGAGAGTTTATTTCAGCTGAGAACAGTCTCCAAATGAAAAAGGAAACATCTCACAAAACACTGACTGCAAAAAAATGTGTCATCAGTGCTAAAAACAACAGGTACAGCCAATGAGATAAGTAAACAATGAGAATACGCATATGTAGTCAGGTGAAAATGAAGCACCTTTGTAAAAGGGAAGGCCAGGTGGTGTCAAAAAAAGAGAATGAAGACAGACCAGTTTTTAAATATATAGCTTTTCACAGTCTACAAATGTACGCCAGGCAAGTTAGCGACATAGAAAGTTAGCACTGTTTCAGAAAAAAAGACTTCTCTGAAAGAAAAAGAAGTATCATCTGGATCTAAGTTTACAAACTCTTCTGAACACATCATACGAAAGGAAAAGGCATCATGGGTAAGGAACTTAATTTGGCACAGTGTGGCTGTGTTCTCAAAATATACTTAAAGGCATTTGATTGGTTTTAAGCACTTCAAAGAACTGTGTTAGTCATTGCAAATGTCTTTTGAAGTTGGTGATGAAAAATAGCTGCTGAACGACTGGATTTAAATGTATTTAAACTGATAACAATTCATGTTCGTGTCGGTGACGTGTCAGTGCATATTTTGCATTGAACACTGCAACATGTTATGCTAAGCTAATATGGTTGCAGTTAGTATTCAGGACTAGCATCAGTTTTGAATAATAATGTGTTCTAGTAAGTAGATATGTTTGTGTCTGTCAAAATCACAGGATTATCGCACTGAACTGTTAAAAAAAAAACAATTAAAAAGCAACCAATATGGAAGCTCTCAGTAACAAATAGCAACATTTGAACATAGCCCTAATACCACTTGATGACACAGGTCTAATAAAATTTGTCATTATTTTAAAACCCATGTAAATGGTGTAATTTTGCATACAGAGGGATTATGTTTTTTGAAGTAAACATCCTCAAGTCTTAAAAATTAATCCATTTTGGTAATGTCTACAAAACAAAGACATTTAAAAAACAAAACTTTGGTCTAACATTCAAATGGAATGCATGAAAGTTGGCAGACCTGTCTAAACTACTAAACCATTCTAAAAATGCTGCGTTATTTCAACCCAATTCTGGGTGTAATATGGACTAAACCAACTGCTGGGTTAAGTTTTTATTTTTTAATTGAATTAATCGGACTAAATTTGACCCAATGTTTGGGTTAGTCCATATTTGACCAAATATGGGTTTAAATAACCCAGCATTTCTTAGAGTGCAGGATGTAAATTTGCATAAATAATAGTCTTAATAATGCTGAAGAGGCACACAAATGTCACATTAAATAAAAATAAATAAATAGGGTGGTGCGGGTAGCGCTGTCGCCTCACAGCAAGAAGGTTGCTGGTTCGAACCTAGGCTAGGTCACTTGGCATTTTCTAATTTTTTGCATGAGTTTGCATGTTCTCCCCATGTTCGCGTGGGTTTCCACTGGGTGCTCCGGTTTCCCCCACAAGTCTAAAGACATGCCCTATAGGTAAATTGAGTAAGCTAAGTTGGCTGTAATATATGAATGAGAGTGTTTTCCCAGTGATGGGTTGCAGCTGGAAGGGCCTCCGCTGCGTGAAACATATGCTAGATAAGTTGGCGACCCCTTATTAATAAAGTGACTAAGTCAAAAAAGAAAATAAATGAATAAAAAATGAATGAATAAATAAATATTTAAGTCCAGCTGTATGAATGCCCCCTCATTAATTTTGCACCCTCCTAACAGCCTGTGTTCTTGTCACAAGGGCCCCCGGATTGTATACAATTTGGGATGCAACAGATCTGCTCTGTATTAGTTCATTCTTCAATCTTCCTTCATTTTGTTAGCAACACCCATCTTTCAACAATTCATTCGGATCCCAAAGTATGAAATCATGCACTACGACTTTAAATGCGGCAAACAATTAATTTAGAGCCATGGAAAACACAGAATAAGACTGTGAAACTGACTATATTTCACAAGGTGTGTTTGGCATGGCCAGTTTAATGTATGGCCACCGAAGAGGAAGTGAACATAGAAGCAGCAGAGAGGTCTCTGTCAGTCAGATTCAGACAAGAGCACCCTCTTGCATGGAGTTACAAGTGATGGGAGAAATTAAGCATTTCAAAGCTTCAAAACAGTTGACCAACGAATATGCACACAGACTTTTAATTTCAGTCAGCCAGTCCCAGGGCTTCCGGTGAATTGTCAACCCATACAAATATGATTTCTTTATGTGATCTTCACTGCCTGATTGATATACGATATAAAGTGGGTCTCAGACCAAACTTTATATCGTACATTTATATTTTTCCGCGTCATGCCTTTGAAATATGGAAATTAATTTACCCCAGTATTTTCAATGGAATTTCTGTGCTAGGCTGCGGCTAATGACAGTGCCTGCATTTAAAAGGTCTTTCGTCCCTTTTTATGCTTTAACAACCAAACAAATGCCTAAGTCTATTTAACTGATTATATTTGAATTACATTACAACATTGATGCTGTAAAAGGAACTTAATGAAATTGAAAATAGTCACATAAAGCCTTCACCGGAAGTTCATCATTGGCTGAAAAACACTTGCTGTGCATATAGCCCATTGCTTTGCAAAATGAAACATTTAAAAAAGCTTGTGCTAGGGGCACCTGTTGGTGAAAACTTTGTAAATGCAACATAACTCAGGCTAAATATAGATTAAAATTGGCTTTTTCAAACATAATGCAAACTTTAAATTAAAAGTATAACCTATAAATGCTCTTAGTTTATCATAGCATCATTAAATATTATGAGTTTGCATAATACAGTGGCCGAATGCATAATTCTTTGAGAAAATAATTGTTTTCTCTTTCTTATAGTATTGTAGTTATGACTTGTCAAAGCAGTTAGTAAATCAGCATACTATCATCTCAAAAACATTGCAAGAATCAGATGCTTTGTTTCCAGTGAAGACTTAGAGAAACTTGTTCATGCTTTTATCAGCAGCAGGGTGGATTACTGTAACGGCCTCCTCACGGGCCTTCCCAAAAAGACAGTCAGACAGTTGCAGCTCATCCAGAACGCTGCGGCCAGGATTCTGACCAGAACCAGGAAATCAGAGCACATCACACCTGTCCTCAGGTCTCTACACTGGCTCCCAGTTACATTCAGAAAAGATTTTAAAGTACTATTACTTGTCTATAAATCACTAAATGGCCTAGGACCTCAATACATTACAGATATGCTTACTGAATACAAGCCTAATAGATCACTCAGATCTTTAGGATCATATAAACTAGAAATTCCAAGAGTTCAGTCAAAGCAAGGTGAATCGGCTTTCAGCTACTACGCCCCTCGCTGCTGGAATCAGCTTCCAGAAATGATCAGATGTGCTCCAACATTAGGCACATTCAAATCCAGACTGAAAACACATCTGTTTAGCTGTGCCTTTACTGAATGAGCACTGTGCTACGTCCGACAAATTGCACTTTTACGTTTTTCTCTTCTTTTTCATTCTTTTACAACCTGTTTTAACACATTTTTGTCTGTTTTTATCTGTTTTCTATTATCTGTTTTTATTTTATTTTTTCTTATACTTGTCTCTTTTATTCCTGTTTATGTAAAGCACTTCGAATTGCCACTGTGTATGAAATGTGCTATATAAATAAACTTGCCTTGCCTTGCCTTGCCTTATTTGTAGTGTGATCAACGTTTAGGCTAGTTGTAAATGGCTAGTTGTGTCTGGAAGCAACTCACAACATTTTAATGATATTTTGGCAAGTAGAATTAAATAAACAAAATAACTCGAAAAAAGATTTGTTCATCTTACTGAAAGAGACTCAAATTGCTGAACTTCCCATCACTACTCAACATGCCGCAACTTAAAAACACAAGCAAAAATTAAAAAAAAATGTTTGACAGCACATGTGGTGCAAATCCTCACTATGCAAACACTTTACATTTGTGCTGCAAATCCTCATTTCACAAACATTTTAAGTTTTAAAACTTTAAAGTGGGGTCTTCCCATGCTGGACAAGTGTGGGGTTGGTGAGGGCTTCCTGGGGCAAAGTGAGGGCTGCCCACGAAGGCCTAACACCAATGCTCCATTCAAATGGGGCTTCAGCATCAACGCTTGACAGAGGGTGTGTCTAAAGTTGAGGCTGAAGCGATTGTCATAGAAGCATCAGCCAATTAAAACAAGTCTGCAATTGGCTACTGTCTGAGCAGGGGTATATGCATAAAGTAATCTGATTGGCTGATGCTTCCGTTGGCGCATGAAAACAAATTACTTCTGCAGCAAGCCATAGATATATACACTAGATATCACATAGTGACCCTGAGCATGCGTCAACAGCGCCGCCACATTTGTACAGTGCTCCTTGGACAAAAGTCATTTAACCGCACTAGAAAAGACAGTGTGCCAATGTGAAGATGCTGGACTTTAGCGCTGTGTAGTAATGAGCAAAAAAAGAAAACAAAGCATAAAGTCATCACATTTCATAGGTAAGATTTTGTTTTTTACGTTTTGTATGTTATGAACTTGTGCTTAACAAGTAATGTTATTGATGATAATACAGTCACTTACTGTATTCACCATAAGGCAAACGAGCACCAACTCGCACTAAATTCTAGGCTTATGCTAGTTTTGTTAGTAAAATAAGCAAACAATGTTATGAAATATGACCACAAGATGCTGCTGTGCTAGAAACGTGTATTATTGTCGGCTAAGAGAAGGAGTCGTTCATAACGGAGATTCATTTACAAATGAATCACTCCCTCCGCTAGAATGAGAAGTGAAAGCAGGAGAGAGGGTGCGTTTCAGGACATGGATTATATCAAATGTAACAGAGAGGGAGAATAATACATTTTCATGCACACAAACACACACTCTTTTTCAGCAATGCCTGTGCGGTCACATCCATCAATGTAGAAAAGTGATGTAAATTTATAATTTTTTTGTAATTTAAAAAAATATTTGCATAGTGACCACCGGGAAAACTCCAGATCATAGATATATGTGTACTGTATATGTGTATATTTCTGGCTTTGGATGGCCACAGTCCTCCACTGCACCTTAGGGCGTACTCATACTATGTACAGTTGAACCGGGCCAAAGCACACTTGTCCCCCCCTCCCGTCTCCCCTGACGGCCTGCACTAACATTACATTTGGGCCTGGGCACGCTTACGTCATCGATGACGCGCTGTTCAGTTTAGGAAGAGAAGCGCTCTCGCTCAGCACAGTGGAGATTTCTTTAGTTATATCGTATAAGTCGTTTGATATGCGGTGACACGCAGTCAAATATTTCGCCGAACAGATCAGCTACTTTTGACGCTCATAAAGTCCTCGTGCTGCAGGAATTAGGAGGTTTGCTGAAGGTGCAGCTGTCATGCAGTGAGGGGTTTGCGTCTTTAATAAACTACGACAGTTTGTGTTCATTGAACAGCACAAATGATTAATTAATCCATATGAAACAGTCCCTTAAATGTCACATCTCGCTTTCAGTTTCGCGCTTAGGCACGCTTGCACTCATACTGCAAGCGTACCACGCCTGAGCCCAAGTGAACCGTGCTCAGGCCCACCTCTTCCAACCGGGCCAGGGCCGGCCAAGTGAACCATGCATGAGCCCGGTTCAGAGCACTAACACTTCTCAAACGATCCGGGAAATGGGCCTAGGCATGGTTCGGATACCATAGTGTGAGTACGTCCTTAGTCCCGCATTCATTTCAAAGGAGCGCTACCCTGTACTAAAATGGCGGCTCTATTGATGCATTCTTTCTAATAGACAACAGCAGGGTAGGCAACATCTAATGTATATATCTATGGCTGCAAGCAACACCACTGAAGCAATGCCGATGGGCCCACAATCAAGTTCGGCAAAGCTTGACGTCACCCATTCTGACGCCCCGTGTGAATCGGGGGTAATGGCATCCCAGCATGCAATTTAATTTGATGGTGCTTTGCATTTATGTACTGTAATTATATAACAACACTTTACTTAAAGGGGATGTTTATAAGACTTTTCATTACTGTCACAATTATAATGCCTCAGTACAATCATGTTTATGACATTTGATGAGATGAAGATTTGGGATGTATTTGTCAAGTTTATCTTTGCATTTAAAATGACATAACTGAGCAAATGACACTTAATAACAGTTGTCATAAGTACGCATAAAATCTCATTCATATTCATGATGTGTCATGTCATAATTATAAAGGTTCCATGACAAACTTCTGAACACCCCTTTAAATCAAGTGTTTATTTTTATGCTGTTTTTTTTTTACCATAAATGTAATTGTGTAATTCAAAGTGGTGTTTGTGTAATGCCTTCTTCCAGATAGCTCCACAACAAAATCCATTGGGATAGGCGTTGCATTTGGGATCTTAGGATTGTTCGTGCTAATCTGCGTGGTGCAAATCTGCTGCAAGAAAAAGTGCTGCAAGCGTAAAAGTAAGCAAACATGAATTGATGCTAGTTGATGCTAGCAGTAGATGCTAATTTGAGCTAGAAGATATGTCGGTAAACATTAAGAAAGTAATTGTGCTTCCATCTTTTCCTTGACAGAGCCTTCAGTGAAGGATAAAATTTTACAGTAAGTGTTTGTTGTGTGTTGTTTAGTTTAGCAGAATAAGATTGGGATCGTTTTATATGTGGTTCATTTTGACATTTGATTTGTGTGTATCTCCACAGAAAAGTCGGGATAAAGAAATCCACGCCTCCATTTTCAGTCAGCAGGATTGTCGACAAGAAATAACCGTCATCACCGCACCTATTATTCTCTCGATGCCTGTAAATAGTGTATATACAGCCTAGATTCAAAACACTTATTTACATATTATGATGTGAAAGTATGTGTCGGTGTATTTATTTTCTTAATTTCTTTGAAAAGTCTGAATCACGTTTCTGAGGTGAAGATGTTATTAGCGATGGGGATGTTGATGATTCATCGCTGGTTAAGATAACTGTCCCACAGATTCGGAAAAGCACAGCACACTTTCATTGCTATCGAGATCGATTATCTGGTCTTTTATTCTCAACGCCTGACTCAGATTCTGTCTATCTTGTTTTTCAATCTCACCACAAAAATACACAGGACAATTCATTCTCTCAAGCTGAATTGTTTCCACATAAATGTGAGTTCAAAGGTCACCACTTAGACTGATGAAAAAACTGTTGCTTCAGTTCCAGTACATGTATTTCTTAATAGTGGAGGAAGCGATGTCGATGATTTAATTCCTGTTAAGTAATATTATGTGTGTGATGTTATGTTGATAAGGACTCATATATCAAGCATAGGTGTACTATAATATATAGAAATTACTCTGTGAAGAGAATAAATAAATAAAATGTTTCTGAGATTAAAAAAAATGAATATCATATTTTTTTAAAGACATTATAAATGTCATTTATGCATATATTTAACACCATGACTTTTAAATTCATTCAAGACATATTTATATTTTTCAAATGATGTTTAACAGAGCAAGGAAATTTTCACAGTATGTCTGATAATATTTTTCCTTTCTGAAAAAGTCTTATTTGTTTTATTTCGGCTAGAACAAAAGCATTTTAATAAAAATTTAAGAACCATTTTAAGGTCAAATTTATTAGCCCCTTTAAGTTATAATTTTTTTTTCGATAGTCTACAGAACAAACCATCGTTATACAATAACTTGGCTAATTACCCTAACCTGCCTAGTTAACCTAATTTACCTAGTTAAGCCTTTAAATGTCACTTTAAGCTATATAGAAGTGTCTTGAAAAACATCTAGTAAAATATTATTTACTGTCATCATGGCAAAGATAAAATAAATCAGTTATTAGAGATGAGTTTTTAAAACTATTATGCTTAGAAATGTGTTGAAAAAATCTTCTCTCCGTTAAACAGAAATTGGGGAAAAAAAAAACAGGGGGGCTAATAATTCAGGGGGGCTAATAATTCTGACTTTAACTGTACTTTTGGAGAGCTCCAAATATGTCCCAGGAGCTACGTTTTTTGCAGTTTTTGTTTTCACGAATCCACCAGAGGCTGCTATGTAGGCTTTTTCAGATCTCAAATTTCTCTCGCAAGTGCCATTCGTGCCTGCTGTTCTCACGTAAATCCACCAGAGGTCGCTGATGACTGACTGATCACTGACCCACCCTTCTCCCTCCTTAAACCCAACCAATAGTGTTTTCACAAGCAAAGATTGCCCCGCCCACCCACTTTCCTTAAACCTAATCAACAGTTTTAAAAAGCAATCCAGAAAAAGAAAAGCCCTCACCTGATTTTTACCATGATTTCAGATTTTACCTCATTCTCACCCTGTTATTTACTTGTTTATTTTATTTTTTGGCTTCTGTTCTTGTCTCACCTGCTTTCTGGAAACGTTCTTCTCTGACTCAAACCCTGCCACCGTGGTCAACTCCTGTCTGTGTCTCAAGTTCACCAAATAGATGCCGAGCTACTGGACAAACTCGTAACAGCAAAAAGCTGTCCATAAGGAGGTAAGCGGTCAGTTGCTAGCATGAAAAGGAACGGCATCATACCACCCGGAGCGTTCGTTTCAAGGATGAAATGCAGCCATACGTAATTCTGGCTATACATAATTCGCGATCTCCAGAAATGTATATAGGGCTACATTTTCAGAATGAGCCTATGTTGTTATTGGTATATACTGTACTGGCAAAGTCTGTGTCATCATTAAATATTCACTTAATAGCTCTAAATAAATGACAATTATGTTCTGATGCTTAGCTTGTTACTTTGATGCTAACATACTTGGGTCCAAAATCCATTGCTTTAGCTGTATTTTTCAAACTTTTTCTTTAAAAATCACAATGACATTATTAAGATTTATTATTAAGGCATTTTTTGTAGAGAATTCCTTCTTTTAAACTAGAGACATGCAGAGTGAAAGGACTGATTATCCAGAAACAGTGGAAAGCTATTAATTATTAGTAGCTAGTAGTAAGTAATTACAAAAAAGCTATTATATCCATAATCCTCAATACCTTTCTTGTCCACCTCCTAAAAGTGCTACTCGGTCTTTTCTTTTTTTACATAAATAAATGTATGTATCATATATACAGTGGTCAGTCACTATAACGCAGTTCACCTTTCACAACCTTGCAGTTTTACCAATTTTTTTTTTATGCAATTTGACATGCTTATTTGTATTTTTTTTAAACAGCACATTGTGTTCTGCATCCTGATTGGCTGTAGACCATTGTCAGTTGATCTCCTCTGTATCTCATGTACAGTACAGAATGTGCTCAGCTTGCCAAATTAACATAAATCGTCGATCATTAGCAGTGTGAGTTCCAATAAGGATGCAAAAAGGGTTGTAACTGTCCACAGCAAGACCATCGAAAAGGGGGTTGCACATTGGATGCACCACGCAGTGCCCTGCATTTTAAAATTGTAGGTTTATATCAGGGTATGCACACTGGCGGTTCCCAGCTACGACTCAGAACACTGTTAATTTTTCTGCGGCGCCACCTGAAAAATTTCATTTTAAATAACAAGCGAATATGCGGCACCTGTGTGCGTTACTTCCAACTGTCATGTGTGCTGCGCATCAGGTGTGCAACCCCCTTAAGGATGGAGTCTGCTTTAGTTTTGTGGGTCAGTGACTGCAGGAAAAAAGAACATTATGCTGGATGCCAACATTTTCCGCACAAATGCTAAAAAGCTTTATGAACCTTTTGCTGACAGCGATGAATGTTTCCTCCTGACAACAGGTTTGGATCCTTGGTTTCATTCTATAATACTGGACTTATTTTCTACGTAAGTTTGAACTTTGAGAGTTTTAAATGAGAGAAAAGTGTGAAAATGTTAATGCCTGTCTGAGAAAAGTGAGTAGTGAGGAGTTACAACCGTAAAACATCTTTAATAATCATAAAAAAAAAAATAGTGGGCTATTTTTAGAACGTAACTCCCACAATAAACGAGGGATGGTATATATATTTACTTTACTTCATCTTTATTAGAAGCCAAGCGTTTATATAGGCACCTATAGACGAATTACCATGTCTGTAAATATTCAGAATGCGCACGCAGCGAGGTTGCAGAAAAAAACGGAAGCGCTACCATTTACAGTGAGGGAATGACATCCGATGATGTCATCCGATGATGATCAAAACTTTGTAGTGCTAAAAACCTAGGTTTTGATGAAATCATTGCTCCAATCAAAAACGAGTAATGTGTATGATACAGGATAGCGTGGACTTACCTGATGTGAAATGAGAACTGCAGAGTCCAGCATTTTTAATGAAGATCCTCACTTCATTCAGCTCCCTTTTAGTCAAAGATGTCTGTGGTTGGCATTAAAAGCAGTGTGGTGTACGGTAAAAGTTACGTTTTCTATTTTGGATGAATTTGTCATTCTACCGCACAACAAGACATGTTTGCTATTGCGACTGGTCTCTTTTTGTAACCGGTACCCCGTGTGACGTCATGTGTGACGTAGGTTGGTAATTCGTCTATTGAAGCCATTGTTTGCTTCTTCTGCAATTGAGTCTAGGGAAGCTCATAGAAGCACATATTGGGAAGTTATGGGATTTGAAAGATAGATTTTTGACAGCATGAACAATATTCATACCAAATCTAAAGGCTCTAACTCAATCCCTCTAGTGCCACCATCTGTCCAAATGTTGATGAGCACTAAAATATTTTTTTTTTTCCTCTGACTGCTTGTCAAAAAAAAAATGTAAATACTTTTTGAAACCTCCTAGGCTGTTTGTCCTTTTCAATTAAAACATGTACCATGCTGAATAGGTGGATTAGTCAAACACTTCTCAAATGATGTGCAAACCAATGTGAATGAACAACCAACAAAAGTGATTTTTTTTTTTTATTTAAATCAACATTAAATCAACATTTACTCCTCTTATTTTTATGAGGACAGTAGTGCTTGTTACAAATGATGTATCTGTGGGCTTCATTATTTATTGCCCTCATAATCTTTAATTAAATACCATAACTTTACTCCCCCCCCCACTTCTGGTCACATGACATGCCTTCAGAACTGGGCTAAATGTGTGTGTTTCATTTCTGCCCTGCTTTTCCTGGAAGTAGTGGTTCGAACAAATATGATACAATATTATTTAGTTCCTTATTCTCATCATCATCAGGCATCTGAAGACATTCAGATGATTTGGACATAAGATATCCATCTTATGTCCAAATCATCTGACATAAGAAACTCTTTCTATTTAGGAGCAGCATTCTGAGATAAACAACATTTATTTGTTTCCGTTTGCTACTTACAAATGCTTTGGAACATCATTACCAAACTCAATATATGTTTTTGACATCAAGCTCTAAAGGTACTTAAAAAGTTTTGTGGCCACCTTGTAGTATGTACAGTATATATACATTTAAAGATGAAAAATGATAATAACTAATTTTATCTGTTATCATAAAACCCCAAATCAGAAAAAGTTGGGACAGTATGGAAAACACAAATAAAAAAGTAGTCATTTTAAATTTTACTTTGACTTGTATTTCATTGCAGTTCCTTGTGGTTTTATTATTATTTTTTTTTTAAATAAACAAACACGTATTCGAATTTTGATTCTTGAAACACATTTCAAAAAAAGTTGGGACAGGAGCAGTTTAGGGCTAGTAATCAGATAAATTGGTTAAACAATGATGTGATTTAAAAAAGGTGATTGTATTTATGATTTGGTACAAAAGCAGCATCCAAGAAAGGTCTAGTCCTTTAGGAGCAAAGATGGGCTGAGGATCATGAGTTTAAAGCAAGATAGGAAGACATTTGGAAATTTCACCTTTAACAGTGCATAACATAATTAAAATATTAAAGGAATCTGGAGAAATTTCAACAATTTGTCCGATCCCCAAGGCAGTGCTGCATATAGAATCACCATTTATTTATAAGTGATATCACCACATGGGCTCAGAGCTGCTTTGGTAAACCTTTGTCAAAACAAAAAGCCAGTTAACACTGTACTATGCCAAAAGGAAGCCCTATGTTAACATTGTCCGGAAGCGCCGTCAACTTTTTAATAAAAATTTCCTTGACTGTTAGTCTACTTTCTTACCAAATTCAACTCTAATACTCATTCACGCAAAAAAAAAAATAAGAAAAAGAAAGAAAGAAAGATAGAGCAGATAGATAAACAAGTTCCTTTATTGCATTATTGAATTTGGTGAAATTCATCCCACTCCAACTAAAAATGTAAAAAGTGTGTAATTTTAACCACTGAACACCCACATCAGGTTGGCAACATTTGATGTAAAACATCAAAAAAATTTACTACATTTTTTTTTGTTGTTGTTGCAGTTGGCCTGATCCTCTCTGTTAGCTTCTCATTGTGTCTCTATTGTTATGCTTGGTTCCTTATCTACCCTTTAATGCCTTTGTTAATTCTAAATTAAACTCTTTTGCTTTGTTCTGTTCAATTCAAATCATCCTATCTAGTGTGGTTGTGTTTCCTCTTTGGTCTTTGGTGAATGTCACTATGTTTTTCATTCAGTTGACGGCAGTATTACATAGCAGCAAAGTAAACCGCAAACCAGATTGAGTTTTATTAGCTGTTAAACTGCTGCAGCTCTGAGGATGTTGTTTCCTGAGCTGGCAGGCAGCTAGTGAAGGTCGTTGCGGGGGTCTGTAGGAAGTGAGAAACAGCAGTTAACATCTGAGGTTCAGAGTTCTTTTGTGAGACTTCAGTTTCACCTCAAAGATTATCAAAACTCTTTATTAAGAAACTACACAGACACTGGCTTGGTTTCATTATATCTAAGACTGGTACACAATAAAATTATAAATCTGATTATCTAGGATGCATTGGGGCTTTTTTTTTTTTTTTTTTTGCAGAAAAAAAATAGAGAATACTTGTGTTCTATACAGAGCATCACAAAAAATGAAAGAATGAATGAATGACATAAGAAAACCATGATGATATTTATTGATAATCTTTTTTTAAATTGCTGTAGACTTATTTCCTTCTCAAAAATACAAATAAATATAAATAAAAAGATAGATATGGATGGACGGACGGACGGACGGACGGACGGACGGACGGACAGATAGATAGATAGATAGATAGATAGATAGATAGATAGATAGATAGATAGATAGATAGATAGATAGATAGATAGATTGATAGATTGATAGATTGATTGATATGAAATAAAATAAACCATTTGCAAAGAAGTGAATAAGCTGAAGGAAAGAGCAAGTCAGTAAGTGACTAAAAAATAAAAAAAATAAGAAGTTGTAGGCTAATTCTGAATAGCACATTTATGTCTCTGAATTGTTACTACGTTGTATTTTTGTATTCTCACAATTGTCAAACTTTCAAAAGAATCTTATTTGCATTCATATGAAGAATTACTTATGTGTCAAAATATCATATGTGCTGTGTGTTAACTAGCATGGCTTCAAAAGCCTCATCTTACACAGAATAAATCATATAAGCTAATATCACGGTTCCTGTAGTCAGCTGTGTTTCACAAGTGTGCACTCCTTTGTGTTCAGTGGAAATGAGAACATAGGTTAATTTAAGTAAATGTGACATCAAAGGGAGGATTTGTTCATCCCATGAGTGTTTGCTCCTGTATATTTCCACTGGCACTTTAATGAAACACATAATTTAATTAAATTGCCAAAATTAATCGTAACATGGGTATTCCAAGGTAATCGTGAAATGGGCCAAACCTGAATTGTTTGATTCAGTTTGATTCATATGAACATGCCGACTAACTGAATAATTTGAAGCAGCTCAAGAAGTATCACATTAGAAATGTGTGATGGAAACAGCAACCAAAAAAAAATGTATGTGTGACCAACTTGGAAACATTGTGCAAACAACAATGATGTAAACTAAAGCATGGATTGCGTGGGCGATGAGTGTTGAATGCATTGTTCTGTCCATGTATGGTGTCTAAACAGTGGTGTAAAGTAACAAATTACAATTAAAGCTGCAAGCAGCGATGGAAGGGACCTCACACCTGGGCTCACCATCGCATGGTGACCATGACAGAAAACAGTGAACAATAACTTAAGCTCATAAATATTTAAAAAAAAATGAGAAAATCACAGATTTATGCCTAATCTTCTGCTGTCTCATCGAACATGTGAATTTTCAGGCAGATCAGACATTGTGTGGCTGAGTTATAAGAACTTCTTCCTCCATGGGTGAAACACTCAACTTTGTCAGTCCACCACGGACACGCCCTTTGACAAAAACTCTAGATTTTCACAATTTCACATCACAAAGGCCTTTGGATTAAACTAACGGAACATGGATTTGATCTGATAAAATTTCTAGGAGGAGTTTGTTACAGTGTAAAGCATGTCATTTCCTGTTGCCAGCAGGTGCCGCTATAACTGTAACTGGATATTGGCATGTAAACGTGTTCAAGTCAGGACTGTTATCAAACGTGTGGATTTTGAGGCAGATCAGACAATTCCAAAAGGGCCTACGCACCTAGGTCCTCAGTCCCTAAATACTCAAGTTACTTTAATTGACAAATTTTTCTCAAAAATTGTAATTTACTAAAAAGTAAAACAAATCTGTACATTTACTTTCCATTGAGTATATTTTTAGGACTGTATCTGTATTTTTACTATTTCCTTCAACCTACAGTCCCTACTTTATTTCTCCTTGTCTATGCGGATTGGCTAAATAGAAAAATCAGTTCTGTCATTCCTGTCCAATCAAATCGCTCATAAAAAAAGTAAATTGCATGATACTGAACTACCTGAAGACAGGGTGCTTTATAAATGCAGAAAACAGTTTGGAAGCATTAAAAGTGTCCAAAAAAAGGTCCAAAATCTTTACACACCATATCACCTTAAACAATAACTTAATGCACTATAGAATGCACTATATTTAAAGGACAAACATCACATCAGGGGTCTGTTCTTCGTACCTTGTTTAAATAATCTAAGATGATTTGACAGATCCTGGATCTGTTAATCTTGATAACTGATCTCTGGCTAATTTGGTTCTTCAAACAAGTTCACAACTCAGATTAAAATGTCTGGATAAACTGATCTGAGATCGCTGCGTGTGTTGTGAAGGACAGATCTATCGATACCTGAAATCACGATCAGCAATGCAACGATTGGCTGGCGGCACAGCAGCGTAATGACATCATCTGATTAATTTTTAATTCTCCATGTGAGCAAAATTATATAAAATCTATAGTAAACAGTTTGTTAAATAAGATACACAATAACTTTTCATCTTTGTTGTGGGCTGCAGGCTTTAGGCTACACTTTCATCTGTCAAGAGTATTTAGCTTTTATTTAGTTTTACAGTTAGAGCGGATTTTCTTTATTATAGTAACCATAGTAGTATTGTAGTAGCCGGTTTCTTAATCGGTATAAAGAATAACTGGATGTTTAAATTTCTTTTGCATCACAAAAGCATTTTGATATTGGTAAAGGTGTCTGCAACTTTTGTGAAGCATCAAAGCACACTTTTTTTTTAAATTATGTTAAGTTTGTTGGATGTTGTGTAAGTTATGCTCTGTTTTGTCTTTTGGTGTTATTATTATGTGATTGTGATTAATTGTGGGACACCTTTGAAAATTAGATGGTACATCTCAAGGGGTTTATCCTAATGAAAAAAAAAACAAATTTCCCCGGCATATTAGCCATCAAAACATGTGCATGACTGCATAAATGTATTATTATATATATATATTTATATATTTATTTATATATATATATATATATATATATATATATATATATATATATATATATATATATATATATATATAATGGGTGGACATAGATTTTTTTTTTTTTTATCTAGATTAATCTAGATTAAAATGGCTCATTTGAATTCTGCCGAAGGGATTCAGAATATGTGTGCTATCCAAATAATGACTAAATATAAGTCTTTGAGAATGGGTTTCTCAAGCCAGGTGGTGTGTTAGACCAGGGGCTCATCTCCTGTTTCCAAAATGCATCACAAACTGCTTGAGAAACTGTTCCTTTATGATAATGAAAATAAATGATATTCAATAAGATGTACTTATGTTTACTAATTGTTTATTCAGTTAAACATGAATTCTAAATTGTAGGCCTACATAAGCTCGAAACAGCGATTTTTGATTACCTTAATGTGACTAAAGTCATAACTGAACTAAACAGAAATGGAATTAAGACTTGGAGTATGCATATATTAGTGGCATTATTGAAGTAAACTCCGCAATCAAACTACTACCGTCATGTAGGAATTTTTGCCATATTGTCCAACAAGATCCACACATGCGGCTGTCAGTAAAGGACCACACACACACACACACACTCACTCTTACACAAACACACACACACACACACACACATCGCGAAATGCGGAAGTTTTTTCTTTCCATTTGGCGTGCGTTATTAAATTCCATAACACTCTCACCAGTCCTTACTCCTTACTTGCCTCTAATACCCCAGTTTGCCACAGGGGCATGAATAATGTGTTCATATTACTGCACTTTTTTGTTAGACGGCTCACCGGTCAGGTATACATCCATGCTAAAATATCAAGGTGAAAGTCATCATAGCTTGCGTAGAATAGACCCAGCTCCCAACCCAACTTTGAGAATAGATTAACGGCGATATTTTTTTTTATAGTGCGATAAGTGTCTCGCATTAACACAGCACGTTAACGCTGATAATGGCCCACCACTAATATATATATATATATATATATATATATATATATATATATATATATATATATATATATATATATATATATATATATATACACACAGGGCTTTACATTAACACCCGCCAACCCGCCAAATGCGAGTAGATTTCAGTGGTGGCGGGTAAGACAGACACTCCCACTAGCCACATTGGCTGGTTGAAAATAATTTTCCCGGATAATAATTCAGAAAAGCAGGATTCGACAATAAAGATGGTCCAATATGCATGCAAAGGCGATCTTAGAATTGAGAAGCAACACGTCTGACAAAAATAATTGCGTTCGCGTGAGCAATAAAAAAGCAGATGAATACCGAACGAAAGGATGATCACTCACGCTAACAGCTGGGGTGATGCGCGCGACTGTTTAAAACGTGTGCGCACTCTCGTTTCCTTGCATGAAGCAACAGCTGATGTGATCGGTTCTCTTTCAAATAAACTAGACAAAAATGATGAACATGCACACACAGTCTTGCTGCTTTCAAGAGCTCCAGATTTGTATTTTTGTAAGCAGCACCGGTTGCTTTCACTTTCACCATTATTTGAACAGATTTTTTTTATGGGTCTAACGTTAACCGTGTGCGTTATAATCCTTTCATTATCACACGGTATGTTTTTTACCTGCTTTCTTTTGCATAATGTGGTTTAATTAGCTATCATTTTTTACAATAACATTGCTTTAATGGGAGATTACTGCCCATTTATGTGAAGTTAACTGGTGATCTGGGACCTTTAGCTAGGACAGATTACTGTGCATATGTTTTGTTAAATAAAAAGTATAGTAAACAGCTATATTTTGCTTGTTTTGACACATTTAAAATTTGTGGCTAAGAAATAATTAATTGTTTATGTTTGGTGTGGTCAGAGATAGATTTGGTAAATCCTTCATTTTGAGCTCTGAAAATTGTGTGAAATAAAAACTAATTGTAATACTATGAAACCATGACCCATTTGCTCATGAACATTTAGCAAGCTCATACACGACACACAAAAAGTGAAATGCATGAGGCCTGTGGAGATAACGCAAAATCTATATCAAGTATTTTTAGCATGTCAAAGTCATATTTATGTGTATAAAATATATTTTCCCAACAATAAAATTGTGGCTAGTGAAAATGGCGAGTGGCTAGTAATGTTGGAAAACTACTACCGTGGCTGGTGATCAAAAAAGTTAATGTCAAGCCCTGTATATATATATATATATATATATATATATATATATATATATATATATATATATATATATATATATATATATATATATATATATATATATATATACATTAGGGGTGTAACGGTTCATAAAAATCACGGTTCGGTTCGATACGACACAGTGGTGTCACGGTTCGGTATGTTTTCGATACAGCAAAAAAAAAAAAAAAAAGCCAGAGGATTTCTCTGAAAGAAATCTTTTTAATGTATTAAAACTAACATCATAAAAGCATGATCTCTCTTCTTTTTTTTTTACTTTGAACTAGGGATGTCAGTTGTTACAAAATCCGTGATCGATGATCATTTAAATTAACGATCAATTAATCTATTAATCGCTCATTCTTATAAACGATCCCTTTAAATCTAGGCTACCAGCCTGTGTTGAGGCTACTGAAGAATGAGCCGAATATGCAATGCATTATGATTCTCGCTTAATCGTCACAATGAAATAGGCTAAGCATTCATTTTATAGCTATATAAACTTTAAAAATAAAAAAATAAGACATTTTAAGTAATGCAACATTATATGTAAAAAACCCAAACTAGGCTACAGGCTGAGTAGCCTACGTCAGAGGTGAACATGCGGCACACGCTTCTGTTAAAGGCGCGGCAGTGTTATGTTTCTTATTTGCTCATTTATTTAACTATTTTTAAACATATTTAATAGGCCTTAACTGCCGGCTGATTTTTAAAAACTTATTTAATAACCTACTTCATTTGCATTATGTTTTATCTTAGAAAATAATTCAAAGCAATGCAAATCACCGCACTCTTACAGGTAAATAGGCGCTGAGACTGAAATTATTTCAAACAAGACTCCGCAACAGTGCTGCGCGGGACAGGATTTGATAGTGACTTCGGGTGGTTCGATAGTTTCATGCCGTTATCAGCAGGACTGCATATGTGCATATAATATAAATGGATAAAACCCAAATAAATTATATTTATCTTCACACAGAAGAAACAATGCATTAAGGTCCTTTTAGACGGGAGGTGGATGGAGAACTCACCGCCCACGCGTGACTGTATGCAGTGAAGGCATTTATCCATGTCGGGTTTTTCAGTTGAGCGCGCCGCAGCTTCAGGTCTGATCATCTTCATAAGTGTCACCTCTGTATTTGCTAAAATCTAACACAATGTTGCGCTTTGGGATATGTGTTTATTGTTTGTCTGATAATAGAAACAGTTTCGTTTTAGACATAGGCTATTGCCGACGCGTTGCAGCCATGGCTCCAATATTAGCCTACAAAACTTTCACTGAGCTCAGTAAAATGTTCCTTGATAAGTTATTAATAATCTGTTCAATAATTCGTTAAAGCCAAATGAATGGTAATTTAATATAGGCTAATTAAAAAAAATTATAGCCTATATAGTAAATATAGGCCTAACATATTTTTAAATTAAATACGCCTGTCTGTGTTTATTATTCCATCAAATTAATTTGATCGCAACACCTGTTTTTCCAGAACAGAACATTTGAGCTGGTTTCAGTTCTTTTCATTTTCTTTTTTCTGTAGTTTTATTTTTACAAATAATTTTATTTAATTTGTTTGTTAATTAAATTTTGTTATGTGTGTGTGTGAGTGTGTGTGAAATTGCGAATACATGACTATAATCGCCTTACAATTTTAAATATTATTGTATTTTTTCCTTTAGGAAGGAAAGTCTATTTCAATTCACGCTAAAGATGCGTGGTGCTGAAGTCCGAAAGTGCCCGTCATGTTTTTGCATTTTTAGTTTATTTATTATTAATGATGATGATTAAAAATAATAATGCTATTCGTTTTATTCAATAAAGTAATTAAAACATGTAATATATCTACATTAATGCGAAACAAGCTAAATATTGTCTTTAAAGTCGTCATAGGTCTCAGGTCTCTGCTTGATTTGACTGTCACCTGCCATTTGAGTGGATCTGAAAGCAGGAATTATTATCTCACTGAAATGGGCTTATGAAGGAATAATGTAACGGGGCTCTATTACATTTAACATTTTCCTAAAACCAGAAATTTCCACTACCGATTAAGGTCTCATATCCACAGCTATAAATGTACCAATCGCCTCAGTGATTTGTTTTGCCCTGTTCGAATCTGTAGAAATTGCCTGTCTGAATGCTGACGATTGTTGCATGTAGTGCGCCTGTTTCTACTTTTCGTCTATTTCCAGTTAGTGATTCCGTGATGTGAGTGTAAATGAGTTGACATGTTCAAATATTACAGCTAAAATAGCTTACTGTCATAGCAGATGTCATTGTTTTTTTTATCCACCACTATCTTGCCATAACCCTCATAACTTACAGAGAAACCAAAGTGCTCCCAAACGCCAGACCCGTTGTTGGTTATAGGAGGATTACATTAATGTTACAGGCCATTTAGCGAGCTAGTGCAGCATGTGCCTGACTGGAGTGGTGTTTGGAGGTGGGCGGAGAAGGCAGCATGTTGCCTGTCACGTCATTTGGGATGCCTTGTTCAGCGTTGTTGCACTGAAAACATTATATTCTGTACACCTATTCTCTTTTATCTTTTTAGATATTTATCCGAATTGTTCGGTTTGTAATGCGTACCGAACCGAAAGCCTCGTACCGAACGATTTAATACGAATACGCGTATCGTTACACCCTTAATATATATATATATATATATATATATATATATATATATATATATATATATATATATATATATATATATATATATATATATATATATATATATATATTTATATATATTAGTTAAAAATATATATTTACTATTTTTCCAAGTGTTTATAACTACTACTGTAAGAAAATATCAGCATTCGGTACATACTTTCAGTATTACCTTTGCTTGAAATGAGCCGATCTAATCCTGTTTATATGAAATGAGCCTGATCCCGAGCAGGTTTGAGCTACCAAAACTGTTGCTATGACAACAACTCTCAGAAGAGTTTTGAAGAAAGAAACGATGCTGGATCATGTCAAATCTTCAATAACCAAATCAAGCTAACTGAGTAATCCACATACGAAGAATGGACTCCAGAAGTGCTGGCAAAAACAAAGACAGTTTATTTGCACTGAAGTCAACTAAGGCAGCCTTAGAAAGGATCTACAACTGAGGGAGGAGAAGAGCTCCAAAAATAAAAGATAAAGAAAGAAATCAAATCTGGCCCATGACACTACTTCCCATACACTACAACACATCGTAATACACACTATTTACTACTCTTGAGTACTTTTAAAGGGCTAATTGTCACTCATACTTTGATTAATAGTTACAACAGATACTTTTATTCTACTTGCACTACATTTTTGGGCAAGTAATGGTATTTTTACTTGAGTACGATTTTTCAGTACTCCTTCCGCACTGTGTCTATAACATGAAGGCTGGGAAAAAAAATGAACGGAAACTACTAAATCATACACTCTTAGAAATAATAGTACAAACATTTGTCACTGGGATGCTACCTTTTCAAAAAAAACCTTTTTCTGTCCTTACAAGTACATACTAATACCTAAAAACTACAACTGTGTAACTCACAGTACCACAGTACCAATGTCCACATGTACAGTACAAAAGTAAACACATTGAAAGTCTTTGCAACTTCTGTTTTTTTAACATTCATTTTAAAATGCATATGTTTTTTTATTTTGGTTTTGGCATCGACACTACTCCAGCATCTTTGACCTGTGAAAACTGAACATTTTAATAATGTTAATAATGTTAAAGCATTTTAGTTTGGAAACACTGGTGTTAAGGTTGTAACATAGGGTCATTCTGAAAACATAGCCCTATATATGTTTCTGGAGATCGTGAATTAAGTAGCCAGAAGTACGTATGGCTGCATTTTGCCGTTAAAACCAACACTACGGGGCGGTATGACTCCATTCCTTTTCGTGCTTACCAGCTGACCACTTACGTCCATATGGTCTGCTATCCTGCTTTTACCAGTTTGTACAGTTAGCTTGCCATGTATATTGGCGGACTTGAGATGCAGAGAAGAGTTGACCACATCAAGGGGGTTTGAGTCTGGCAAAGACCGGTTCCAGAAATTGGGTAAGACAAAAACAGAGGCCAAAAAATAAAATAAATAAGTAAATAACAAGGTGAGATTGTGGTAAAAATCAGGCAAGGGCTTTTATTTTTTCTAGATTGCCGTTTAAAATGGTTGGATTTAGGGAAGTGGGTGGGCTGGTCTGTCGATCAGTCAGTCAGTCAGTCAGTTGACAGCGGCCTCTGGTGGATTTACGTGAGAACAGCAGGTGCGAATGGCACTCACAAGAGAAATTATCTGAAAAAGCGTACACAGCGGCCTCTGTTGGATTTATAAAAACAAAAACTGCAAAAAAACGTATCTCCTGGGCTGTATTTCGCCATCTCCAGAAATGTATATAGCGGTACATTTTCAGAATGAGCCTGGGTTGTATATTTAAGTATAGACAGACTGACATACTGCATAGACTTTGATCAACAATGGTTCTCAGAATGGTTCTCAGTTCTTTGTCTTTTGGAATATTGTGTATCATTTCCTGATTCATTAATCAGAATCAGAATCAGAAAGAGCTTTATTGCCAGGTATGTTCACACATACGAGGAATTTGTTTTCGTGACAGAGCTTCTACAGTGCAACAGAATTACAGAGACAGGACTAAAAAACAGATAATAAATATATTTTAAAAAGTGAATGCAAATATACAAAATGACAAGTGTATGTACAGCTATATTACTATATACAACATAATATGTGCAGCTGTTATGTGCAAATTGGCATGTAAAGTGTGTTGTTAAATAAGTGTATGTGTGTATAAAAAGTGTATAGCAGGTAGTGATGTTGGTTCCACAATTACTATCATCAAGTGTTCATGAGATGGATTGCCTGAGGGAAGAAACTGTTTCTGTGTCGGGCTGTTCTGGTGCGCTGTGCTCTGTAGCGTCGACCAGAAGGTAAAAGTTCAAACAGGCAGTGTGCTGGGTGTGAGGGGTCCAGAGTGATTTTGGCAGCCCTTCTGCTCGCTCTGGATAAGTACAGTTCTTGGAGAGTAGGGGGGGTTGTACCAATGATTCGCTCAGCAGTCCGAACTATTCGACGTAGTCTTCGGAGGTCGGATTTGGTAGCTGAGCTAAACCAGACAGTTATTGATGTGCAGATGACTGATTCAATGATGGTGGTGTAGAACTGTTTCAGCAGCTCCTTTGGGAGGTTGAACTTCCTCAGCTGACGAAGAAAGTACAGCCTCTGTTGAGCTTTTTTGACAATGGAGTCAATGTGAGTGTCCCTCTTCAGGTCCTGAGAGATGGTGGTGCCCAGGAACCTGAATGACTCCACTGCTGCCACAATGCTGTCCATGATGCTCAGTGGGGGGAGAGCAGGGGGGTTTCTCCTGAAGTCCACTATCATCTCCACTGTTTTGAGCATGTTCAGCTCCTTAACCTCCTACTCCTTAACCTCCTGTCTGTAAGCAGATTCGTCACCGTCCTGAATGAGGCCGATAAATGTGGTGTCATCTGCAAACTTTAGGAGCTTGACAGAGGAGTCTTTTGAAGTGCAGTCATTCGTGTACAGGGAGAAGAGCAGTGGGGAGAGGACACACCCCTAGGGGGCGCCAGTGCTGATTGTGCGGGTACTGGATGAGAATTTTCCCAGCTTCACCAGCTGCTGCCTGTCCGTTAGGAAGCTGTTGATCCACTGACAGACAGAGGTGAGCACGGAGAGCTCAGTTAATTTGGGCAGGAGAAGTTTTGGGATGATAGTGTTAAAAGCCGAGCTGAAGTCAACAAACAAGATCCTCACATAGGTCCCCGGTCTGTCTAGGTGTTGCAGAACATAATGCAGTCCCATATTGACTGCATCATCCACAGACCTGTTTGCTCTGTAGGCAAACTGAAGAGAATCCAGTGAGGGTTCAGTGATGTCCTTCAGGTGGGCCAGCACCAGTTTTTCAAAAGACTTCATGACAACAGATGTCAGCGCCACCGGTCTGTAGTCATTTAGTCCTGTGAGTTTGGGTTTCTTTGGTATGTAAATGATGATGGAGCATTTGAAGCGGGAGGGCACTTCACACAGCTCCAGTGATCTGTTGAAGATCAGGGTGAAGATGGGGGCCAATTGGTCAGCACATGATTTTAAACGGGCTGGTGTTATAAGAACTGGGCCTGGTGCTTTTTTCCTCTTTTGTTTCCGGAAGACCTGGCGCACATCATCTTCACTGAACTGAAGTGCAGGTATGGGGGAGGCTGGGGGTGGTGGAGGTGATAATGGTGATGTAAACAGCAGTTCAGAGTGGGTGTGGGGGGTTTTCTTAAACCGGCAGTAAAACTCATTCAGGTCGTTTGCAAGTCGTTGGTTGTCTACAGTGCTGGGGGATGGTGTTTTATAGTTTGTAACGGTTTTCAAACTTTTCCACACAGATGCTGAGTCGCTGAAAGAGAACTGACTCCTTAGTTTCTCAGAATAGTTCCTTTTTGCGACTCTGATCTCCTTTTCCATTGTGTATTTGGCCTGCTTATACAAGGCCCTCTCCCCATTCCTGTAAGCAGCCTCCTTGGCCTGGCATAGCTGTCTGAGTTTACCGAGAACCATGGTTTGTCATTGTTGTATGCAAGTTGAGTCCTGGTAGGAATGCACACATCTTCACAAAAACTGATATAAGATGTTACAGTCTCCGTGAGCTCAGCTAAATAATTTGCAGCAGCTTCAAAGACACTCCAATCTGTGAGATCAAAACAGGCTTGTAGATCTCGCTCTGTTTCATTAGTCCATCTTTTCACAGATCTTAATACAGGTTTGGCTGTTTTTAGTTTCTGCCTGTAGGTTGGTATTAGATGAATCAAACAGTGGTCAGAGTGCCCCAAAGCTGCTCGTTGGACAGAGCGGTATGCATCCTTTATTGTGGTATAGCAGTGATCCAATATGTTACTGTCTCTTGTGGGACATGTAACATGTAATCCCCCAATGACTATGATACATGTGACTGTTACACATCTAGTAGACTGCAAGTATGGACGTCGGCAAAATGTGGGCATGGCCAGTAAGCATAAATGGTCATGTATCATGCATTTCAGGATGAAAATAGTTTTTCTAAAATGCAATCAAAACGTCTGTCTGGACGAATGCCGTTTTAGAGATAAAAAAGCCTGAGATAAAAATAAATAACTTACAGTTGTTTGTGACAACCAGTCTATGAATTATTTACACTATTAAACAACTGAAATAAAGAAGATGACCTAATAAAATCTATTCTTAAAGATGCATTAGTGAAGCGAGTCTTAAGTATGTTTTTTTTCCCCCATATACTCTAAACTGGTCCTCTGCTTATAACCCATCAAAGTACACACATACATACTGAGTGAGAAGTGAGAGCATACACACAAACACACACATCGAGCATACACCCAGAGCAAGTGGACATTTTAAAAGTGGGGCAGACAGCTGCATGAAATCTAAAAGTTTACATTCTTAATCACTTGTTTCTAAATTATCTGTCACTAAAAGTGAGGGGACGTATCCCCCGTCCCCCCTGGTTGCTATGCCCCTGACCCAGAGCTAATGCTTCCAGCACCCAGAAAACAAATAGTATTTAGGTGCCTTGTTTAAGGGCACCTCAGCTGGGTAAAGAAGATGGAGTGCTAATCAAAACAGCCAGTTAAATGTTGTTTGCTAGTTTCAGCTTGACCCAAGGGTCGTTTTGACGTTTTTCACCACGCTGTTTAAATAGCAAATGCATTTGCGCTCATATGTTGACCACACTTGTTATTACTGTTCATTTATTCGTTTTCTGGAAATTAGAACTCAATTTAGAAATAGTTTTGAAACAAATCTTTGCACTTAACAAACAAAATTAATTATGTAGGCTAATGGATGTCTGTGCGTACAACACGTTTCCTTATCTACGAAAGAGAGTGAAAGTGAAAGTAAAGAATGAGGAGGCTCATCTCTCAATCTCACACTGCAGATGGTCTGTTTAACTGTTTTCTCGCTAGTGAAGTGCTGTTATTCCACTTACAAAGTCCGCCATGTAAATAGCAAATGCGCTGTGGCACGACGCAACTGACTCTTAAAGGGAATGAGAGATGAGACTCTGATTGGTTTATTCTCAAAACACACCTATAACTCATTAAGAGAATAAGCTTAACCCTGTTAGATCATGCGCCGCAGCGCAAAACGGAATTTTCCGTCCTTAAAATAGCAAAAGTGGATTCTGACATGCCCTTAATGCTTTTGCGCCCTGCCTTTTGGACTTTGTGCCTAGATCATTAAAATAGGGCCCATAGTGTTTGAACTAGATTGATAGTGGTTGAACTAGGTATTGCAGTCAAAATTCAAAACATTAGAGAATGGTTTTTCCCCCCGAACCCCCCTCCTCCGACTGGACGCACATACAGGTTGCCAGATAGAGGAACATGCGTGCCTGACAATAAGATCAAATCCTTCACTGTAAACTGCTAATGTTTACATTTGTAATATTTATATTATGTGCTAATTAAAAAACACCTTTTTATAACTCTAAATATGTGACTTATTCGGAAACTGCTCCTGTCCTCTGGAGGTTTTCATTTGCACTCACATATATTGAGGCAGCCTTTATGACTAAAATGAAATATGCTACAGTATGTTTTCCATTGAGGCAAACTGGGTTTGTAAGTGATTACAAGACATGCGGAGCGATTACAAGTTACAACGCACGATTAAACACATACTTTGCAAACTACAGAAAATGAGGCAACAATTTTAATGACACTTATATGTTATGATCCGGAAGAAGAACAAACTGGTCCATATGAACTGTAACAGTTACTGACAATGTCCCTGTCAAAGTCTGACAAAGTCTCATACATAGTAGTCTATGCTGCTCCTTTCATTTAATAGTAAAATGCTGATGAATCCCATGTTGCAGCATAGGTTATTGTATTAAAAATCTGAAAAATGACAGAAACAAACACAGCACTAGGTTTGCTATATTGTTGTGAAAACCAAATCCAGTATTACATATTTGGTGATGTACCGTATCAACGTTGAATCATTCAGGCTAAAGATCCGAACCCAAAATGATTCATTTATTCGATGATTCGACTATTTTGTTAAAGAAGCAATAGTTTTAAACACGGTGTACTTTCAGATTTAAACCGCTGGATGTTTTCATTCACTTAGTGCTGTGTTACACACCGCAAGGACGCCCATTTTCAAAAACCCATAATACAGTAGGGGCTCTTTAAATAAGGAAAAGATTCACGCAGCTTCTCCTTGCACAGTACAGTAAATTCCGTTTTTACTTTTGATATTTGGCGCCAGTTTATTAGGAAGTGACGATTTTGATCTATTTGACTCATTGGATGGAAAACGCTGTTTTATTCGCACACCTTTTATGCAATATTCCAGTTTTGCGTATAAATTTAATTTCCATCTTGGGATGGAAACATAATTAATGACATCCTATATATTATTATTTTTTCCCTGCAATAGAAAACATATTCTGAAGAACACAAAAGAAACGTAGGTAGAAATGTAAAACTATAATTACTTTAACCATTCAATACATGCAAACCTTTTTTGTACATATCTGAGATCTACTGAATAACTAAGGCTAAATAAAACCACATTTCACATCCTACTTACTTCCTCTGTCGCAATCAGAGCATTCAGACTTTCTGAATCTTATGTTACCAATATAAACATTGTTTAGTTCCTTGATGAGAAGCTTGTTGACAGCATGGAAGTATATAAGAGATAGATAGTGATGATAGGATATGAACAGAATCCCTCATTTAAGCGTCATGTGTGGCAGATGCTATCTGTGCGGGGAGCAAATACACTCAGAAACCACAGTCATGACTAAGCCGATATCAGCTATTCACACTGCGAGGAAGTGAGATGTCAGAGTAACCCACAAAAACTCCATCATTTTCTTATTTTCTGTTAACCTGTAGGTATTTCCTTTTGACCATGATGACACAGATAAACAAAGGTGATGTATGTGGAGCGCAAAAGGATTTCTGCTGCTGTAGAAGTTTCAGCGAGTGGGTTTTGTGGCCTGGTTCATTTTTCAGGTTTTATTTTCTATGTTTTGTTTATTCTCAGGCTTACTTTTAGTGAGAGGTGGTTTCTTCGTAAAGCTGCTTTGGAACAATTTTTGTTATGGAAAGTTGTCCACAAATGAATTAACTGGAAATTACTTTTTGAGTCTACTACACTGAAAAAAAAAATGTTGCAAGCAATTTATGGGCTGAAATTAAACAAACAAATTCAATTTAGCAACGTTCAACTTAATTTTTTTGTTTAAATTCAGACCAAAAAATTTTTTTTAACCATTTATCTTTAAAAAAAAAAATGTGAATCCAAGGAATCATCTCTGAATATTTTTTTTTTCCAGTGCATCTCTACTTAAAGTGAATCTTTTTTATTTATGCATCTGCATGACTCTTTGAAAAAAGTGTTCATTTTCTAAAATAATAATTAATTCCATATAAATGCTCAATTGTTTATTAATGTAATACTGTATGTATTACATTGTAATACACAAGTGGCGTCGTTACAAACATAGTTCGTTGAATTGGTGTTTAACAAATCCATCATTCCATTGAACATTTGTAAACTGCTAGGGGTGTGAACCTACACTGGTCTCACGGTTCGGTTCGGTTACGATTATAATGCCATTGATTCGGTTCAATTCGATATCTTGGTGCATCACGGTGCATTGACAATGTTTTCCATACATAATCAGATTTTTTCTTCACAACACAAGAAAAAAATTGTATTAAAATCTCTAAATATATTTATATTTATATATTATTTGTAATTCAATTTTGTCCTTTAATACAAGCAGTCAGATATATGAACTGTACCTGAATGTTTTAGACAAAACTCCAACACATGCACAGAAGACAACATGAGCATTTATAGCAAATAAACTAATGTAAATATTATCCCGCTTGCTTTTTGAGCGCTGGCAAGCGAATTACTATACTCCTATGATTGTTCATTGCCTTCACCCGCTCAACAGAAAGGGCTGCGAATGGCTTTGAAAATGAAAGCGCTGTTCACCGATGAGTGAAGCGGGAAGAATAGCCATGGTTACAGTCTATAATATGCGGTTATCACAGGTAATCCATAATAGACACAGTGGAGAAAACTTGCACCACAGGCACGCTCATGTCTGGATTCACAAGTATCGCTTTAACAGCCAAGAGGAGAGGAAAAGTTACCTTACGAACACCCCAGCGGGTCAAATGTCCAAAGTAAGAAAAAGAGGCAGAGATTGAGTTTTACAGCATTTTTTATCTAGTATTGAAATAGCAGCTTGTGCTGTACCTTCTTCAGTGTCAGTGAAAGACTGTCCAGCAAAGTCACAAGCAATGAATTGTGCACAATTATCTGCACCTATCAGATAAATGACATCAGTATGTAATAACCGGTTATTAATTAATTTTGACACCCCTTCAAACTGCATTGCAAACTAGTACGCTTACAACCACAACCCTAGAACTGTAGTTAAGGCTCATACACACCGGGACGCTTTTCATTTGCGTTTATCATCAGCGTTTTTCAAGATGTTTTTCCGGATTCAAACCCAAGCGATTTTCACAGGCGTCGAGTAGTAGAGTATGCACAATCACTCCTTGACTTTAGATGGTGCTACATAACTTTAAGCTTCTGACACCCGCTTGTAACACAGAAGAAGAAGACAAAGTCAACACGCTTGTTGTTATGGATGGTTCAAGTAACAGCTCCAGCTCTAGCGATGAAGAAATTATTATTGTTCACCAGTGCAATAAGCAGCTCCACGTTCATATCGCCTCTGGGCATCTTCTTCAGTATGCGCTCGCATTGACAGTTTTGCGCTTTAGCGCCTCCAAGTGCTGTTTACTGTAACTTCAGCAGCTCCGTGCATGTGAACAAAAGTGCCAATCTGATTGGTGGAGAAGGTTTTGATGTGGCGCGTCAAAACAAAAAACGAACGAGGCGTTTTTTTTTAAATGACCTGCCGTTTTGCTCGTTGGTGTGCACGACCACATTGGCGCCCTGTATTTAGTCTTGAGGCGTTAAACGTCGATGGAAAACGCGAGCAAAAAACGTCTCTGTGTGCACAGGCCTTTAGAAGCATAGTTCCTAGATGTTTTCTATTACCAGTCACCCCTCCTATGTCCTATTCATTTCAAACGTTCTAACATTTAAACTTGGAATGATAAAAAAAACATTAAAATCATCTTTCTTAATTTTCTTAGTATTTTTTACAGTTCAGTTTTAGCTATCTTGAGATTGACAATTGCGTTCCCTTCGCAGTGCTCTTTGAAATCATTTATGCCATTTTAAACGAAGCCGACCTATTATTTAAAAGCACAACACTTGTAAAAACAAATTATACAGTAGCATACGTTAATGCTTTTAATTTATAGTAGGTTATTTATTAAGAAATGTATTTGTGCTGTAGGTCTATATGACATGGGCCTTTTGGTTAGAACATTTCAGCAGTGGTTTGAATGTGTCAAATTGTAAAAGTAGACAGTAATATTAAATTAGTAATAATAATAATAATTATAATTAATATTAATTAGGATAGGGCAACGCAGTGGCGCAGTAGGTAGTGCTGTTGCCTCACAGCAAGAACGTCGCTGGGTCGCAGGTTCGAACCTCGGCTAGGCTGGGTCAGTTGGCGTTTCTGTGTGGAGTTTGCATGTTCTCCCTGCGTTCGCGTGGGTTTCCTCCGGGTGCTCCGGTTTCCCCCACAGTCCAAAGACATGCAGTACAGGTGAATTGGGTAAGCTAAAATTGTCCGTAGTGTATGAGTGTGAATGAGTGTGTGGATGTTCCCAGAGATGGGTTGCGGCTGGAAGGGCATCCGCTGCGTAAAATCGTGCTGGATAAGTTGGCGGTTCATTCCGCTGTGGCGACCCCGCAAGGGACAAAGCCGACAAGAAAATGAATGAATTAATTAGGATTTATTTTCTTTTCTTAATAAATAGTCTACTGTAAATTACAACCATTAGCTTAACCCGATTTATATGATTTATATATGGGATTAGAATACGTGTGAACTAAGTGATTTTATGTTTTAGAATAAAATATGGCATATTCTCAATAATATTTTTAAAGGAAATATAAGCCCTATATGTGCCTTTTAAATATATTTCAATTAATATGGAAAACGAGTGCATGTTTTTACTAAAACTAAAAATTAAAAATACGTGTGCATGTAAAACAATAATTTGCAATATTTGTAAAACAAAAAGTATGGGGTTTTTCTCTAAAGAAGTTGCTACTCCACCCTGTTTAGAGCATCATTATGGATGTTTTACAATATAACTAACGTGGTTCAAATGATGGATCTGCAACAAGGCAACTACGGTTTTGAGAAACACTCGTCACTACGTCATTCATTTTCCCTAACGACGCATCGCTACTATGATAGCTCAGCCACGAGTTATGTCATTGTTTGGGAAATGCTCCCCAGAACAGTTTAAGATTTTCTTATTTATCAAACACACTTATTTTAACAACACAGAGAGACAAGTAAAGAACAACAGAAAATGAACATTAAATTCACAAAAATATTTTTTTGCAAATATTTTGTTTGATTTATAATTTCATTTTGTTAATGTTAAGCTAGTTTAAACGTAGATACTGTTGTATGGATAAAACTGTATTCTGATGACAATAGAGTTTTTTTTCAAAATGCCTACACACACTTCTTTTAAAACTTTATTAACTTTTCTAAAATGTCTTAAGTCACACATATATATATATATATATATATAGTAAGAATATCCAACAATATATTGTATGATTCAAAATGATAGATTTTTGTTTAATGCCAACCACAAACAGTCAAACTGATCTTTTTACCATTAATAATACGAATTGAATAAATGCTGTTTGAGAATCGACGGCCGTTACTTTTCACTGGCAAATGTTTTTTTATTTGAACAGGCCCTCTCTTAACAAACTCACAGTGCTCATCTGGCAACTGTTTCAAGATCTGCGTTTCATTGTTTCTACTTTTTTCCCCCAAAATGTTCTCAAAATTCTCACTCTTGCACACTCTACCTGACAGACTGGCATAGTGCTGCCAACTCAATGAATAGTTACTAGATGATGTCATACGTCAATTTGCATATTACGTTTCTGTTTAACAGCCTATGGTTAAAGGGGTACTTGTACAGTATTTGCACTATGCTTTATATATGCTTGTCAATGTAATGTAATGTGTATTTATATAGCACATTTACTGTGTATGGCTATACACCCAAAGCGCTTCACAATCATGGGGGGGGGGGGGGTGGGGGGGTGGGTGATGCGGCAGCAGCCACAAGACAGCGTTGCCAGTGCGCTTACCACACACCAGCTATAGAGGGAGTGGAGAGACAGTGATGGAGCCAATTCAGTGGATGGGGATGATTGGGAGGCCATGATGGTCAGGACAGATGGAGGAAATTTGGCCAGGACACCGGGGTTACACCCCTACTCTTTTACAAGAAGTGCCATGGAATTTTTAATGACCACAGAGAATCAGGACCTTGGTTTAACGTCCCATCCGAAAGGCGGTGCTCACTGACAGTATGGTGTCCCGTTCACTTTACTGGGGCATAAGGACCCACACAGACAGCAGGTTGAGTGAGCCCTGCTGGCCTCACTAACACCACTGTCAACAACAACCTAGTTTTTCCATGTGGTCTCCCATACAGGTATGGCCCGTTTCTACTGAGTGGTACGGTACAGTTTGGTACGCTTTTATGGCCGTTTCCACTGTCAAAAGGTACCAAAAAGCGAACTGTACTGTACCACTTTTTAGGTACACTTTTAAAAGGGTACCTAGCACAACAAAAGGGTACCAATAGGCGGAGCCAGACATGCAGCTGAACACTATTGGTTTACAGAGATATATCACTAGCTCGTGTACTTGCAGGAGAATGAAAACAAAGGAACTGGCATCTTTACATACACAGCCGAGACATTTTGTCATAATAATATATGCCTATAATAACAAGCTATGGTCGACCCAAGCTCAAACAGACCATTTGAAACTTGAAGAACAGCCACAAGGCCAAAACAACAACAGGACATGGCAGATTTTGTTCAGAACAAAATCTGCCTTGTCCTGTTGTTGTTTTTACGAGGCCGTCTAAAGCGTGAGCGGTTTCACTTTCTCCAGAGAGCTCACGATCGCTCACATGCACGTCTATATTTAAAATAACGAACTTCTTGAGCTGATGATAATAACGTGCTTGTAATTATTGAAATACTTCTGACATCCAATCCTTTCCAAAGTGGACAAATGCGAGAGTGAAGCATGAAAAAACAAAAGAGATGCCGGAAAAAGCAACCTAAAACATGAACAAAATGCCATGTTTAACTATTATCATCATTTTTTGGACTATTATGAACTGGGAATGATGGAATTACTTTCTAACAAGAGATTACATATGCTGGTGAAGATTAAAGACACAGATGAGAGGTTTGCACAGACTGGGCTATATTTTGCGTGTTGTTTTTGAA
The DNA here is from genome assembly GCA_903798195.1 of Danio kyathit. NCBI lineage: Eukaryota > Metazoa > Chordata > Actinopteri > Cypriniformes > Danionidae > Danio > Danio kyathit. The sequence goes on along the minus strand of LR812533.1, from coordinate 15,812,777 downwards.
CCCAAATAAGGACTAAATGTATGCTGTGTGTAGTTTTTCTGTAATTGGTAACATATCGAAGACTGTAAGTGTCAGGACTCCTGGCTGATCAGCTGGTTCTATCTGTTTGGTTTGTTTGTATTAGCCACATGTTCCTTTTGTTTGTGCTCCTGATTGTTTCTCTCCACCTCCTCATTCTCATTCATTTAGTTGATTTGTTTCACCTGTCTTTGCTCATTTTCTCCTCATTAGCTCCCCTATTTATTCTCTTTGTTTGTGCTGTTCTGTGCCAGATTGTTGTTTGCTTCTAACCCTGCAACATCAGATATAGGTGAACTGAATGTTTTTTAGTTAATGGTTTTCTGTTTGACTCCAGGACTCTCTCCCTACCTTCCCAGCGTTTCTGTGTAGTCCCCGGCTTGCCCGAAGTCTTTGCTCTTGTGCTGCCTGAATTTATGATCTTCTGGACACTGGCCTGGTTCTGACCATTACACCTGCCTCTGTTTCTGCTGGCCAGTCTATTTTTTTGTTCCTGGTTATTTCCAGTCATTCTTCCCCCAACTATCCCTGCAAAGTCTGCAAGTATTCTATTTTGACATTTTGCTCATTTTTTTTGGACTAAATAGTTTTTTGTTTTTTCTATTAGACTGAGAAGACTGCTTGCTGAAGAGAATTTTGTTTCCCATTTGTTGAACGGTATTTTTGTGTCCTTTTTTTTTCCTCCTAAGACTGAGGCATTGCCCTTTAGAAGAATTTTTTTTTCCATTTTTTTGCTTGTGGACTGATCAGTCTGATTTTTTGCCTTCTATAATAAATTATTGTCTTCACCTGCTTTTGGGTTTTTTTCTGTTTACTGGCCTTGACAGTAAGGGTCTGTATGTGTTCATATATGTTGCATTTATTTATTTTATATAATTGCAGACGTTACAGTAGGCTATTTCATCGATTTGGTACCCTTTTTGCAGTGAAAACGCAAGCCTGATAAATGTGACCTTTACCATAACGTACTGCACCACTCAGTGGAAAATGACCAGGCTCAGCCCTGCTCAGCTTCAGTGACCCCACCGGTCTTTGGCTGCAAGGTGATATGGCTGTGGTGTTGTTTGAATACACTCAATTTAGATGTGTAGTGAATTTGCAGTAATCTCTCAGACATAGTAAACTCAGACAAGTTCAGTAACTGGTGTCACTAAAATCACCGTGATCACCTTTGCTTTGTTTTGTTTGATATTTTCTGTATGCCGCCTGCCTCGTGACCATCTGCCTGTTATTACGACTACGACTCTGGATTGCCCATATATATCTGTTTGCACCCATGTTGACCATTGCTTGACTGACTTCCTTAATAAACCTGCAACTGGATCCGAACTCTGTTGTCAGTGTCACATCCGCTGGTTACACAAACAATTTATATGGGTTGAATAATTTAAACAAACAAATTAAATTTAGTAATGTTCAACTTAATTTGTTTGTTTAAATTCACCCCAAATAAATTGTTTTCAACCACTTAACCTAAAAAAAATAAATAAATAAATAAAAAAAAAAATTCAAATACGTTTTTTCAGTGTGCTAAGACATTTGCCCACAGTATGCAGAGGAATAATCTGCTCTCAAGGCAGCAGATGTGAGAGATGGCTGTATGGTACTGGGCCACCTGTGAGTGCTCTGATGCGGGGAAGAGGCCGACGACAGATTTTACAACATGCAATAGAAAATTTATAAAAGAGCCATATGATTAATACAGGCTTGTTGGAATTGGTCGGGGGCCCTTACTTCCCTGGGGCCTTAAGCGGCTGCTTACCTCGCTTATTGGTTAACTCTCTACTGCACGCATTATAATAGATCTATAAAAAAAAATAGTTGACTGTTTTTCTTTTCCTAAAATGGCTTATCTTGAAGTGCTGTAAAAAAAAAAATAATGGAAAATTTTCTTTTTTTAAGTATTTTATGATATGTTGCCATATGGCAACAACATCCAACAGTGGATGTAACTTGGAAATTTCTAATTTAGAACTTTCCTTATAATTAATATTATACACAGAACTTCTAAATGACACCTTATACTGTACATACTTTCCAATAACTGATATTGCAACAGTTTTCATTTATTCCATTCTTTTTTGCTGAATATTATTGAAAACAAACATAATATTGTAATATCATCTGTACAACATACAGTCAATATAAATATTTTCTCCAGTAAATATTATAACAAACATATAACAAGTCAAGTATATCCAGATGCATCAGAATAATGTTGCTACTAGTTAACAATGTTTATATATTATACTATATACTATACTACGCCTGTCTTATCTACCTCTGAGCTAACTTACCTGAATTATCTGCATCACTGCTCTTATCAAATGTGAAATCTGCATCAGTCTCATGGTCACTAAAACCCACTCATCCTCAATTTCATTTGCAGGAAGAGCCAGTTCTGTCCTTTTCTTCTTTCACTTACCACAGAGCATGGTGGTGTTCGCTAAAACATTGTTCTCTGTATTCATATCTATTCAAAAGTAGTATTGCCACAAAAACTAGATTTTGTCCATAATCCAAATGCCATTACCATATGACTAATCCACATTATATAACTAGCATTCATGTTGTTATTGTTGTTTGTGTTCTACGCAATAAATTAAAAGATTTTATTATCTCAGTGTGAAGTATTTTCTTAGTGTAAAGCAGTTAATTTTCTCTTCTCAAAAAGTATGGGGTGTTTGCAGCAAACATGCCAGCCTGTGGTAAAAATACTTTTTGGTATGTCTGTGTGTAAGATGAGAATCCTGCACAGGAAACTGCTATGAAATAACTGATTATGTAGAATAACTGAATATGTAAAGCACTGATTATATATGTTAAATAATCATATGAAGCTATATGTGTCAGAAGCTAGAGTGAATAACATATTATGACTTTATTATGCTATCATGACAATGTAATCACTTAGTTCTTTTGAATCTATGCTCTGGTGTCAAAACAGTTGCAGACATAGACCTGTGACATCTCTGGTGATCTTAGCAAGCTGGCTGAGAGCCAAAAATAACAGAACCACCTAGAGTCCAAGGATGGTCAGGAGTTAAAATGAGACACCTAGGGGTGTGTCAAAGAATCTGTATAAAGATTGTGGAAAACACAGAAAAGGTCGGCAATTACGACAAATATAAGAAGGTCGTCAAATACGACATAAACAGGCAGGAGCTGAACTAAACTGTGTCTTTTATTGATGGCGGTCTACACATGAACTGCCCAAGAAACAGCACAACAACGTCACCACCAGATACAGGTCATGTATAATATTACACCGTGCAACAATTGTTACAACTTAAAAGTTCACCGCTGACCTTGCTATCTAGCTAACCTATTTCAATATTGCACGTTCCACTATTGGACAGTGTTGCCATTTGGCAACGCATGCGTTTGATCGATTTACAAAAAAACTAATTTAATAAAAAAATAAATAAATTTGACTTGTGAATATGTCATCACAACTTACCGGAGGTGATGTTTCTGGTTTTCTGTGGATCTGACATAATTTGATCCTTTGTTTTGATTGACATTTACATTTTCATTCAGCAACTACTCACAATATACGCCAGTCTGTCAGAAATCGCCACAGAAAAACACTGCATGTCATGTGACTTAACCAAAGCTCATCATTGGCTAAGCTAAGATCTTCTCTTTCCAACAAAAAAATTAGAACGTTGGTCTTAAAGAAACAGTGGCAGGGAAATGAACATAAATAACATGTTGCCATATGGCAACACCATGCGGTAGAGGGTTAAGTCCACCCCTGAGTCCAGAACACCTTGCTAGGTAGGCATCCAGCAGGCATCTGAAACAGATGCCCAAGTCACCTTAACTGGCTTCTCTCGGTGTGGAGGAGCGGTGACAGTGAGCAGTGATAAAAGCAGCTGAAATTACTTGCCCTTGCAGGGTGACAGCGCTTCTCACCCTATCTCTAAGGGTGCACCCTGCCAAGAAAAGTCATTTCAGCCACTTGCACCAGAGGTCTTGTCTTTGTCCACTAGTAATACTGAGAATTGATACCTAAACTAAAAAGTGTTACCGTTATTTTAAACCTATAATTTAAATTTAGCAATTGCACTGTTGTGTTCTATGTAAGCTGGAGTTATGTGACTTATGTGAGAAAGCGATTTGCTATTGAGATGAGAAAGCAGTCATTCTACAAATGACTGTAAGCTCAAGACATTTACAGTGAACAAAAGTATTTGTGTCAATTCTCGTGTTGTATTGGAGTATTGGATCAAACAGAGGAGTTTACTTGAAAAATATTAATGAACAATTACTATGGTAGCACAAACTAATTCTGAAGCAATACACACATGTCTCCAAAATCTGCTTTTTTTTTTCTACAACCCAACTTCCAATCACATCATCTTAATTTTACGTAAGTATCTGTGACGGTGTGTTGAATCAGAATACAAACTGAAAAGCATTGTTTGTTTCCTTCTCTATATAAAGAAGGAGGTCAATGATTGTGGTCGTTCTGTTCTCTCATTCACTCAGTACATTGCATCACATAGTCCTATGACTCTACGGAAATAATGAGTAATGCTTTAGGACAACCTTCTAGTTCTTGGTTCGGAAGATACATGTATCTAGTACTTCGCCTGCGCAAAAAAGTTTCATGGATTCTCCACAGCTTATATTATCTCTATTCGTGATTAGCAACGGAATACAGAAGTGACATGGTTTACTGCTAGATGAAGTCAAGAGCACATCCTGTCATTTTATTACGCAAACAGAAACACAGGGTTTCCACTATAGGAAGTGTTGGTTTTTCCCTATATCATTAGAATTTGTGTATTTAAATTGGGATTTCACGCAGTATATTCCTGCCGCAACATTTGCATCTGATCTTCGTACAGATTACATGCAAACTCATTGTTTCCTGTTTGGCACCCTGAAACACACTAAAGTATACAAAACCAAAGTGAGCTAAAAAATAAGTGTACTTAATTTAAAAAAGAAAAAAGCCTCTTTTGACTTGGGCCAGTGATCAACATAGTGAAACACCAACACCCTGAAAAGCAGCTGTATTGTTAGGGGTGTAATGAATTCCTTCTGACTTTGAAAAGTAACACTATGAGTCTGTACACATACAGTACATCATTGTAATAAAGTTCACAGCCACCTGGCCGCCGGGAAGAAGGAGGCGGAAAACCAACGAAGTTTTAAAATATTTATTAATAAAAGGGACAGCAGCTCACGGAGACTGCCGTCTAAACCAAAACAAACGGACTGCAGCTCCTCACGGAGACTGCCGTCAAACTGAAAACAAAAGTAAAACAATACAGTATGTCCGGGCCCGGTCCTCTCCCGTCCTCCTCTGCCATCTTTCCTCCTCTTACAGTCCAGAGCTCCTTCCGTGGGACTCAAGGCAGGTGTGCGCCACAGGTGTTTCTCATCTGTGGCGGGCCTCGTTTCGTTCCCACGGCTCTCGGCCACGCCCCCTCGCCACAATCATTAACTGGGTTTTCCATCCTAACCTGAAACAAATCTTTTTAAAATTAAAAAAAAAAAAAAAAAAGGAAAGCAATACCAAACATGAATTAGGAGTGTTTCCATCAAGTTGTTAGAGTGGCTGGCTATAGTATCATAACCTACCCAGTGATAAACCTGTTACCTATCACTCACTTTTGGGGTTTTACACCTACCTAACTTTAAATAGTAACAGTTCCTGACTCCAGTAAGCTACAAACACAAATTAGGTATCATTGGGAAGAAGACACCTTGAGCTTTACTTGTTTTTCGATATACAAACACTGGAAAATATTAATGTAAAGTCCTAAAAAAATATGCCTTGAAAGCCAAGTGTTCCATGAGTCTATATTTCAAATTTAAATAAGATAGCATGCAAAATTAGATTACTGTAAAAAGTTTTCCGAGACTATATCAGTGTTCTTCTTTCTCTCACCGTCAGAGGCACTTTCTCAAAAATGACCATCCCAAACTAAAACATTAACAGTTGCTGAATAATTTGGTCTAAATTCACAGTTCATGTCTCTTTGGACCTACCTTGATCAAATGACATAAGAAAATACATTAAAAAATGTTTAAAAAAAGCTAATTGATTTAATGTCAGATTCATTTGACATCCACGCATTAATGCCCTTTTGACAACCAAACTAATGACACAAAATTATTATGATTTAAATTATAATTTTTGCTTATTTGTTTATTCCTTCATTTTAGTTTCTTTATCTTCAAAAATGTTTAAAAGTAATGTCAATTTTTTTGCTTACATTGTCAGTATTTATATTTTTATTTATAACGTATGCTTCAAAGCAGGGGTCCTCAAGAACCAGGCCGCAGACCGATACCGGTCGGTGGATCAATTGGTACCGGGCCGCACAAGAAATCGTTAATTATTTCCATTTTACTTAATATCTGAGTCTTTTATTTTGAAAAATTATTGTATTCCATATTCTCTCATTTACATTTTGGTCACATGAGTGCCCAAATTTAACCCACAAGCAGCAAAATGAGTAAGAAAACAAATGTCTTTGGAAAGATTCTTTGCTAAGAGGAAAAGACCCAGTGAAGGACCCGCGAACTGCCAAGGAATGGATTCACAACCCATTTGTCAACAAATCAGGTGAATTCACCATGTCTGTGCAAGAAGATCAACTGCTGGAGATCGCAAATGATGGTGGCCTTTTAGGGGCCGTTCGCATATCGTGTCATTTCTAGAGTTCGCGCAAGTTTATTAACCAATGGAGGTGCACAATTTCCAGACGCACCCAGTTGTATGAATGCCGCAAGTGTACCACAAGTCACATGACAAGAACTGACCGATCAGCTTCATACTTTGTATGGAATATACACATTTTGGTAGACTACTTATCTCAGACAAACTGCTTTAAAAGGCACCTATAATAAAAATCAATGTTTGTTAGCTGTTTGGACAGAACTGTGTGTAGCTATAGTGTGTTCACTGTCTTATTGGAGTAATGAAAACACAAGTCTATTTTTTAATACTTACTGACGTTAAAGTAGGATCCAAATGCCAGTGATTCTGAGGCCCACCGCAACGTGAAGTAGGAGTGCGGTATTCCCCGCCCACTGAATTGATTGACAAGTGCCATTTCTCCATAATAACGTGTCCACAGGACATTTTTTTGCAAAGAAACTGGGATTAAATCATATGTTACAACTCTCTGTAATCATCTGCACTAACTATCAAGTGTATCTGTCAGCGTACTGCAAGACGGGGTCATAACATGAAAGGGTGTAACTTGTAGTAAGTTAGAGAGGCGTAACTTGCAGTTATCGAGATCCCATTGAACCATGGGAGATGTCACAATGAGATATTGTTGGCAAGATGGCGGAAATACTTAACAGAGAGCATTTTCATCAATTTTTTTCATGAGTTTTCCACAAATTTAACCACAACATTTTTTGATATTATTATATTCATTCATTTAGAAACTCCACCATGCAACTCGCTGAGTTCTTCATGCATTTGCCATGATAGTTAGCCTACTCGGCGTTGCCTCCTGTGGTTGCAAATAACAGTACAATGTCGAGCGTGTCAAGTATGAAAGCCTTCGCAACTTGCAGATGTACATTAAAAACTGTGATAGTTGGATTTAGGTTTGGGGAAGATGTAGACATTAATAGCTGTGATGGCTGGGTTTAGGTTTGGGGAAGGTGTAGAAGTTTATAACGATGATGGTTGGGTTTAGATGTGGAGAAGTGACGTTAATAACGATGATGGCTGGGTTTAGGTTTGGAGAAGTGACGTTAATAACGATGATGGCGGGTTTAGGATTAGGGAAGGTGTAGAGGTTATAAAACTGTGATGGCTAGGTTTAGGTTTGGGGAAGGTGTAGACATTAATAACTGTGATGGTTGGGTTTAGGTTTGGGGAAGGTGTAGACATTAATAACTGTGATGGTTGGGTTTAGGTTTGGGGAAGGTGTGGACGTTAATAACTTTGATGGTTGGGTTTAGATGTGGAGTAGGTGTGGACGTTAATAACTGATGTACAGTGCCATCTTGCCGACAACATAGTTTTGACAAGTGGGTCTCCCTAACTTCGAGTTACGCCCCTTCATACTTCGCCCCTGTCTTGCAGTTTGCAGACAGACCCTAATCATAAAAATAATAAAATCAATAGGTAATTCCTAACCGATATAATCACCACGGCTGCATGATGTCAGTAAACTCATATACGTGTGTGTGTGTGTGTGTGTGTGTGTGTGTGTGTGTATTGCAAACAGCATTTGTGTGTGATTCATCATTTCAGAAAGGCTTGAATAGACTCCACCATTTGTGTGTGACTCTTCATTTCAGAAAGGCTTGAATAGACTCCACAATTTGTGTGTGACCCATCGTTTCAGAAAGGCTTGAATAGACTCCACCACAGACACATCAAATAAATCTACTTGTTTTTTTTTGACCAATGAGCTGTATTTTAGCAATGCCTGTCTCTGTCATTGACTGCTGTTTGTCTGACATAACGCATGAGAAGCAGACATGGGAACGGTGGGCTAGGAGAAGCAGCTCATTTGGATTTAAAGCCACATGCTACAAAACAGCAACTTTGTCCTCAGACACAACAATTGGCAGATTATATAATAAAAGAAATCTGAAATAATATAGTACACTACTGTATAGGAGAATATAGTCAACTGTGAAGTTTGTGTTTTGTTGTACCCCTACACTTTTAAACTTTAAAAAACTAACCCGCAAATTTTGTTGGTATAAATTATACTTATAGTCGATTTGTTTATATTAAATAATTCACAAAACACAGTTAGCATAGATTGACTTTGATAGCATTATTATTCATAGTAATATCACATTCCATTACATTCAGCAATGAAATTCAGCAAATCAAAAAATGTCAGTACATATATAACATGTACAGTCAATATCTACAATACATGTGCAAAATTGCAAATGATCAATACAAGTCTGTAACACAATTCAGAATTGGATTGCAATTTGTCAACCAGAATGACTACGAGCGTCATCATATCCTGATGGTTTCACACTTTTCATATCTCGTCTCTGCTCAGCATTTAACCAAAAACACTGGGCTGACGCATGAAGGAAGTGACAGAAGCTGGTTCTACATTTGAGGGCCCAGCATATATAGCACGTCTCTGCCATCATTCTAAATAAATATCTGTTAGAGCAAACAGCATAATAATACCCTAGTTCAACCTGAGAAAGCCTCACGTAAATGCCAGCTCTACGTCTCCTAATGTAAGAGGCAAAGTGTCCAGCTTGTAAGGCTCTTTTAAAAGTAGTGGACATGTAATGAAAAGTGACGACTCCTCTGTTTTGTCCAAATGGCAGGACAGATCGTCCAGTCCTAACATATTCACAGTCTCTAAAGGAGATTTTTTCAAATAGCTTGGTCTATCATTGTCATTACCAGTTTGTTCGTGAGAAAATGAATCACAGTCTGTTAGGAGCTTCCTGGTTTTGCACCACACACAAGTTTCGAAGTCAGAACACAAGCATGTGACTTGACCAGATCGATAGCCATTGGCGTGACTAACCATATTAGCGTCTTCATCACACTGGATGGTTGTTTCACTTTCAGCCTCAGCTGAAGGACTCTGGCCACGATACCCATCCCCAATTACTACAATCTCAGACAAGAGATCATCATGGATAGGGTTGGGTTTGTCAGAAATATCTTGGGTTTGAATTCCCAATCCACTGTCTTCTCTTGTTCTTTCAACACTGCTGCTGTTTCCTCCTCCATCCAGGAAAGGAAGCTCCTCAAGGCTTCTTCTTCCACCGCTGAGGCTGTCCTCGGTTCCTGTCAGACTCCCACAGCCGCTGTCCTCCTCTCTTGGGGGTCTGTCTTTGATCGAGTCCTGCTGGCCGATGCTCACGCCGCTGTCAGTGCTTTTCCTTCTCTCTTTTTCATCCTCAGAGAGCTCCTCTATTTCATCGAACGCTTTGGTTTTTTCTTTTTTGTTGCTGTTCAGTAGCCATCCCTTCTGAGTGACTGATTCCACCTCGGTTTGTCCTACATTCATTGGGAGCCATCCATTCACAGCCAATTTCTGATAGACAATAAATGGAGAAACACATGGTGAGCATTTCATAATTAATCTCACCGTAACAGAAATGGAATAAATTCAAATGGTTCAGTCAGATGCATAGGATGTATTCAAATTTATCAAAAAATGTCACTAAAATAATTTATAATGTTACCAACTATTTAAAAAAATGAAACATTTGAAGTAACTATTAAATAATGCTTCATTTTTTGTAAATAAAATGTGAAGCAGCACAACTGAATTCCACATTAATAATGATAATACATTATAATGATAGAATTATAATTAAAATGAATACATATCTAAAAAAAGAGAGATAACTTTAAAAGTTGACACTTTAGTATTGAAACCAATTCTCACTATTGACTAGTGGTGCATTATCTGCCTATTATTAATATATTGGCTGCTTATGAGTACTTATAAGTAACTATTCTGCATGATTTTATTCTATACCTCTAATTCTACTAAAAAATACTACCTTAATTATTAAAAAGTAGCAAATTATGAATTTATTGAGCAAAACTTCTTTGTTAATGGTTTGTTAATAGCAGGAAATGTGTGACGCTTTATAGTTGTTATAAGTTCTCTGGATTTGCCATTAATGAGCATTAAACTCAAAACACAAACCAATTACTGTTTTATTTTATTAACCAGTGATAAATCTTAAATATTGGGGAAAGTATTTATTTATAAAATAACAGGCAATGAGCAATTGAATTATTAAAAAATAGTGTAGACCTCAGGTTCAGAAGATATATAAATTATTCTATTTGTGTTCAGATGTTGTATTTTAAAGCATTTTTATTTCAAAGCATTCTACATATATAATTACAACATGTAATATGTCGGGTTAAGTTGAGTTTAAATCAACCACAGTCAGAACGCTATCATTCTATGAATGGTATCCTGTTATCATTTAACACCATAGAGCATTGACATCACGTATACGTAAGATACGAAAAATCCCTTACATTTTTCTTAGTGCTACTGTTCCTCGAAAGGAGAACTGACACTTGTGACAAGAGTTAACGCTGAGTCTTTCTTATTAGGGCTCAATTCCTTTTTCTAAAACCCTGAAACTGGCTTGCTCTAACACTTTTGGTTTTCACGAAACTAAATCTATTTCCAAATCACCAAATTGACTCACCAGAACAGCAGGCATTTTACCAGGACGCCTCAGGAAGAAACAGACTAATAACATGAAGAAAGTTATGACTCCGACTACTCCAATAACTCCGATGGAGATCACCACTGACAAATCTGAAAAACAAGAGAAATATATTGAGCCTCTGCACACTTCATCTCTAAACAAAAATGAATGAAATAAGAAAAGTGATGCTACAGAAGAACCCTTCTGGACTCTTGCAGTGATCAGTCCTTTTTCTTAGTGTAAAAAAAAAACATTTTAATGATCTAAAGCACCTTTTGTCCCTATGAAGAAGCTTTTGTGAAATATAGAGGTTCTATGATTGTTAAAAGTTCCTTATGTTATCATTGATACCAATAAAAAACATTTATTTTTAAGACTGTATACTTTTCGAAACAATTAATTAAATGACACAGTAAAAAAACAATAATAATATTAATAATAATAACAACTAATATATATATATATATATATATATATATATATATATATATATATATATATATATATAATATATATATATATATATATATATATATATATATACTGTATATTTGCCTTACATTTTTAAGTTCAAACTAATTAATTTTATGAGTAATTTTAATTTGTGAAGTTAAACTAAGTGAAGTTTCACAAACAAATTTCGAGAGGAGTACGTGATCTGATCGTCTGGTCCCACATCTGTAATCAGTAATAATCCAATCAGATTGATCCAAGCCTAGAATAAATAAACCGATTTCGCCCTACTGCCTTATAATTGATAATAAAGCTTGTTTGGCATGCCGTCCCGGGAGAGAGCCCTAAGCTAATAAGATCCTCGAGCCCGGGGCTCCCTCCCGTTTGCAAGGCGAGAGGGGAGTTTGATATAGATCTCGAGAACTCCCCATGCTGTAGTAGCTAATGAACAGACAGTGATTGCTCTTAAGAAATAACTACTTACTAGGTGCATGTCTATGGTGCCGATTTGTATTAGTCAGTTAACTTAAGCTGCATGTTTTTGGACGGTGTGAGGAAACCGGGGAACCAAGGGGAAACCCATGTTAGCACGGGGAGAATGTGTAAATTCCACACAGAAACGTCAACTGGTTTAGTAAGGACTAGAACCAGTGATGTTCTTGCTGTGAGGCAACAGTGCTAACCACTGGGCCACCGTGCCACCCATCTAGGAAAGGAGGAGGAGTAGGGGTGGAAGGGGGAACTCTTCAAAATGAAGATGGCTGTTATATGGAACTTAGGGTATTTATAGTGACTTAGGAATTGTCTGATTGGTGAATCATAAATTGGATAATGCAGGACCAGCCGCAAGCAATCATAAGCACGTGATCCTCTCGAAATTAGTTTATAAATAAACTTCACTTTGGAAGAATCCTCCCTTCCACCCCATCTCCTCCTTTTCCTCCTTTACCAGGGGGAGGTTTCAAGAACTACCTGATCTCATACCCCCTTTTATGCTAATTGACCAGGCAGGAGCTCAGGGTTCTCTACTGGGACAGCATGCCAATTCTGCTATTAATATCAAGCAATGTCTAAGTGGCACTTTTTGAAGTTAAGTTAATCTGTCTTAAACAGATTGTATAACTTTAAAAATTAGTTGAAAAACATGATTAACTTAGTTTAATAACTTATGATTAACATAAAAACATACAGTTGAATCAGAATTATTAGCCCCCCTTTGAATTTTTTTGTTTTTGTTTTAATATTTCACAAATGATGTTTAACAGAGCAAGGACATTTTCAGAGTATGTCTGATAATATTTTTTCTTCTGGAAAATGTCTTTCTTGTTTTATTTCGGCTAAAATAAAAGCAGTTTTAATTTTTTTTATGAACCATTTTAAGGACAAAATGATTAGCCCCTTTAAGCAATTTTTTTTGATAGTCTACAGAACAAACTATCATTATACAATAACTTGCCTAATTACCCTAACCTGCCTAGTTAACCTAATTAACCTACTTAAGCCTTTAAATGTCCCTTTAAGCTGTAGAGAAGTGTCTTGAAAAATATTTAGTAAAATATTATTTACTGTCATCATGGCAAAGATAAAAGAAATCAGTTATTAGAAATGAGTTATTAAAACTATTGTGTTTAGAAATGTGTTTAACATATCTCTCCGTTAAACAGAAATAGGAAAAATAAATAAACAGGGGGCCGAATAATTCAGGGGGGCTAATAATTCTGACTTCAACTGTATGTTGTCGTGACTTCCCAGTAGGCATCTTGATGTCAAAATGACATCAAATTTACATCAAGCATGACGTCCAAAAACATGTCAAACATCAAAACCTTGACATCTATTTGACATCCAAACATTGATGCACCTACATTGATGACCATCAAAGTAATTACACAAAAATGTTATTAATAGGAAAGATTATATTCCAAATGTACACTACAATTTGTATTCTTACAATGTATGTAAACAACATTTATGTCAAAACAACATCAAATTGACATCTTACATTGGCAAAAATCGATTACCGTCAATGTTTTTTTTATTTATTACTTCAATGTTAGACATCAATCTGATGTCATTTTGGCATCAAGGTATTCAATTGACATCAAATCCATTTGCATTTTTGACAGGTTTTTGGTGTTGTTTGACATCAAGATGATGTTTGACATCATTTCTATTAGTGTAGCAATGTACTATACAATCAACTGGACAACAACGAAACCATCTGATGGTTTTAACCTCTACTGGAAACCTTTTTTGTATGTTTATTGATAGCATGTTAAACAAACAATAAATTCTAATGGAATATATTCCAAAACACACCAGAAACCATTACAATGTACTGGTTTTAATTGTTAAATTCTGAAGGTTTGGAACGGTTTTAATGGTATTTGTAATTCTATATATTTTTTTTTAGGATTGATGAAATACAAAGTATAGCATTATTAAAGAAAAAAAAAATTACTTATAAATCACAAAGTTCTAACAGATCTGTTAAAACAGCAGACTCTCATTAAAAATGGTGTGCATGTGATCTGTAGTACCTGCGGGTGGATGTATGCAGCGTGGCAATGAGGTGTTGCTCACTGCATTAGATGTGATCTCCAATCTCACACGGACACAATACGCTTGCCAATATGATAATCCAGTAAACTCCACTTCACCATCTTCATCATCATCATCACTCAATGTTTTAGCCTACATCAAAGAAAACACAGCTTTAGAGATCACAAGAAAATACAATGAAAAGCATTTTTGTCTATCCTCTTTTTCAATAGCATTGATGCCAGATAAGACTTCACAAAAACATCAGTTAAAGTTTTACTAGCCATGAATCAAATGAACAAGCTACAAGGTAAATCATTGAAACATGACAGCAATTTGAATGGTAGAAGGCTGTGAAAATGCTACTATTTCACCAAAATAACAACATTAAAAAAATTAATATAAGAAAAGTTTTGGATTTTGTATCCAAAAAAATGTCATCTAATATTGGCATCAAAAAACGGCAAAGAAAGATATAAATTTGTGTCCCATTACTTTATTAGTCAAAAGAGCATCAATGTGTGGATGTCAAATGGACATCAAGGTTTTGACAATAAATTGATTCGCATTTTAGATGTTTTTTTATGTCGTTTTTTACCACCGAGCAAACAATTTTGTTTAATAGACGTCTAATAGACATCTAAACGTAGCTGCCAGTGCAAATCTAATAGACATCTAAGAATAGCCCAAAACTAGACTAGTCGTCAAACAGACAGATTATACAGACTTTATATGTGTAGTCATTCATTTCTGTTTATTTGACGATTAGTCTAGTTTTGGCCTATTCTTATATGTCTATTAGATTTTCACTGACAGCCCAAATATAACAATAAAATGTTTAGACGTCTATTAGACATCTTTTAAAAACAAAAAATGCTTGCTGGGCATCAAGGTGCCCACTGGGTTTGCCTTCAAGCTATGTCCACTGAAAAACCAACCTCACTCTCCTGTCCTTTTGGATACAGAATGGCAGAGTAACTTAGTCCATATTGAAAAAGCACTTTGAGAAATGGCTTTCTGTGAATCTTAACCTTCATCGTATTTGGCCCAGAGAACAGGTCAAAGTCTGGAGGCAACAGCTTAACTATAACACAAAAAGAAAACCGTCATTACAATTAAATATGATTTACAAAATAGACTGTTGTCATTTGATGCCAACACAACAATTCATAACTTTTTGATGAAGTGGCTAATTCGTAATTTATATGCATTTTTGTAAGACCTGCTCATCCCCCAATGATGGTTGGGTTTAGGGCATGCTTTCTTTTAAAAAATAATATAAAGTCATATAAATGTGCAGGAACTAGCTACTTTTTTGCCAATATGTAAAACAGTTGCCTAAAATGTCCATACTTACTATCATCTAAACGAACCCTTCTTATCACCAACCAGGAAGATTCGCCATTTCCACTTAACAGTTCAATTTTTACTTTCATTGTCGGTTTGAAAATAAAGTTCCCAAGATCACATTTAGTTTCTGTAATCATGTTACATTCTGGCACAATGTCCCATTCAGCATGAGGACCAATATCTCTAAAAAGGCAAAAGACAAACATATTAGCTTTATATTGCTTAAGCTGGGATAATGAGTTGAAATGTGTATTGGGTATTGGTGGATAGTAAGACTGCGTACAGTGCTAGTTTTACTTGATAAAAGGCAGGTACGGGGGCTCCATTAGGGGGATCCCAGAGCACTGTTACGTTTCCCTCCCATATGTCGAACGTCAGATTTAATTCCTGCTGCTCACCTATGAAAAAAGGAGAAAACTAAGCGTTAGGCTTTTCCAGGCTCGGTCGATTCTCTTCATTTGCTAAAAGAGAAGTGGTTCATTTGCTTTTGTTCTAGTCATAGTTCTAGTCTCGCATTTAAGCTGTACTTTCCGGACGTAGGAGGAATAACAACACCTTTCTTGAAACACACTGAAGTCATTTTGAAGTTGAATGCCCACTCCGATTGGGAAATCACTAGATTTTGCACAATGCTATGCAATACACTGTAACAACAGAAATCTAGTGGTTCACTGAAAAATACAGTTACACAAATCTGTGTTTTCCTGAGTGGTATTTTCTATTGGCTTCAACTTTAAGCTTTATTGGGGCATTGGAATTCTGAATTTTCTTGAGATGTCTTCAAATAAGTAACTTAACGATGGATTTCTATGATGTTCAAGAAATAAGGAAATAAATATGACCAGATAGTCTTTTCTACATATTGGTTGTCGGAGTTATGAACATAATGCTCGCAGGGGAGATCCAAATTTGGCAAGGAATTTACACCACTCACGTCACTGCTTTGACAGAAAGTGAAACGCCCACTTTCCCTTCATTTCTTCTTTTCAGTATGTTTTATTTAAAAAAAAATAATAAAATATTATATATATATATATATATATATATATATATATATATATATATATATATATATATATATATATATATATATATATATATATATATATATATATATAATGGCTAGAATAATAGAATAGAATGAAAGCTAGGGTTATTTCCCACAAGTAATGACTGTTAACACTACTGAAGTTAACACACTGTAAAAAAATATATTTTATATATTTTAAATATATTTTAAAAATATATATATTTAGTCCTGACAGCATATGTTTTAAGCCATTATAACTTATTAAACTAAGTTAATCATGTTCTAACTTAATATTATAAGTTATGCAAGCTGTTTTATGTCAGTTTAACATAATATAAGTTTAATTGACTATTTGATTCTGCTTAAAAATTTAAGGCAACCAGGATATTTACAATGCAGTTAATGTAGTCTAAATCTCAATAAAAATACAACTGAATACATGGCAATAATTAATCTCTATTAATAGTGTACAAAATATAAGTTTGCCTGCATTAACATAATATATGTACAGTAAGTGTGCTGTGTGTATTTATTATGTATACTGTATATATATGCTTACATATACATTCATAAACTACTGTACTTTACTTTACTGAATACTTACATATATATGAATATTCACATATATTAATTCATTACACCAATTCATAAATAACACGCACACACACACACACACACACACACACACACACACACACACACACACCACACACACACACACACACATATATATATATATATATATATATATATATATATATATATATATATATATATATATATACTGTTAATCGTTCAATAGCAAAAAATAAAATAAATACACAATCTAAATTATGTTCATTCTCTAAATCATTTTTTTATTTTGTCCTATTATTTATTAATCATATTATTATTTTGTAACATACATCATCATAGTTTACAGAACAAATGACCAAAAGAGACACATATATACTTAAAACAATCTTACCTGCTATCAATCCTGGGATCCAACAGACTAGAAAACAAATCCATGAGGTCAAATCCATCTTTTAATGTCAGTTTAGCATCATATCCAACAACAATTCCCAGTTCTCGTCCCCTTCCACATGAACGCTCAAAACCCAAACTCAGTTTAACGCTCTAAACATCTGTTCAAACCCAAGCAGCTACAACAGCTCAATGATCATCTACTCTTCAGTCTGATCCGCATGTCTCTCTCTCTCGTTCTCTCTCTCTTCTAACTGTGGCTTTGAGTGGTTGACTGGCTCTCTATGTATTTGCGCTGTGAATGTGAACTTCCCCTCTCTGTTTTGTTTCAGTCTTCCGGCAGATATTTCCCCTTATCTTATATAGCAACATGTTTCTCTCTCTCTTTCTCTCTCCCCCCTCTCTCTCTCTTGTGGTTATAAACATCTCATCAAATGTGAACACGTTAATATATAATCTAAAAAATCTAACATTAAAAATGCAGTATACAAGCATGTTAATTATTTCCCAATGTAAAGGGAAATACCAGTGTATTCATTAATAAGGGAAATAACCAGAGATAACTTGTTTGTTCTTGGTATTTACGAAGGAATTTTTGTTAGTAATGGCTCAAAAAGTTATTACTGTTTGTGTTTAAGAGTTTTCTTATTTTAATAAACGACGAGAACTGTTGCTTCTTCACAAAATTGAACCAGCGGTGTATTTGCATATCCGCATGCTGCGAATGTGTGTTTCATATCTGTGCTTGCGATCTGTAATGTGTTTCGTGGTCATTGATTATACATGCACAGTGAATGCACATCGGTTTGAAACATTTCTTCTCATCTGATATGTGTGCGTGTATGTTTTGGTCGGGTGTGGTTGGAAGATTTAACCAAGTTCTAAGAAGATGGCTGAGCTGTTATGCATAATATTATAATTTAAATCGAAAGTTTTGATAATTGTTTTATTATATTTTTATCATTTTAATTATAATATAATTATTTTTATAACTCAATTAATAAACATGATTCAAGGAAGAAAAAAAAACTATTTAAAAAAAGAATATAAAATGATGGATTTGTGATTTGATATTTATTCATTTTCTTTCAGCTTAGTCTCTATTTCAGAGGTCGCCACAGCGGAATGAACCGCCAACTATTCCAGCATATGTTTTACACAGTGGATGCCCTTCCAGTCACAACCCAGTACTGGGAAACACCCATACACACACACTCATACACTATGGACAATTTAGTTTATTCAATTCACTTATAGCACATGTCTTTGGACTGTGGGGGAAACCGGAACACCTGGAGGAAACCCATGCAAAACACAGGGAGAACATGCAAACTCCACACAGAAATGCCAACTGGTCCAGCTGGGACTCGAACCAGTGACCTTTTGATGTGAGGTGACAGTGCTGACCACTGAGCAACCGTGTCACAGTTTAAACGTTTTTTTTTTTTACTCTCATTATGCACATTTCAGTATGCATTTATATAACTCTTTCATTAAACACACAAAAAATGTACATTAGTGTCCATAATATATTATTTTACATAAGTTATAAACAAATCAGGGTAAAGAAATTAAATATATTAAAAACTATAATACATACTGCAGATAGTTGCATTAAACCTTTACTTATTTATGGTTAATAAACTGTCAAAATCACAATTAATTCCGTAAAGCAGGGCCTGTTGCATAAGAAAAATGAAAATTTTCTGACATTTGATTCACTTTTCATGTTTCACTTTCCAAGAGAACTAAAAGCAGCTTGCTTATACCTCCAGCTCACACTTAATAAAACTAAACGAAAACGGACATCTAGAATCAGTTCCCCTTTCCCCTATGTAATTGTATTATTCGCTGTTTATAAAGAAAGGCCTGGTCCTAGATCAGTGCTCTCACAAAAGGATTTTCACACACCTGATCTGAGGCTAAGTCACATGAAACATGAGACAAAACTCACTCATCAAGTCTGCTTTGAAAAAAAAATCAGATTATCCAACCATGACCTATGTAAACAAAAACATAAGCTGTTGCATGCTCAGCCAGAATTAAAAAAAAAAAAAAAAAAAAATATATATATATATATATATATATATATATATATATATATATATATATATATATATATATATATATATACTAACTGCATCTCTGTTTAATGTTTATCGGCTTTTTTCATATTAATTTTGTGTTGTCACTTGTCACTTTATGTACGCTGGAAGCTTCTGTAGCCAAAACAAATTCCTTGTGTGTGTGAAGCACACTTGGCAATAAAACTGATTCTGATCTATATATATACATACACTCACCGGACAGTTTATTAGGTACACCTTACTAATACCAGGTTGGACCCCCATTTTGCCTTCAGAACTGCCTTAATCATTCGTGGCATAGATTTAACAAGGTACTGGAAATATTCATCAGAGATTTTGGTCCATATTGACATGATAGCTTCACCCAGTTTCTGCAGATTTGAGGGCTGCACATCTATGATGTGAATCTCCCGTTTTATCACATCCCAAAGGTGCTCCATTGGATTGAGCTCTGGTGACTGTGGAGGCCATTTGAGTACAGTGAACTCATTGTCATGTTCAAGAAACCAGTCTGAGATGATTCACGCTTTGACATGGTGCATAATCCTGCTAAAAGTAGCCATCAGAAGATGGGTACACTGTGGTCATAAAGAGATGGACATTCTTAGCAACAATACTCAGGTAGGCTGTGGCGTTGACACAATGCTCAGTTGGTACAAATGGGCCCAAAGTGTGCCAAAAAAATATCCCCACACCATTACACCACCACCACCAGCCTGAATCGTTGATACAAGGCAGGATGGATTTATGCTTTTATGTTGTTGACGCCAAATTCTGACCCCACCATTCGAATGTTGCAGCAGAAATTAAGACTCATCAGACGAAGCAACATTTTTCCAATCTTCTATTACACAAATTTGATGAGCCTGTGCGAATTGTAGCCTGTTCTTAGCTGACAGGAGTGGCACCCGGTGTGATCTTCTGCTGCTGTAGCCATCCGCCTCAAGGTTCGACGTGTTGTGCATTCAGAGATGCTCTTCTGCATATCTCAGTTGTAACCGAGTGGTTATTTGCGCTATTGTTGCCTTTTTTTCAGCTCAAACCAGTCTGACCATTCTCCTCTGACCCACAGAACTACCACTCACTGGATAATATCTTTTTTTTCGGACCATTCTCTGTAAACCCTAGAGATGGTTGTGCATGAAAATCCCAGTAGATCAGCAGTTTCTGAAATACTCAGACCAGCCCATCTGGCACCAACAACCATGACAAGTTCAGTCACTTTAATCACCTTTCTTCCCATTCTGATGCTCGGTTTGAACTGCAGCAGATTGTCTTGACCAAGTCTACATGCCTAAATGCATTGAGTTGCTGCTATGGGATTGGCTGATTAAAAATTTGCGCTAACGAGCAGTTGGACGGGTGTACCTAATAAAGTGGTCTGTAAGAGTATTAAATTCAATAAAAAATAAAAGAAAATTAAAAAATATTATTTTAGAAAATAGCGCCGGGACTCTCAGTCGCTTTGGTACATTTCTCAGATCAGAATTGAAATTTTTAACATGGTAAGTGCATTTCTCAAAACAATGCATTAAAACAGCAAAACACCACGGATTACCAGCAAAAGCCAGTCTCTTGCTCAAAATCCTTAGTAAATCTCCATTAAAACTTTATTTCTGTGTCAATAAACGTGTCAGTCCCATCAGAATGATGATACTTTGTGTCATTGTGTATGGATAAGGCCATGTTACCATGTTGTCAATATAACAGTGTACGTTGGAGGGCTGTTCTAATGTAAACTATGGCTATTTTTTATTTATTTATTTTGCTGTTTGTACTGTAATTTGTTGACAGATCATATCATTGTGATACAGAAAGGAAAAGACAGCACTCCATACCACAAAGAAAAATGAGAAATTCATTAGAAATTCACCTGGGAGAAATTCACCAATTGTAGACAGATTTAGAAAAAAAAAAGTCTAATGGAAATGTGTAGAAAAATACATTATGACAAAATATGACAACTTGTTCAGCCATGTTGCATGTAAAGACTTATGCCATGAACAAACGATTAAATGTTGTGGGGGGTGAGAGTATTTAACAGAGACCAAAAAATACATTTTGATCAACATGACATAAGCAACTGATAATGCAGAAAACATCTGAGAATTGCACATAATCAGTTGCATGGACGTACAAAAGCATTTTCATCTTGTTCAAAGGAATGGAAACTGCTTTTTTGATGTGCACAACTGACATGATGATCTGAATATTGAACAGGGAGTTTTGAGAATTTCAATTCTGATCTGAAAAATATTCCAAAGGGACTGAGAAAAACTGTAATATGGGTTTCTGTTTTTATTATGACCTGAGAGTGTAAATAGGTCAGAATCATGACGAACCACAAACTCAAAATCCACATCGTGTGTACATATCAGGGCATGCGTCTATATTTAGACTCAGAATGTAAGTGCCTACTAAATCTGATCTTTCCTAAAAACAAACAGACACACACGAAGAATCAGCTATTTAAGTCACCAGTCGGAGATCTGTGTTCAAACAAAGCTGACAACATCATCAGTGTCAATTCTCAGAGAAGGTTCACTGATTGAAGATAAAGATTAACTCAGTTAATAAAACACTCACTGAAAGATTAAAACAGTTTGTTAGAGAATAGGGCTGCAGATGTTGTTATGGCTATGGCATGACTGCTCTTCTCTCAGTTACACTAAACAAAACACATACTGTACACACCTCTTTAAAAAAAAAAAAAAAAAAAAAAAGAATCCGGCAATGTAAAAACCACAAAAAAAAAAAAAAAAGAAAAAGAAAAAAAGGCAAATGCCACACAATGTTTCACACTTGGTGAGGTGACTGAACAATGTGTTAAGTTAATCAAATGAATTAACAAAACGTTTTTGGATTTGTAAAATGTGAATAATTTGGGGAAAAATATAGCTTTATAACTAGATGAGCAAACGTTTGTAACAGACTTTGATGTTGGCTTGAAAAAAAAGTTGTGAGAATTAGCATGTTGCTAGCACGGCTTATCATGTTTTTATCATGTTCCTAGTATGTTACCATTGTTGGCATGAACTGATATATTTATAGCATAGTTAGCATATTGCAAGCATAATTCTTACATTGCTAACATGGTATTAGCATGTCTAGCATGTTCTTAGCATTACCAAGAATTACAACACGATCTCACAGCAATTCGTAACTTTTTGATTTAGTGGCTAATTTATATGAAATCGAACGATCTCTTTTATACAATTTAGTATGATTTGTTTGTCCCCCAATGACAATTGAGTTTAAGGGTGGGGTTGGGTGCCATGCCTCTTCTTAAAAATCGTACCTAATTTTCGTACGACAAACAAATTAACAAATTAGCCACTAAACCATACCTGCCAACAGTTGTTTCTGAAAATCCGGGAGATGGAGGGTGGGGGGGGTGTTTGGTGGGGATGTCTAGGTGTCGGGAGTGTGATGTGTCTGAATAACACAGCTAAATAACTTAACTAAGTAAGTTTCGGGCAGTCGATGCGATTGGATACTATACCAAAGTCGGCGATCTGGGGGTGATATTACGGTAGTTTTCCGGGAGAAAAAACAAAACGGGAGAGTGGCGAGAGATGGGTCTGAAATACAGGAGACTCCCGTGAAAAACAGGAGTGTTGGCAGGTATGCACTAAAATGACATAAAACATAAAAAAAGTTACATTAATGAGATCAGGCTGTGAATTAACATTATGCTAACATAAATTGGCATGTTTTAAAGTGAATTAGAATGTTGTTAATGCTGCTTACATGTTTCTAACATGAATTAACATGTTATCATCAGGCATAAATTAACACAATGCTATCATGGGTTAACACAGTGCTAGCATATTATTGTATTAACAAGAATTTGCATGTTTCAAGCATGTTTATAGCACATTTTAAATTAATTAGGATGCTGTTTCTATTAATTAGGAGCATGTTTCTAGCATGAATATGCATTTGGTAGCACAAATAAGTTTGCTGTATTCTGCCTTCAACAAGTTTATAACCTAAATGTGCATGTTGTTTGCTGTGTTTCTATCAAAAATTTGCATGTTTTCTAGCATATTGAATATTGCTGTATATTAACATTAGCATTGCTAGCATGAGTATTTTTTAAAGAGCATGTTTCTAGCACATTTAGTATATTGCTAGCTGGTTAGTTAGACAGATGATGTATAAAGGACTTGACATGGATGAACGTAGGTTGTTCTGTGAAATTTGCTCACCTCATTCGAAGTTCATAGGATTTTTAAAGAGTATTCCATGCATTTTTTTCTAGGAAAACTGTAATCATTTAGAAAAGATATAACATTAAACTTTAGATCAGCCTGCCCTAAGGTCTAACATGAGTTTGATAGTTGCAGCTTTAGGAGGAGATGCATTGAGACATGTCTTGGAAGAAGAATATACAGTAGGATTTCAAGCTTTCAAATTAATAATCAGGAATACAATTGTTTGGTGATTTCCATTGCACCACGTTAAATGGTTTTATTTTGCTACATGAGGAAGTGTGCTTGAGTTGTGCTCATCATGAGGTTTCATTTTTATATTTGGTCTAATGCACTGCTGCTTTTTCACTAGTTTCATGGTTTTTCCTTTGTTTCACTGCTGCTTTCAACAAATTAGTGGGTTTAAGTTAAGTCAAGAATTGCCTAAATTGACAGAAACACACACACACACACATACACACACAAAACATTACATAGAGTTGCTTTTTTGTCTCAAATCTTCTTTTTGGTTAGAAATCACTAATCAATGTTGGTGCTGGCTGTCATTTGAATATTTAGCAATTTTCCATATTAACGTATTTTCATATGTGAATTAATTCATATAATGTGCATTCAGGTATTAAGTTTATATATTAATGTTTAAAGCCTGAATTAGCACCAAAACAGAAAGCATTTTTCAGATATTAGCCTGTCATTTAGCCAACTGTGAAGACGACTCAAAAAACCTCAGACAAATAAAATTAGGTCAAACATCGCCCTCTTCTGGTATGACATATAATCACATCAAAAAACAGTTCATTTCATTCACACTAAGCAGACATTTGGCTAGCAGCACAACGCCCAGTCTCTATCAAAATGAGTCTGTCCAGCAGCCACAAATTCTGACAGTTTCCATATGAGTGACATATAAAGTGACCAAGTTCATTTATTTTTGTTTTGTGAGTCGGTTTGCGGCAAGATCATCAACAAACATGTTTTTTTTACATCTAGTCAGCAATGTGTCTGAATGAAGGTGGATTTTACAAAGAAACTGCATGTATAGGGGTTATCAAACCCTGGACAAAGATTTTAACAGATTTGTGTCTGTTGAACATCAATTAAGACAATGTTAGCATTTGTTAACTTTAATTGTGGGGAATAACTGAATAATCCTTACCCCACCCTCTACCCCAACCCCTATTTCCATCTTCTGGGTTTAAAATCTATATGGGGTGGTGTCACTGGTAGTGTCTAATTATTATTTATGAGATTGAGTTTTCTTTTGAAGTATTTGGTCAATGAAATGTATAAAAACATGACAATCGCCAGCTTTCATTTGAGGGCTGATAAGGGGACACCCTTATGCAGATATGACTGTGAATGGCTCTAATGATGATCACCATTTTACAACAATATACAGAATGAGCAATGTCACACGAGTAGCAGTGCGATATGGCTGTCGGCACTGGTGGGAGGCAATCAAAACACGGAGAGTCTAAAAATCCTTCCTTATGAGGAACTACTTTCTTCTGCCATTCATTCACATGTGCAGCTGACCGCCAGAACAGCAGAAACCGCTGCTACTTCGCTAACGTCATTTTAGAGCTAGTATTTGAATGATTCTCTAGCGTAATGTCTGAAGTGATGACAAAACGTGTGATTTTGCTCACATTTTAAGATTATAAGGCTTAACGGCATGAAATGCCATCAGTCTAGAGACATTTCCCAGTATTTCTCTGTTGCAATCAGGATATCACAATAATTAACTTTGAAAAAGCCAAAGCAGCGCAAAAACTAGCAGAGACACTACCAGAAACAATACCAGACCATGGTATAAATACAGCACTACAACATACAAAAGAGAGATCGACTTAGAAAGTCATTTACCTGTTTTATAATGATTTGGTCAGCTGTAGTTTGAAATGGTGCTGAGTTTTCTGCTCTAAGGGCTTATTATGCAGTCTCTGTCGCCAACTTGTGGCGGAACATCAACCGTCTTTGCTCTGCTCAGTATGACAGGTTGATGAATGCAGATGCACTGTATCTCTGAAAATATAAATATTTAAAATAGACAATGTCCTTATAAGTAAACTGCATAGTTGAAATCTAAACAACTACATTCTTGCCTGAAAAGCCTCAAAAGTACATTATGTTGTCCAACAACTGCAATATTTGCCTCTGCTTGCCACTCATGTGGGCGGAGTAATACACAAAGGTGGAAAGACGAGTTCTGATATTAATAGCTCATGGCAATCAGCCAATCAGATGCGAAAACAAGACAGAACTGCTGTATGTATACATATATATAGCATAGATGTCCTCATAAATCCAGTATATATGTTCTATATTGCCAGGGCCGGAGTGGGACTCCTTTTTTTCAGCCCTGGAGTTTCAAGCCTTAGAACGGCCCACTTCAGTTAACGACTGACTATATTAAAATAACGTCTTTCCAATTCAGTACTTCACAGTGGACATTTATTTGAACAGTTAACACAATGTAATGTTTAACAGTATCAGATTTTTTTTTTTTTCTGTAAGAATTAGTGCTCATAAATATCCAAACCTTGAAATGAAAAAAATATATATTAAATATAAAATATATATTAATTCTATATTAAACAAATATACAGTATATTAAGCTATACATATAAAATAGATAAACATTAAATGTATTGAATTTTCTAATCTTCATCTTTTCACATCATATCTTCTTCAAGGAAAGAACTGCTTTATAACTTCAAATATGTTTCATCAATATGAGAACATTATAGCTAAATCTCCAACACTACTCTTTAAAACATCACAATGTCCTTTTCTGCAATATCTGAATATATATTCTGTGCAAAATTGTTCACAGATATTAAACACAAATAAATAATAAAACAAGTATTGCACTGTTATCTGCCAGACTTTTTTTAACCACAGTATTACTTTCTGATGATGGCTTCATCTTTTTTCCCCTTTTTTAGATTTAGATCAAGTTAAGTCAGATGTATTAATGTAGTGAATCATCTGATTTCAACAATTGTCTCAGGGCATTTTTCATTGAGCAGGTGTAATACTCGTCAATATGAATTATTCAAATTCTTATATTCACTCAGTGACAATCCTGCCCATTCTAGTGTGTTCGGGCTCATGACTGGTGCCTGGTAATGTTATGAGGCCAGGCTCTTCACAGCAGCAAACTGGACTAGAGGCTGCTGCTGAAGGGCTACACTACACGGAAAAAGTTCAGCACATAAACAGTGGTTTGCAGACATCGTTGTTTTGCACTGCTCCTAACTAGCTTAACGTTAACTTACCGTCCGTTTCATCGTCTTCATGTGTTGTACTCTCGCCGCTGCTGGTTTTAACGAAAAATGTACTCAGCTTAGTACATTTGCCCTCGTCAGTTTTGGAGCTTTCTTTTTTAATTCTGGCCTTTTCAGCACCACATTTGTGCATTTTATTATCCATTTTTCATCTCTCGCATATATCTTAAATGATTATGCTGATGAGCAAGGTGCCGCGGTTGGAATCGAATAATAATTAACCTGCAGGCTGCAATTCTGCTCATGGGGCTGCTCGAAAATAAATGAAAAGAGCGGAGCTGCTATAAAATAATGAATAAAAAAATGAGCCTATGGTTAAAAAAATCTAATATTAATAAATAAATAAATAAATAAATGAATGAATAAAAAGTGGACTGCTGAGAGTGCAGGCAGCTAGGGACACTGGCCCTCGCGGCCAAAAAAACGGACCGGCCCACCAGGAATTCTCCCGGTCCTCCCGATTAGCCAATCCAAACCTGTGTATTGCTAATATAGAAGTTCTTAGTATTTACTGAATTTGAGTGATTTTATAAATGTCAGTCACTGTCCACACCTGCATTACATCATCAGTTTCAAAAATACACCTCCCTTATTTTTGCCTCAGTCTTTGCCTTCTGGAAAATGTGCAATCTGAGATGTTTCGAAGTGTGTTAATTAAAGTGCGTCATGGTCGTTTAATACAATACTGAATAATGGATCTATCATTGTGCCTTAAAATAATGTTTTACAATGAGAAACTAAGCAATTTTAATGCTAATAAACTGTAAATTTTATTTGTATTTTTAAGTTTTATGTGCATTTAATAATGCTATGGGACGTTTCTGTGATGTCACTCAATAATTACTGTAAATAACTGCAATGACATCAACAAACAGTAAAATATGGCATTTATAAACACATGACACCCTCATTTTTTTTTTTTTTTGGATGAAACATCTAGTGTTTTTGCTGACCCTAACTGGTGACTCTACTGCTGAAATAAAAACATGTGTCGGCATTTTTAGAGCTGGATGACTTTTTAGTCATGAACTAACCAACTATAAGGTGAATAATTGCAACCTATGATTTAAAACAAAGAAATATACAAAAATTGGTACATGACTATGTACTTACTGTAATGACTTTAATGAGGGGAAAGCTATAATCCCATGAAGCACTGCAAATTTATAATTGATTTAATCATGTAGCAGACGCTTTAATCCAAATAACAAATGAGGACAAACAGAAGCAAATGAAGTCAACAAATGCAAAATAGCAAACGTATGTTGATGCTGTGAGTCCCAGTTAGTCTAACTTCATGTTTCTTTCTTTCTTTCTTTCTTTCTTTCTTTCTTTCTTTCTTTCTTTCTTTCTTTCTTTCTTTCTTTCTTTCTTTCTTTCTTTCTTTCTTTCTTTCTAAAGGGGTACTATTATGCTTTTTCCCTTTTGAACTTTAGTCAGTGTGTGATGTGTATGTTTGCACATTAAAAAGACCTACATAGTTACAAATCTTGACCACAGGGAGATATTTGATAAAAAAGAAATAATAATTAATTAATTATTTCATTCATTCATTCATTCATTCATTCATTCATTCATTCATTCACTCATT
Organism: Danio kyathit; assembly: GCA_903798195.1. Classification (NCBI taxonomy): domain Eukaryota; kingdom Metazoa; phylum Chordata; class Actinopteri; order Cypriniformes; family Danionidae; genus Danio; species Danio kyathit. Next base: position 15,784,071 of record LR812533.1, on the reverse strand, counting down.
CATTCATTTTCTTTTCGGCTTAGTCCCTTTATTAATCAGGGGTCGCCAGAGCGGAATGAACCGTCAACTTATCCAGCATATGTTTTACGCACCAGATGCCCTTTTACGCACCAGATGCCTCTCTGGGAAACATCCATACACACTCATTCACACACTAACACTACGGACAATTTAGCCTACCCAATTCACCTGTACCGCATGTCTTTGGACTGTGGGGGAAACCGGAGCACCCGGAGGAACGCGGGGGAGAACATGCAAACTCCACACAGAAACGCCAACCAGTCGAGGCTCGAACCAGCGACCTTCTTGCTGTGAGGCGACAGCACTACTTACTGCGCCACTGCGTCGCCCAGAAATAATAATAACAAAATAAAAAAATACAACAAATAGCTCTGTGGAGAGGTGAGCATGATGGAACACCAATGAGGTGGGAGAGCATGCTCGGAGCCCGGCGGCTAGTCAGTGGGCCAATCAGAAATAATAAATAACACCATGATGATGATGATGACCAGTCGATATTGGGGAAAACACCTAGAAGAGATTTTTTAGGAAACAAATCAAGACAATACCAGAGGTTTGGAAAACCGGGAAGCGAAAAACGAGATGAGGGAGAAATAGATCGAACAAGATCCCAGATCCAGGGCAGATACACATGGAGCCGAACAAAGGAGATGAGGTGATAAATATCTCCAATATATCCCTATCGACAAGCTGCACCTCAGTTTTATCAAAAGGCTTGACATACTCCCCGGTAAATACAGCGAACGAATTTCAGACTAAAGTGGACTTATTTAAATTTCATCGTAATCTACAATTGAAGGTCTGGTATCACACCTTTACGGCAGAAACGCACACCTATGAAAAAAAGACAGCAATCTTTAAGCCTAAATCAACATTTATCCCATGTGTTTCCAACTCGACGCTCAACTCGTTCTACAAGAAAGTCTCCTACGAGATTGATAATGTTTTTGCTTCAAAAAAGAAAAAATATTTTAATCTTTCAAATGACGAGATTAAGGCTTTGGACTGGTTATCAAATAATGACAATCTTATTATTAAAAGAGCGGACAAAGGTGGTGCTGTTGTGGTATGGGGCAGAGAAGAGTACATCAAAGAAGCCTTACGACAACTACAGAACTGTGAGTACTATCAACCTTTGAAATCTGATCCGACAGAAAAGATAAGAACGGAACTGATGGAAATACTGACATATGCTAAAAATGAAGGATGGATTACACATAGTGAGTTTGATTTTTTACTGTTAAAAGAACCTAGAATCCCTACTTTTTATATGCTGCCTAAAATTCATAAAAGTTTGGAAAATCCACCTGGCAGACCTATAATCAGTGGGAATGAATCGATTACAGAACCTGCTTCAAAATTTGTGGACTATTTTATAAAATCGATAGCTAAAGATCTGCCCTCTTTCATTCAGGACACAACCCAGGTATTAAACACTATTGAAAAAATACAGTGTGCTGAAACATGTATATTGGCAACCATGGATGTTGAATCATTATATACAAATATAGATCATGGAGAAGGTCTAGAAGCATTGTTATACTATCTAGAAAAGAGACCACCGTCAGAAAAACCACCAACATGTTTTATTTTACAGTTGGCTGAATGGACATTGAAAAATAATGTTTTTTTGTTTCAAGATCAATTTTATAAACAAATTAAGGGAACCGCTATGGGAGCTTGCTTTGCCCCAAATTATGCAAATTTATTTCTGGGATTATGGGAAGAGAGATTTGTATATTCTGATTCAAATCCATATTTGAGTAATGTTGTGTGGTGGGGTAGATATATAGATGATGTTATCTTGATATGGTCCGGATTGGAGGCAGATTTGAGAGATTTTCATGCATTTCTAAATACTACTAATGCGAATTTGAGATTGAGTTTAGATTTTTCATTTACTCAAATTAATTTTCTGGATTTAAATATTTTTAAAGATAATACAGGAAAATTACATACCACCATCTTTAGAAAAGAAACTGACAGAAATACCATCCTTAGAGCAGATAGTTTCCATCCTCCATGGTTGATTGAAAATATTCCCTTTGGACAATTTCAGAGGTTGAAAAGAATTTGTGATAAAGAAGAAGATTTTGAAATTAAATTACAAGAAATGATTCACAGATTTAAACAACGTGGCTATAAAAATAGAGTAATTTATACATCTTATAATAAAGCTAGAAATAGCAGCAGAGATGAACTATTAATATAAAGACCTAA